>RJVU01060294.1:505357-517057 GCA_003731715.1 Anabarilius grahami
GCTTTTAGTTTCATTATAAAAGTCTCCTACTCTTAGAAAACTCCTACTCTTTACTAAGAATTTTTTGACACTTAAGTCAAAACTTAAGACTATTCTTAAGAGCATTTCTGAGAAGTTTTATACATATGGGCCCTGGAGTCCTTTTCTCAGGAGATTTTATTTTATTTTATTTTTATTTTTTTATCGCTTTTTATCGCTGAAAAGATTGAGATCCTAAAGCAATCTGATTTGTAATTTGTCATTTTGGTCAATGTAAGTCAATATATTTTTGTCTTTCTATCTCTTTTTAATTCTGTTGTATCTCAATGCTGAAGAAGAAACAACAGCTAGACCAGATTAAGCTGGTAAAGATGGTTTCAGATGGATTTTGGACACTTTTTGGAATAATAATCTTCCCAAGGATTTATGCTCTTTATTTAATTTATTAAGACACACAATGTAATTGAGACTCTATATAATGTTCCAGACAAGACCATTTATAAGTTGAAATGCAGCGTGAAACATATGTTCCATCTTTAATCAGTTAGGCAGATTTGGTGTATCTAATAGCACACATTATCAGAGATTAAATGCTTGATACAAGACAAGCTATGGCACCAGCAAGTGGAGATAATAAGCAAACTGGGGAAGGAAAGGGAGGCAGAGGTTATGTGAGAGATGAGGAAGCGAGAAAATAAAGATATGGAGGGAGACATAGGCTAAAGCTCCTTTTAGCCATGCCTCGGGCATCCCAGATGTAAGAAGTTCTGACAACATAAACCCAGTTACTACTTTCACAGGGACTATTTACATGAACTCTCAAGCTATATATACTAAAACTCCTTTACAAGCAGTCTAAACATTTACCATTTATTGATACTGGAATGGCATAGCTGTTGATTTTTAAATTGTTGCCCTCGACAAAATTAGCAGAAAACATTTGGCAGACCAAGTATTTACTCAGTTAAACATCTAGCCCATTGGTGGAAAGTAGGGATGAAGGGATGGTTTCTCAATAAACAGCACCAAGTATGATGTAATCCTGCCAAGTTTGTGATTTACTGTGTGTTTCCACGCTAATCAGTTTGTTGGGGAACTTTCAACAGTGACTGATGCCGTAAGCCAAGATAAAATTCTCACTGATTTATTCAGTCTTCAATGTTTTATTCTAAATATAAGACCCTTATCTGCTTGGTGATAAAAAAGAAACAGGTCCTCTGCAGAGGTGGAGTGGTATTTTCTTAAAGCAAGGATCTTTACTACTATTACTATTTTTTACATTTATGGTTAACTCTCACACTTACTTAATTCTTGAGTAGTAAGCAGTTACATTTTAATCATTACAAGAGACAGAAACAATGTGTAACCCAACAATTTGTAAATAAAACTGCTGTCAGTGTTTTTTTTCCTCTTTTCAAAGCACAGAATTCAGCCAACCACCTCACCAAGCTTTAGTTGAGTAGTTTTAAAAGCTAGAATTGTAGGTAGGTAGGTAGATGGATAGATGTTTTCTAAATAAAAAGTCCAAAAATGTACACAACTTAAAAAAAATATATATATATGTAAATAAGTTGTCACGAATACTTGAAAAAAGAAATTACTCAATTTTGACAAAAATGTCAGATATAACCTTATAATTCCTCATAAAGGTGATTATATAACTACATTTTTGTATGTACAAAGAAAATGCATTGAGATATCTTTGCTTGAGACCAGACTTTCTTTGCCTCAAAGAGAAAGGCCTTGATCTATAGTTGTCTCCAAGTTCTGATCACTTTGAGATTTTTGGCATCTGGAATATTTCATTGTGCAACTGTGTGTAGAATAGTTCACATAGTCTGCAGGGCCATTTGTGAACGGAGTAGTCTTAAATTTTTAAATATATTGTTCACCATGGTTGGTAATCACAATTGTTCTCCTTTTTTGGATCATACCTCTCCCGTCCAACTTCATATCCTATTCAACCTATAGAATTCTTATTTTCCTTTCATGCTCTTCCTTTAGATATTTCCTTTAGATGTATTTCTCTGGCTAACTTTCCATGCATGTTTATCTTGTTTGTTGAAAGCAGGAGCAGTTAGAAGCACAAATAAAATATGCTCCTTAGAATGAAAGAAGAATAAAGACTGACACAGTTGAATGTATTTACCAAAGGAAGTAACCAATTTACCTTCTTTTGGTATATGTACCATTTTTGCTGTGTTCTTCATATGAACTGTCCAAGAGGTCATCGACTGTCCAGAGGTTGAAGCTCTGTTATTCCAGCAAGTCATTTAATTAACTAGTCATTTAATTAACTAGTCTTGTCTTTATTTGGTGGTACACACCAGTAGTAAACTGCTCTCTTCTGATCTCTGCATTCTGTATTTTTAAAAGCCAGTTCAAGGTTCTTCCACAGAGTCTATAAAGGCAAATATCATTCAATATACACCAATCAGGCATAACATTATGACCACTGACAGGTGAAGTACATAACACTGATTATCTCTTCATCACGGCACCTGTTAGAGGGTGGGATATATTAGGCAGCAAGTTAACATTTTGTCCTCAATGTTGATGTGTTAGAAGGAAAAATGAGCAAGTGTAAGGACTTGAGCGAGTTTGACTAGGGCCAAATTGTGATGGCTAGAGGACAGGGTCAGAGCATCTCCAAAACTGCGGCTCTTGTGGGGTGTTCTCAGTCTGCAGTGGTCAGTATTTATCAAAAGTGGTCCAAGGAAGGAACAGCAGTGAACCAGCAACAGGGCCATGGGCGCCCCAGGTTCACTGATGCACGTGGGGAGCGAAGGCTGGCCCGTGTGGTCCAATCCAACAGACGAGCTACTGTAGCTCAAATTGCTCAAGAAGTTAATGCTGGTTCTGATAGAAAGGTGTCAGAATACACAGTTCATCGCAGTTTGTTGCGTATGGGGCTGCATAGTTGCAGACCAGTCAGGGTGCCCATGCTGACCCCTGTCCACCATCGAAAGCGCCAACAGTGGGCACGTGAGCATCAGAACTGGACCACGGAGCAATGGAAGAAGGTGGCCTGGTCTGATGAATCACATTTTCTTTTACATCATATGGATGACCGGGTGCGTGTGCATTGCTTACCTGGGGAACACATGGCACCAAGATGCACTATGGGAAGAAGGCAAGCCGGGGGAGGCAGTGTGATGCTTTAGGCAATGTTCTGCTGGGAAACCTTGGGTCCTGCCATCCATCTGGATTTTACTTTGACACGTACCACCTACCTAAGCATTGTTGCAGACCATGTACACCCTTTCATGGAAACAGTATTCCCTGGTGGCTGTGGCCTCTTTCAGCAGGATAATACGCCCTGCCACAAAGCAAAAATGAAGCACAACAACAAGTTTGAGAAGTTGACTTGCCCTCCAAATTCCCCAGATCTCAGTCCATTCAAGCTTTTGTGGGATGTTCTAAACAAACAAGATCAGATCCATGGAGGCCCCATCTCAAAACTTACAGGAATGAAAGGATCTGCTGCTAAAATCTTGGTGCAAGATATCACAGCACACCTTCAGGGGTCTAGTGGAGTCCATGCCTTGATGGGTCAGGGCTGTTTTGGCAGTAAAAGGGGGACCAACACAATATTAGGGAGGTGGTCATAATGTTATGCCTGATCGGTGTAAGTGTACTACAAGTGGTAACTAAATATTTTTTTTTTAAATACAGTGATAGTACATTAAAAGCACATTTTAGTTCATATTTCATGGTGTCTCAAAATAGCACAGTTGGGTACACATAGATGTTCTTAAGATTATCTTAAGAAGTACTAAAGAGGGATTTTTAGTATATTAAGTACAAAATTAGAGCGCGAAAATAGAGCACTTTAAGTACATTATAGAAGTGTACTTTTTTCCACCTGGGTATAGTTTCTGTGACACTATTGACAACTAGCGGAATTATAAAAATACTGTGGATATTTTGAAAATGTCCCTTTTGTGAATCACACCACCCCCAACTTCAAAACATCATAGATAAAAGCTCTTACAGTTTTTTGTGAAGGCATGTATCAGCAAGCACACTTTCAAGTATACTTTCAATGAAAGGTCCAACATATCAGGAAAACGTTTAGCTGTTGCTATGTGTTATGAGTAAGCAATTGAATAGACTAACAGTCTGTCTAGAGGGAATGCGATGGATTGACAGATCTGAGCAGACTGCTCTCCATGTTTTCATCACGCCTGGTGTTATATTCAGGGTTCATGCAGTGAGATAAAAGACACACAGGAGATCAGCTTGAGTTTCCGCCCTGGTTCTTGAACACGCCCCTCAAGCACGTAATACATGTGACATATCTCTGATATACTACACCTGGGGGACTTAACACTTTTGGGGGCGATAAACTCATGAATGGCATACTAATAGTAATAAATTAATAATAAACTGGATTAAGAGAATATTTTAACATAAGAAATCTTACATCACCTTTAAGCCACATTCATAAAAGCTACTTAAATGCCATAGTTTAACTATTACACATTTGGCCGGTTTCACAGACAAGGCTTAAACCTAGTTCCAGACTAAAATGCATGTTTGAACTGTCTTAACTGAGAGTAACTTTGCACTGACATTTCTTAAAAGATGTTAGTGCCAATGTTTTGTCTCAAGATCCACACCAGTGTTTTTTTTCTAAGGCAAAAATAGCTTTTGGATAAAACAGCATACAGTATCTTACTGACATTTTTGGTTCCATAAGTCAATTTTTTGGTCCTGTTTATACAACAATATTAGACAACAAAAGGAATGTGTGACATTATTTGAAATTATTCAGTAATCATTTGAAGTTATAACATCAACCTTTTAAATATGGACTACCCAACCCACACTAACCCTCATTAGTGTCCAGCGGGTGAGTATCTGATTAGTTAGTCTCCTCTCGTTCGTGGCTCTCCCAGGGAAGGGACATCTGGTTAAGTCAGGGTATTGATAATGGCGGTGACGCTTGGCTGCATGTCTTATTAATCACTCCTGGCTGAAGAGTGACCTTTTCCCGCAGGCCTTGCATGCTCCTAGATCTGTACCATGGCCTACTGGGACACCCACAGACATCCTTTACCTCCTGTTCACCTAATGTCAGCTTCAGACTGCTCAAGCTATGTTGAAACACTTCCTGCAATGGGCACTGATCAAAAACGTTGTCTCTGGTGATATTCATATGTCTTGTCTAAATGTCTTTTTTTTAATAAAGAGCCCATAAAGACCTTAGGAGGGAGAATAGAAACAAATTATTTTGCTCATTTATTTAGAAAATGTTTAGCCTAAATATATATATATACACACTGCCATGCACAACTTCCTCGACCACAAAAGAGACAAATTAATAGCGCATGTTTGTATGAATTTCTTCATTCAATGGAGAAGATATTGATTACAACTTCAGCACCATCAGACCGAACCATCAAGGATTTCTCCTGAACCTGCAGATCCGGACACTCAACAGTTAAGGCATTTGCAAGTATCATTTGAACACTAAACGGCGATTTAGTATTAAGATTGTGAACCTCTTTTGTTAACAAAGGTGCTTAGAGTATTAAAACTGATGGTTCGTCCAGCTTGTTATTTTTGACCCTTTCCATTGTTTCATTCCCCTGTTATGATACGGTTCAAATTCACTTCACTCTCTCATTTCCTATGTATAAGTGAATTGTATGTTTGTGTTTGTTAGTTTAGATTTATTTAAATAAAACTTGTGTGGACACTCTTGCGAGGATATTTTTCCTTGGCCAAAGGAAAATATCACTTTCTTAGCATGTAGCTGTGATCGTAATCGTTATCAGGGACAACGATTACGATCACAGCTACATGCTAAGAAAGTGATATTTTCCTTTGGCCAAGGAAAAATATCCTTTTTGAAAAGTTGATAGATGATCAATACTGAGTGTTCACTGGCCGAACCGATTAATTGATTGTAATATTAATTCAGCTACATGAAGTTAATTTGATTAACTGATTCAAATATTTATAATTAATTATAACGAGTTATGATTAATTATTCATATTTCTTTTGAGCTAATTTGCAGAACACCCTAGTAACACCCTAGTAACCCCCTAGCAACCAATCAAAACAACCTACCAACAGCATAACAACTCTCTGATAACTACCTTAATGACTGCATAAAAACACCCTAACAACCACTCAGAACACCTCAGTAACTACAATGCTCCATCAACCACCCTGGCAAAATAGACTTGATTTTTACATGAACACCACTCTCATTTTCTGAAGATGTAGTCTAAATCAGTGGTTCCCAAAGTGAGGTCGGGACCCTCCGGGGGGGTCGCGAGACATCGAGGGAGGGGTCGTCAGATGATTTCCAGAAATCAAAAAAAAAAATTTTGTAATGATTAGAAATAGCATATTTTATTAGTAACAAAATACTAAAAATAGTAGTTAAAATAAAAACAAAAACCACGCAAATAAAAAAAGCCATCCACCATTCGATTTTTGGTAGCCTCGACCGTGACTCCTGAGGTGATTACGAGAGATTAACGACATAATAACAGCATCAGTTGTAGCAGGTCAATTTACTGCACGTAGGTAATTTTTTAGGCTTTAAGGTTTGGATATTATTTTTATTGAAATGAAACGTTGGTTAATATTGAACGCAGGGAGGCCAGCGGAGGAGAGCGGAGAAGCACCACCGTCATTTCTTTGCAGTAGCCTACATATGCAGCATGAGCTATTGTGTTTTTTACATATGCTGCGTTTGCAGTGCGCAACTGATCCGTGGCTGTTTATCACAAACACAACATTTACTCATTTTTATTTCAAATCCAAAAGTTTTTACTGAACATGGCTTGTCAGCATTGCGATTCTTATACAAGATGTCAGGTTTAACACACTACATTTAAGCATTTTATTAATTTCATTACACTTTATATTTATATAAAGTAATACTTTAGATTTATATATTATGCTGCTCACGTAGGTGGCAAAACATTTAAACATAAGCTTTATGATTTAATTATGATTTCAATTTAAATTAAAACTTTAAATAGACAAAAACAGGCGACTCTCTTTCTTTTAAATCTTTTTACAAGAAATCCCTCAGGTCATAAAGAACTTTATTTTTTCCACCTGCACGAAGAGACGAGTGCTATCGTTTATGTCTCCTTGTTCTACCAAATGCCTGGTAAGGTGCCATTTTCCTTGCTTTACCCGAGGCAAAAAAGCCATGTGTTGACTGTAACAGAGACTTTAAATTATATGCATTTATGGTGGAATTACTAGTTTTTCGCGTCAATACATGTTTATTTTAATACATACAGTGCGCTATTGTTTTAATTCAGTGCGGTGCAGAGCAGCGAAAGACTGTTCGTAAATGATCGCTGCACTGCTGCAGACGTACTGCTCCTGGAACACACTGCCAGACCGCATCCGTGTGCAGTGTGAACGCTCTAATCCGTTAATATGGGCACGGAAAAAAATATGCATCGCATATGCACTTTACATACTTTTACCACCTCCGAAGATAGTGGGGGTCGCGAGTCACTGGCATCGTTATTTTGGGGGTCGCGGGCTGAAAAGTTTGGGAACCTCTGGTCTAAATCACAATATAGGGTTAAAGTTAGTCTCCCACAGCCAGATCTTTAATTAGATGTCAAAAGCTGTTTCTGTCTAAGTGCTTGGTTCTTGACTAATATGAGCTGTAGTAAGGACCAGATAGTCATATTAGTCAAGAACCAAGCACTTAGACAACTATAGTCATTTTTGTTTTGTTTGTTTTGTTTGAATGTGCCATTCTAGGAGCAGGTTTAACTGAGATATACAATATTATATCACACTAGGATGGAAACTTCTCAAACAAAATGCATGACATTCTCAAACTCTTATTAATGATTAGGGGCTTATTGAGGTTTTTTTTTTTCTACTGGCTAAATTGGGCCAGTAGTTCAAAATGTTTTCTTTCCTGCTAACATTTTGACTGACCCCACCACAAATCATAAGCATTTCTGTTATAATGTGTTGGCATAGTATGCAAAACATTTCTGATTGGGTCATTATTTTAATTTTAAATATTTCCTAGGTATTTGAGCACAAACAATATCAGCATAAGATTTAGTGCCAACACATTAGCCTACCGCTCTGATAAGAGACAGTTTCTTGCAAACTTTGGCAAATCCATTATGATGATTATATCATACTTTCATCATGTCAAGAAGCTTCCAAATTAAATGTGTTGCTAGCAGAAAGCACAAACTTTGTACTGGTCAAACCATCCTGCTCCATCACCAGGGTCCTGGCTGCCATTTGGAGAACAGATTGTATGGGGATTTTTGACAGGACGCCACCATGGCAATACAGCTTTAGCAATTAACCTTGATGTCACTGTAATTACTAAGTCACTTTAGTCAAATGAATTAATTTCCCAAAAGGATGTTGAAACCAAATTATCTCCTCTCCTCCTAAAGCAAGCCAATATGGAGGCTAGTAATTAGAGAGAGGAGGAAAAAGAGGGAGCAGTTTCCATATTCTTGTCTTTCGCATAATGTTTTCCAGTAATCTGCCCCCAGTGTGTAGTGAAGAAGAGTATGTGGAATACTTGATGTGATATAGACTAGTAGGATATACTGATATAACCACAGAGTATTATCTAACTATTGAACTCAACTATAAATGTACACTAAATGTATTTTCACATTAGAGCTTTTGTTGTGGACTGAAGTTTTTGTTGGTATGAAAGTGGTTTAAAGGATGATGAGTGCACATCATTCTTACTGGTCTGTATAGTCAAAATTTAAATGCGACTGGGAAGAGTTAATTTGTTCTTTTTCAGTTAATGTTGTTCACATCCTCTTTCACAATGGAACCATTTTTCCCCTAGAGTATTTAAAGATCGCCATCTTTGTTTGAAACCTGCAATTGCAGTTATTTGTGGATTTATCATCTTTACGTGGGTTGTATATCGTGGGCTCTTCAGCGCGAATGAATCTGAAGTTTGCTGTCAGTTACCACATCGGTGTGGATACTGTACTTCAGAATCACAGATTCTACATCTTGGAAGTATGACCAAAATAAGAATTTTCACTGGAAAATGTAATCTGAACAGGTAAGTAGGTAAGTGCTACCAATGTTAAATCTAACGATCGCTTAGCTCAGATCACGTCAAACCATGCAAATTATTATTATTGTTATAGTTTGTTCTCAAATTGTTAATGTTAACAACATCAGCATTGCGTGAATATGTATTTAGCGTGTATTAGCGTTACCTGTATTTTTCAATTTCTGTAGCCACTCCGCATTCCAAAGTCTTTTGCTTTTGACTACGGGTGAATCTCAGTTGTCTCTGATTATTGTCATTTGGACCTTTCTGGATTACAATCCACCATCAAAATGATAAGTTTAATTATTGCAGCTGCTGTGAGAAAAGGCTATAAATGATCCACCGCCTGTAGCATCCTCCACACGCCTGCTAGCTGGGATTCCTTCTCTATGTAAACAGACGTGACATAATGACACAAAGACATGACATAATGACACAAAGACAAACGGCTGCATGCGCAAATTTCCGCGGAAACCCACCAGTACCATTCAGATTAGGAAACATTATTAAAATTTTACCGTTGTGAATTGGACTAAGGTAAGGAGATAGTTTTGTACACTGGGTGGTTATACTTGCTCAAATTGATTTTTAATAATTTTTAAACAAAAATAGTTATGGACTGCAGCTTTAAGTTAAATAGTAATACAATTTAACATGAAAATATGTAAGATTTTTTTATGTTAAAATATTCTCTTAACTCAATTTATTGTTCATTGACCACTATTAGTATGCCATTCATGGGTTTATCTCCCGAGAAAATGTAAACATTGAGCCCCCCAGGCATCATGAAAACACTGAGAGCAGTCCTCTCAGATCTGTCTACCCTCGATGGTGGGGCAGCGCGGGGTACTCAGACATTTCCCAAGTGGAGCGTGCGATTGCTGTGCATTTATGCCTGCAAAACGCCACGACTTGGTGGAATCACCCGAGGCTTCTGTCCAAAGCATGCAAGTTTGCCTCGTCTCTCACGGTGAGGGCTTACAATGCTTCTGGCCAGGCTGCCACTGCCCTGCATGCAATAGCCATCCAGCAAGTTTGTCAGGTCAGAGCATTGAAAGATCTGCACGAGGGTAGTCCTGACCCAGAGGTAATGCAAGAACTGCGTTCGGCAACCGACTATGCCTTTTGGTCTACAAAGGTGATGGCGCAGGCCCTGGGTTGGGCAATGTCCACACTTGTGGCTCAGAAACGACAACTATGGCTGAACCTTGCGTAGATGCGGAATGGAGAGAAAGTGTGCTTTATCAATTCCCCCATCGCCCAAGATGCCCTTTTCGGTGACACTGTCAAGGACTTCGCACAGCACTTCTTGCCAGTTAAAAAGCAGACAGAGGCGATCAAACACATCTTGCCTCGGTGTGAGTCTTCCTGTAGACCCCCGAGAGCCCAAGCTCCGCTTGCTCATTGCTGAGGGTGGCCCCCTGCAAAGGCTGCACTGGTCCCACAACACCTGGGCTCACAGCCAGACCCTAGCGATCCAGTTGCAGGAAAGTGGCACCACTCACCTGTCAGCAGGCCATTTAGAACCCTCGAAAGGCTTCAAAGCATTCCTGAGATGGGCGACCCAGGGACGGGACACAGATTACTTGGACACAGTCACCTCGGGTAACAAATTACTATATGTAGATACATGCATTTTCTATAAAGCTGCTTTGAAACAATATGTATTTTGAAAAGCACTATCCATATAAATGTGAATAGAATTTAATTAATCAACATTTTTTAAATAAATGTATTTATAATTTTTTTTTTCTTTTTTTTAAATCGAGCACTTGAATTTAATCGAGGAATTGTGACAACCCTACATCTTTACCATGGTTCAAAACGCAATGCATAGCACATTAAAATAATTGAAATTATTACTAAATTGCTGTCACGGTTCATGGATTCACTTACTCGCCCTCGTGTGTTTGTTGTGTGTGTATGTGGGTGAGTGAATGATTGTGTGGGCGTCACCCTTTATGGTCTGATTGTGATCTGTTGCCAGCCGTGTCTTGTTAGTGCTTGTTCACGAATTCACACTTACAAACAAGTCAGGTAAATTAATTGGTAAACGTATTTGCCGTGCTGTCCGGGGAGAGGACCCCCCCCCCTCCTTTTAGATTATATGAAGTAACCCAGAGAGTGTGAGGAGACGGGGTGGTGGAGGGATTCTGGAAACTGTCGAGGATCCTTGGGTGAGTTTGACTGTGATTATATACAGGCCTGAACTCATGCCGATTGGGTAGATACGTTGATTACAGATTGTTGACAGCTGGTTGAGATGACGTAATGATTAAGATGATGTAATGATTGGGTAGCTTATTTGACTTGTTCCTCCCGAACTACGTTAATAAAACATAATTTCACGAGTTCACACTTACAAATAAGTCAGGTAAATTAATTGGTAGACGTATTTGGCGTGCTGTCCGGGGAGAGGGCTCCGAGCTCGGTAATCGGCCCGAACACAGAGTACCCCCCAAAAATGCAAAATGTTAGCTATGGACAGCAGCCGGGAACTGTAACTGTAACCCCCCAAAAATATAGAAATAAGGCTGATGTTTGCAAGGAGAAAGCTGTCTGCCTGATCGGGAGGGTTCTATCTGACGGGAGTTCAATACTCACAGTGAACCGATGAATATAAACCTCTTCGACCAGCAAACTAAGATAAGGTTTAGATGTTTTGGCTGGG
>RJVU01060294.1:522794-554975 GCA_003731715.1 Anabarilius grahami
GCTTTCCTGTAGCTCAGTGGTTAGAGCATGGCACTAGCAATGCCAAGGTCATGGGTTCGATCCCAGGGATTGCACATACTCTGATACAAATGTATAGTATAATGCAATGTAAGTCGCTTTGGATAAAAGCGTCTGCCAAATGCATAAATGTAAATGTAAATGCATAAATGTAGAGTGAAGTTATTGTACAGCGAATTCTGTCAATAAATATCGTTATACTTGCACTTGGATCCTCTGTCTGTTTTCATTTCCTGACAATTGCATTAGTATCAGATCAGGCAGATGCATTGGTGGTGGTCAAATTATTAACAGCGTTAAACACGTTTAATTAATCTCACCCATTAACTTCAATAGCTAAAAAAATTAAGTTTCACCTTTTTCTGAACCTGAAAGTGATGCACGGGATTCTGCTATTGTCTTTTCGTGGGCATGGATGTCCATCAGTTATGATTTGCAGCCAGCGTTAATTTTGGCAGCCATTTTTTATTTAGTCTTACGGTGCATTCCAAATGGGATATATCGCCCTCCGAAGGGCACTTCGGAGTGAAAACAATCATGGCCGCCATATTGAAGGGTCGTTTCAAACCGAAGTGCTCAAAACTGGCCACTTCAAAGGGCCCTTCGGAATGAAGGATTTCGAAGGATACAACTAATGGACACTTCGGGCCACCATGATCCTTTGCACAGGGAAGTTGTTTGACATCACAGAATGGGTACAGGAGGCTCGGAGTTCGATTTTACCTATAAATGTATGTATAGTATTCTTCTATACTACTGTAATATTTATACGAGTTGGTACATTATTATGGTCAAAATGACATTGTACTTCAACAAAAATACTTTACAGCTCCCTTTATCAGTCCATTCAAATGTTTCAAATACATAGACCGGCATAGCTTATAATGTTACTACAGTAAATGAATGCGTATTAATAAAAAAAGAGTAAACCAGGGGAAAAAAGACGAAGGCACCACCTTGATTGTCTCATTAAGATGACGCTGAAGTGCGTTCTAAAACAAGAGTTTTTTTGACCCCTACACCCTTCATCCCTTCGAAGCTCTCACACCAGAGGGTAAACACTTTGAAGGGATGAGGGCATAGGGATGAGCCCTTCCGAATGGAACGCAGGGTTAGTCTTCATGCTTAAATGCTTATTAGTCTTACAGTGCGGGATATATCGCCCTCTGAAGGGCACTGCAGAGTGAAAACAATCATGGCCGCCATATTGAAGGGTCGTTCCAAACCGAAGTGCTCAAAACTGGCCACTTCAAAGGGCCCTTCGGAATGAAGGATTTCGAAGGGTACAACTGATGGACACTTTGGGCCCCCATGATCCTTTGCACAGGGAAGTTGTTTGACGTCACAAAATAGGTACAGGAGGTTAGGAGTTTGATTTTACCTATAAATGTAAATATAGTATTTTTCTAAACTACTGCAATATTTATACGAGTTAGATTTGGTACATTATTATGGTCAAAATGATATTGTACTTGAACAAAAATTATTTACAGCTCCCTTTATCAGTCCATTCAAATGTTTCAAATACATAGACACAATATACATTATATTTAAAGTATAAGACCGGCAGAAGTTTATAATGTTACTAAAGTAAATGAATGCGTATTAATACAAAGAGTAAACCAGGGGGGAAAAGACGAAAGCGCCTCCTTGATTGTCTCATTAAAATGACGCTGAAGTGCGTTCCAAAAAAATAGTTTTTTTGACCCCTACACCCTTCATCCCTTCGAAGCTCTCACTCCGGAGGGTAAACCCTTTGAAGGGATTAGGGCAGTCTAGTTTAAGTCGATGAAAAGTCATTGCATTTTTGTCAACTTTTAGTCTTTACTTTTAGTCAAACTGCAGTGACCAACATTAATTTTGGTAGCTATTTTATATGTAGTCTTTAGACAAAAAAATAAATATATAAAAAATTATATATAATTTTTGTCTTTAGACCAACTCAATTAAGCTTATGAGAAATTTTAATCAAGCTAACAGGCTGTATTGACATTACACTCTTAGCAGTAGCACTTGTGCAATTGTACATATCCCTCTTCAGTGTTTTTTCTTAAACTTTTTCAAGTATCATACCCCCTGAGGGGTTTAACCCTTAAATAGGCAAGACTGGAAAATAATCAGCAAAAAATCATTTCATGTCACTTTTTATATCATCTGGACTTAAGTAAAACATATCCAAAGGAATTTTTAAATATTTGATGTAGTTTGGATTTTATGAGTTGTATCTCCCAGGGCTCCCTGTACTGTTTAGTGCATTATTGCGAATTATGGTGTGATGAGTGAGAGGTGGGTTGTGGGTGGTGGGAGGGCCAGTAGAAATCTTGTTCCTGGACCGGGGCCACTATAGGGAAAACCCTTATTGGCCCTCCAGGCCTCTGGGCCCCCTCTACACAGTCCCCCTTCTCAATCTATGTATTTGAGTTTAAAAAATGCGGTAAAAAACAGCATGAGCAACATATTTTCTTTTTCAACATCTTAAGACAAACAGAAAAGCTCTGATGGGGGGGGTTTAAATTCTGGAAATCTTATATACTTGAAAAGTTATATACTTGCACTAGAATATTGTATATGACAATTTAGTTCAAACTTTATTCAAAAACCTTAATTTCTTTTCGACTGAAGAAAGAAAGACATGAACATCTTGGATGACATGGGGGTGAGTAAATTATCAGGAAATTTTAATTAGAAAGTGAACTAATCCTTTAAGCATGCAAACTCAAGCACCAGCTTCAATACATTGTAAACTTTCATCAGCAAAGCAGCAAAATTCTAGTTGCTACGGGCCTGAAGATAACATTCACACACACATTTATTGCCTCCTCAAATTACCACTCATGTTTCTACTCCAAGTCCTACCTTTTATGATGTTGTACAGGAGCAAAATAACATTACTGCTCAATTGCTTCAACAGCAAGCTTTGGTTTCTCTTCCACCTTGAAGGATATTGGAGTTTGATGGAGATCCATTGCAGTATGGCTCTTTAATTAAAGCTTTTGAACAAGCCATTGAAAAGAAAACAGATGACAAACAAGAATGCCTATATTATCTAGAGCAACACACAAGAGGACAGCCAAGAGAGTTAGTCCATAGTTGTCACAGTAAGTTATCTTAAAAAATTTGTAAATCATGAAATAAATCAAACATATCATTAGTAGATAGTTGATAAGTGGTAACACTTTATAATAACGTTCAGTTATAAGTCACTTGTAAATTATTAGTTAATGATGAACTAATCATTTACAAAACATGATTATATGTTCATAAATTATTGATAAGTGATATGTTAATATTTTATGAATGTTTTATTAATTCAGTTATGTCATTTATAAATTATTAGATAATGTTCAACAAATCATTTACAAAACATGAATATACATTCATATATGATTAATAAGTGATATACTAACATTTTATGAATGTTTTATTAATTTGGCTATAAGTAATTTATAATTTATTAGTTAATGATCAGTGATTAGTTAATGATTATTAGTAAATGATCATTAGTAAATGATCAGTATATGATTTATTGATGAAGTTGTAAGCTGGTCTGTGTTCAAAAGCACAAACATGCAGGTATGCTAAAGCACTATTTTTAAGAAGAGTAATTTATTTGTTTTGACGTGGATAAACATTTATAAATGCCTTACAGTCAGGTGATTCCAGTGGATTATATTAAATCCTTTCACTCATCAGCACAGACTTGTGTTCTCTGTGTGGAGTGTGTGGGGTTTAGTGATGAAGTCAACCTCTGATCCAGATATACCTTCCACTGAAGATCACATCAGGTGCACAGAGTTAAACACTCCATGTGTGTCAGAGAAGACAGCTGTCTATACCCTCACCAGTCAGCACTTACACTGCAGTACACACTACAAAGTGTTCAACACCTGTTATAGATGATGTGTAAAGGCATGAATAAATCATTTACAAAGCTTTCCGCATACCCTATTCTAAAGTGTAAACTATTCTTTACTTATAAATGTGTTACATATCATTTGCAGACCTTCTTTATAAATTATGTACAAACTGCAATTTGTAAATTTACCATTTATTTGCCATATGCAAAGAATATCTTTCAGTTACAGGATATAAAAATCTATACGAATCCCGATATTTAAATTATATATTTTTATATAAAAATTATAATATTTTTATGCAAATATATTTTACTATTATATAGATATCTTTTAGCCCCTAACTCACCCCTTATACCTAAACATGACCACTTTTTAGCCACTTCACAAAAATAAAAACGCAATATAATATATTTACAGTGAATGTTATCTTAGTTGATATACTGTTGTATATAAAGTATAATTTTAAGCTCCCTACTCCACCCTATAACCTTAAGCATAACCATTTTAACAATATACGTAGTGTAACAGGCAGATAAATGTACGTTAGTCACAATAATTTATTTAAAACATTACAAAAAGCAGTATACAGAACAGACAAAATGACGCGTGTGCTACATTACCAGCGAAATGACAGCAATCGTAATTTTCTGTGAGTAACAGAATGAAATTAAAGTGTTTAATCGCTGCATTCCTCTGATCTGCATTTCCATCCTTTTAAGCGTCGCGCTGAATCTAACACAGCAACTCAAAATTGGCATGTCACAAACACTCTGGTAGTCGCAAATCACATGTGACAGCCAATAAGGAGCGAGGTTTGACGTCACTGCCGCAAACCTGTGTTGTATTGTTAGACGCGCCAATTTTAATTTGAAAGTTATGAAACGGCGGATTGATACGATTATTAATGCATATTGGTAATATTACGTTATAAGAATCTTTTCCTCACACGATGGCATCGTACGACTTCTGAAGACTTGAAAATAATGCACGAAATATTGGACTACGTTTATTATCAGTTTCTGGTGCATTTTCATGTTATGGTGAGGAGCTGTTCCATGAAAACAAAATAAAAATTAAATAATTAAGTGCTGGTTAAACAGTGGCAGGGTGTTGTTTTTTTGTTGTTGTTTTTTTTACTTTATTTCTGAATTCAACAAATAAACCAAGAGATTATTTGTTATTAACTGATATCAGCTACGCAAAATCTAATGCAAATTAGATAATCATATACTGACAATATACACTAATGCCAAGGTTTCTGGAAAGAGGTTTGGTAAGTGATATTTTCGTCTGCCTGGTCATGCATCTGAGGGTGATATCTTCCACTTGTTGAGCTGGGCAGCGTTGCAATAGGAAGAAAGGAGTTGGAATCCGTTTCACAGCCTTGAACAGGAAGTACTTGAACGTTGAATTCCTGAAGCGCAGAGGTGGTCCATTTCCTGGGACATTCAGAAGAAGAAGCCTTGAAGTTGAAGGTTCTGATGTTTTTGCAGACAATCCTTATTCTCTGGAACATGCAGACGGAAGGATCTTTAGATTCTGAAGTCAGACCACATGCAGATCTGGAGGATCTCTGATGAGAGGACTTTAAAGTTGGTGCAGAAGATATTTTGAAGATGGGAGCTAAAAGCTTGTTGTCGTTGTCTCCATTGCAGTTTTCTAACTCCCCAAATTCACATCCTCCAAAACTTCCTTGTTTCTCTCTTAGAGCTTCAGAGTCTTTTGAGGAGCAACCTCACAACTCCATAGAGTTGGACTTAGCTTAGCACATCTTGGGACCAGAACCTTGAACCAGGACTGGAACAGGAACTGGAGCCTGGAACCAGAACGGGAAACTGCAGCAACAGGGAAACTGGAACCAATCTCTGTCTCAGAGAAAAGCCTTTTAATCTGTCCCGAGAAGGAGGGAGATGCAAATTGGCACCTTTCAGATCCAGTGTTTTGATTGGCTGATGCTGTCTGAGGTGGCCAATGGATGGCCCCGTTCTTGCATGAGGTTCATTTGCATAGCTTAAAGTTCATGTTTAGCACAATGTCCTTAAGGTTTTTCCTATACATAATTCACTTTCCAAACCAATTTCAGATGAACCAAGGCATTGTGCTGAAAACAAAGTCCAAACATCATTGGGTTGTGCTGAACGTTTACCTATGCGTTTATGCATAGCTTAATAGGTAAGTTTGTATATTTTGCATGTATACAAACAGCACTCATATATACAGCCACATGAAAAAAAACCTGTTTGGTGAGTGGAGTCAGTTCACACCTCAGATTTTAGCACAGAGGGACTGGGGTGAACAATGGGGAAAATGGTGATTAGTCTGCTCAATGACATGCTAATGTCATCATTCTTCCCATGCCCAAATGGTAAGGATTATTGTCTTTGCAGGCTTATCTCCTAACCTGATGATAATGCTGCAAACTATACAGAGAACCCTCTCGTTTGGTACACTATGATATTGGTTGCAATTAACAACAGATGTATTATATTAAACTGCTATTTATTTTCAGATATTCTGTAATAATTACACCTAAATAAAAACTGAAATGTTTGTTTACAACTCAGTTGCACATATAAGGTAGTTTTCATAAGCACTTATCTTCATGGCAAATTTATTCAAACATATAATTAACAGTAAATAAGTTCCTCTCCCATATTTATTTATAGCTTACTAACGAACTGTGAATGCTGGATAACTTTCCTGAGGTAAATGCAACGTTAAGTGACAATATTCACAAGCTGTTTTATTGACATCTTTCCGTGGTTGAAAAACTGATTGAGTGATTACATGAGACATGATACAGATAAGTTGTACTGTATCTTTCAATATAATTTCTGATGCCTCCCTTGGCACAAGCAGCAATGAGAATTTGAAGAATTGTATTCAAAACACGAGTCAAAGTATGCTTGATGGTCTTGTTGTCATGATCATGAGTTGGAGTGCCCCATTTAGCCACCAGAGGGCACTCCAACATGGACTTTGTCACCTGTTTGACTACATTACCCATAACTCACCTCCTGGACTCATTATCCTCATTTCATTGCACCCAGCTGTTTTGTGTTTGTTCATTAGTTTGTCTATTTAGTCTCAGTTGTTTCTGTCCTTGGTTGTGGTTTGTATGTATTGTTACGTGCACTTTTGTTTCCTGGCTTTCTGTTTGTGGACTGTTACTGTGGAGTTTGACCCTTGCCTGTTTCTGGAAATACGACTTTGGATTACCCAATAAATGCTGCGCTTGGATCCTAACATCTTGTGTCTGTGTGCAATCCGTGACACTTGTATGAACCTCCTCAATGCATAGTTAGCACAGCTCGGTGAGGACACTGCCCCAAAAAGATGAACTTTCCTCTTATATTCTAGAGACGCACCTTTGTATAGGACTATAAAAGCTATTATTTTCACTATTGGCCATTGAACGATTGTTTAAAAACAGATAAATGCTGTTCTTTTGAACTTTCTATTTATCAAAGAATCCTGAAAAGAAACTGTACAACTGTTTTCAACACTGATTATCAGAAATGTTTCTTGAGCAGCAAATCTGAAATTAGAATGATGTCTGAAGGATGATGTGACGCTGAAGATTGTATTAATGATGCTGAAAATTCAGCTTTGCCAACACAGAAATAAATTACAGTTGGGGTACAGGAAGCATCCACCAAATGTGCTATTTATACTACACTGTAGAGTTATGTCTTGTTTACTGAACAGGTTTAGTTTTTCTTAAAATTAAAGATATAATCAATTTCTCTAATTATAGATTTACCATTTGAGTAATTCTGAAACACGCTACACTGAGACACTGGTTACACATATTTCAGATTTCTGAGAATCACTACCAAGAAGAAGAAAAAAAATAAAACAAAATCTCTGAGCAATTTTTTTTTTCTTAACTGATCTGTTATTAGCCTCTTGCTTTCCTTCAGCAAGGATATGCCTAAAAAAAAAAAATTATAATAGAACCCTTTTTTTAATTCTAAGTGGTGCTTCCAAAAATGTCTCCTAGAACTCCTTTCTAATCCAAACTCCAGTGATTGTTTCTTCTGAATGTCTCATCGCTCCATGTCTCTCTACGACCTTTATGATAAGCACTGTTGCACAGCCATCATACCAAAGTGATCAACGACTGAGATCTTGGGTATCAATTTATCCTGACAGGCCCTAAATGGAATTACGGAGGCAGCCACTGAAATATTATATTGACTTTATTAAAATGTAATAAGAGGGTGTCATGCACGGCCTGGTAAATTAAAGTTTGCTTTGAGCTATTGACAATGATGAAGAAGAATGCTTCCAGAAAGCTATTATGGCTGGTGTGGTGGCAGTGACAGCTGTGGTGATAGCCAGGCCCGTGTGGCAATCACACTGGACAGGTGGGAGGAAACAGGCCATGAAATACTGAAAAAAGGATGTCATCAAAGACCCTGTCAGCATGTCTGCACAGAACTGCTTAGGACACATTTGGAAATGAGTTGTGATAGTTTTTAGGAAATTGGGTCATAATCATTGTGGGTACTTCTAGTAAAGAATAGTGTTTAATCTTCTAGCATGTTAATGTTGTAAACCACATTAAGCTACAAAAAACTACCACAAATATCAGATGAGTAGTCTATATGACGTAACACTTATAGTCCAAGTCTGAAGCCATGTTACAGCTTTGTGTGACAAAAAGGCCAAAATGTAACTGTAATACGATCAAGTTCGTGGGGAAGGAAGAGGACAGGGTCGGCTGTGACTGCTGACTGAGCTTTTATTTCAACAAGAAAAATAAACAAACAAATGTCTGTGCACCGCACAACAAAACAATCCACATCTACAGACGGGCTTCACTCCAGTATCGATCTCCTGATCAGCTCCAGCGTTCTCAGTCAGCAGTCCCTCTCTCTCTCACACACTCCTGCTTCTCCTGGCGTTTTATCCTGTCTCCGCGCCAATTACTGGAATGAGAAACAGGTGTTCGTGATTTGCATTCAACCCACTCACTCACCACGCGTCTCCTGACACTCTCTCCCGTTGCAGACTTCGCTGAACCACGCCCCCGTTCGCCACAGTAACTTTAATTAGGCATTCAGTATATATGTCTAAAATTCTGTCAAATTGATTTCATGCTCCTTAGAGTTTTATAGAATTACACAGAATTGCATTGAATTTTAATGGTTTCATTTATTACATATTTGTGTGGTTTCTACAGAGCGTAACATGCATTGTAACTGCAACAGACCTAATTTTGATTAATTTTGTTTTCACATTTACATATTTCTAAATATTTTTGGCATAAAGTACAATTTTACTTTATGTAAAGTTTAGATGTTGCATTATTGCATTATTATTGTTGAATTATTGTATAATTATAAGGTACACAATGTAACTTTGGTAACACTTTATTTCAATGGTCCACTTTAGACTTTTTACTGACTATAAGTAACTTTGCAACTACGAGACTAACTCTCAGAGTATTAATAGACTGTCTGCTTAATATCGAACACTTTATTTTGATGCTCCACCAACAGACATTCTACTAAAAAGAAGTAACTTTGCAACTACGTCAACTTATTCAACTAACCCTGACCTTAACACCCAACATAGCAGTCTATTAAAAGTATTCTACAGTCTACTTCTACATAACTGCATGCATTTTGCAGAAGAAAATTGTTTTGGTTGTGCTTCAGCTCTGCATGACTGTGCAGATGAATATTGTTCTTTCTCATAACTAAAATAAGAAACAGATTATTCTACTGCTCATAAAACATTCACTACTAGACTACTAGGCTTAGAAGATATAACCAGTTTAGATGGAGGATCTCAAGCTGACTAGCTGAAGATGTTACTGTAGCTTTTAGAAGAGTGCTTTCTGTGTGAACGCAAACATGTCCTGGAATTGATTCCGGGGTTGATCCCGGGATGGAGACCTAGGAGACCTACATTGCCGGGATCAGTCCCAGAATGCGCCCTGTGTGAACAAAATGCAGGACCAGGGGTGTATCGTAGTGATGACACTGAAGCTGAGATCGTTCCCCAGCTTAGGGGAACAGTACGCAATGTGCTAATTTATGATCAAATCATAAGCAAACTTAAGATGCTGCTGAGACATTACACATCATCCTGATGTCACGTGTCTTTACGGGATGCGTGTGAACGCACGCACAGATTCCAGAAAATGAACCAAAATTATATAATCCCAGGACACATTATCAATGTATTTTCCAGAATCTCTGTGTGAAAGGGGCATTAGAGAGCTGTATATGTAAATTTGTCTGTTCAATAAAATACCTTACTCACCAGTTGAGTAATAAAAATGCCATCTCTGCATCGCTTTCAAATCCCTCAGTTCTCGCCATCTCCAAAAAGCCAAGCCAGTGTTGGTTTTTTAAAATTAAATAAACAGGGACACACTATAGGGTCTAAACAATATAATTAACAAGACACGTGAGACACAAGTGTAAATCAAAAACAATGGCAACAAAAGAGCATAAACAAAGAAAACACAGGAAACTGAACTGAGAACAGTGCAAAACTAACTCAAGTCCAACTAAAGCTAAACACAGATCTGAGGCCTGTTGCATGTAGCTAGCTGAACAAACTACTATTTCAGAGTAGGTTTAGAGTTGACAAATCCAGATAAATCCAACCTGGTTTAGATCAGGTTTAACAGGCTCACAACGCTCAGTATAAACGTTCTCTGTCAATTCAGGTTTAATCCAAAGTTTGCGATTAACTCTGGTGTGACACTTGCAGCAAACAGCCAATCACACGGAACATGCAGAGCGTCCGTTTGATTCACTTCTTGCGAGAGAAACAGCACAATTTACATCTCTTCTGAAGATTAAGAGATCGTTATAAAAAATATATAATATTAAATGCATTTACAAGGCAGGAATAAACGCAGCTGCAGCAGCGCAAATTTGAGAAGGCAGCTGAAAGAAAATATCTGACTATATCAATGCATGTGAATCAAATAAATAGACCTGATAATTATATAGGTTCACAAAGAGCTCAAATAAATACACATAGGCTTAATTAGTTTAAAAGCTTTATATATTCATGCATGTATTATATTTATATTAATTTAAAAGCAAAGTTTAATATTATTAGTCAATTAATGTAATAATTATATGAATATATTATATATATTTTACATAATTATAATTCATATAAGTATAATAAATAATTAGCAGCAAAAGTTGGGCAATTTCTTTTACAAAACATTTATTTTACTCTAAACTGCTTTAATTTGGAGCAAGAGATATGGGCGAGTGGCTGTATTGCATCAGTGAAGTGAAAGTGAAAGTGAAGTGACATGTGGCCAAGTATGGTGACCCATACTCGGAATTTGTGCTCTGCATTTAACCCATCCAAGTGCACACACACAGCAGTGAACACACACACCGTGAACACACACCCGGTGCAGTGGGCAGCCATTGCTGCGGCGCCCGGGGATCAGTTGGGGGTACGGTGCCTTGCTCAAGGGAAGGTACATGTCACTTTACTCACAGCTGATTGGTCCAGTTTGGGTTTCTGATCTCTAAACCAGAATAAACCTGCTCCGGAGCAGGTTAGCCGTGTAGCATAAGTTACCATGGCGATGAACACTGCTAAAAACCAATCCACCCTCTTGAGCCCGGAAAAACAGAGTTTGCACCAGTTATGCCTATGTGTAATGGACGACCCTGTTGATTGATACATTATCTTTACAGCCTTGTATTTACAAAGAAGCATACAAACTTACCCTTACAAAAATACATTTATTCAAGTGTGCTATTAGTATACTTCTTTTAAATTAAAAATACGAAAGTATACTTTCAGTCTACAAACCCGATTCCAAAAAAGTTGGGACACTGTACAAATTGTGAATAAAAAGGAATGCAATAATTTACAAATCTCATAAACTTCTATTTTATTCACAATAGAATATAGATAACATATCAAATGTTGAAAGTGAGACATTTTTAAATGCCATGCCAAATATTGGCTCATTTTTGATTTCATGAGAGCTACACATTCCAAAAAAGTTGGGACAGGTAGCAATAAGAGGCCGGAAAAGTTAAATGTACATATAAGGAACAGCTGGAGGACCAATTTGCAACTTATTAGGTCAATTGTCAACATGATTGGGTATAAAAAGAGCCTAACTAGGAACATAGTAGTATACTTAAAGTGCAAAAATAATATATAAAAAGTAGACTTTAAGTGTGATTTTATGTTTACTTAAAGAAAACTTACAAGTATACTTGCACTAAACTAGTAGTTTACTAAGAGAATATTTCAAAGTGTACTTTCATATACTAAAATGTACAGTATTAAAATAGTAAACTACTAGTATACTTTTAAGTTCACTTGTAGTACAGATGCAGTACAAATGAGAAACGAAGCTGTAAACTAGTTGTGTACTTAAAGTTTACTACTGTTACACTTATTGTACACTTAAACATATACTTCAGTTGGGCCAATTTAGTCCCAAGCAGTATTAAAATAGTACACTTACTAGTATACTTACTACATAAAATATACTTAAAAAAAATATTTGAACATTACTTAAGTATACTTAATAAAATGAACTTGAAGTATACTTTTTCGTAAGGGTAAAGAGAGATTACTCATAAGAAATCATGACTGTTTTGTTCAATATTTGTTATATTATGTATAATATGTATGGATTAGGTTTACGGACAAGGTTAGAAAAAAATGACATCACAATGCAACCACTACTGAAGTGCTGACCATAGAATGGCTCACTGCAGAAAACACTCTGACACTTATCTGAGAGTTTGAGTTAGCAGCAGAAAAATAGATAATGATAACTCTTATTGGAGGTTGTACCACAACTATACTGCAACCACAACCTTGTGCTGCTCAGACATAAGTGAAGAAAAATAGCCGAAGCAGAGGTGATGATTAAAAAGTGTGCTTGTGCTATATTTATTTAAAGTAAATGTCATTTGTTTTTATATTTGTATATTTAATGCAAAGACATACATTTTTAATTGTGGCTTGAGTGTCAATACTTTTTGGGGCCACTGTACATGTACCATACACATTGAGTTTACATTTAAAGTACCTGCATGTAATTACATGAAAGTACATGTTCACTGTACTTGCTGACTGTACCCTAACCCTGCCATTAAAATGACCCCTACTCATATCCCAACCTTGCAGCAAGTTTGCATGCACACAATAAGTACATTGTATTGAATGCTTAATTTTATAGTGCAAGTTCATAGTCGTTAAAGACAATTAATATAAAGTGCAACCCCATGAACTAAACATCACTGCCACGGACACTCATCAGTCTCAGCATTTCTGCCTTGGAAACATCTGATTATTTATTTTACTTATTCATTTTCCATGTTAATTATTCTTTAAACGTAACCAGTTTGAGTTTTTAAACATGCATAGCCCTATTGGTGTAGCTTAGCAAAATATTTGCATTGAAATTGCCTTTAAACATTTGGCAGACGATTCTATCCTAATTTCTTGCATTGCATTCCAGGTATACATTGTTCATGCATTAACTGGGAATCGAACCCATGACATTGTCATTTACTTTAAGATGAAAGTGATTCACCATAACAATGATTAATGCTAATTAAATTGAGCTATTGCTGGTAATGGAATTATTTAAAGTACTGCATTCAGCCACATGAAAAGATACCTGCAATTAAGCCACCATTATTAAATAGTAATTTGTCTCTCTTTTGTACATTTAAACAATTTTAGAATGTACAGTACAGTTAAAACAATATTAATTTCTCAGTGAACACACAGGGACTTAATTAGTTTTGTGTCACAGTGTGTATTTACACAAACATATTCCCTCCATATAATGCACAGCACCAGAGTCAGAGAAATCAGACCTGAAGCACTCAGCACTTTATGTTCCTGGAGTGTTCAGTACTGCATGTTCTCTCCTGTAGTTATTGTGCTGTCAGCCACTATGCATTTCAGTATAATACTCAGACATTTAGCTTCTGACCTCTACATAAGGGTCATCCGCAGGAATAATTTTTATTTATTTGTTTGTTTGTTTATTTTCTTTTCTTTAAAAAGTTTACTGCTGAACTTATTTTTTTTCCAGTACCAGAGCTGTCTTAGCCCTCTGTGTATGTGTGGCATGTTATCCCTGTGCCATTCCCTTCATGGTGGTTTGTTGGTAAATCCCAAGATGTAAGAGGGAAATATGTTTTGTTTATGTGTAACTTACGCATTTATGTTGATTGAAATTGAACGTACAGGTAACAAGGGTGTAGTGAACAGCAGACATGATGGCACCAGAGCTTCACAACAGACATCCTTTTGTCCCACTTTGATTAATACAAAAGAGTGGGATAAGACCCTCAACGACAACTAAATGACTATTGTTATCAGAACTGCCAAAGGTGGAGGACTGCAGGAAAGATGACATCAAATAAATGACTATTCTAATCAGGACTGCCAAAGGTGGAGGACAGGAAAGATGACATCAACGGCCCATTGATCACAGGCTAATCTCATCACGAGTTGCCTTTGTTCACCTCAGCCCTCCATGCCTGAGTCCAAGGTGTGAATGGCCATGGACTCCTAGAGCTACCAAACCGGTTCTGGCTAGAGCACAGCAAGAGCAAATAAATGCTCCAAAAGAAAGACAATTTCTATACATATTAGCTTGAAAACAACAAAAGTGGATAGGAATATTGTAAGGAACATGTCCCATACATCTTTTTAATCATCCAGGAAACTGTACACACACAGTGGAAACCGCACCTGGAATAATAGCCAATGCAATTGCACCCAGAAATGTGATACCTCAACCAATCCTCATCAAGTTTGGACTCTATGAGTTCAGAACACTGCCACAAGGACTTTGAAAAAGGTTTTGAAATAAATAAATAAATAAAGCATTTTCAAAGTCATAAAGACACTGTCTTATTTAACTGTGTATTTTGGGACAATACAACAAGTTCCACAGGATGGGAAGGTGATGTGATGGGAAGGTGATGTGATGGGCGGACACCTTGAAAGCTACAACCCAATCACATCACCACAGCAGGATAGGTGGGAATTAGTAATCCGCTCCCCAACGGGAAGGAATAAAAGCTTTCCCAAGTGAACAAACCATTGTTCTGACTTTCTGACCTGACGAGGGAAGAACAACAGCACGACCAAGGTTATACTCTTTCAAGTAAACCTTTCACCGCATGGACCTTCAAGCAACCCAACTGCTTCTGCAGAGGACTTTGGCTCCTGACCAGCATAACTCAATTACCTCCAACCTACAGAAGATCTTGCAGATCGACCACCGTCTGACCTACGGTTCTCTGGATTACACAAAGACCCCAGCACTCAGTGCAGCTCTGCAACTGTTGGAAAGCAATCCAGTCTCTCCTACTGCAAATGGAAGGATACCAGTGGACGTTTCACTTGGTTGGGTGATCAGTTCGGCGATGGGAAACGTCCACTGGTATCCTACCATTTGCATTTAAATATACATTTAAATATAAGCTAACTAAACCTTTTCCCAAAGGCCTTGGCATTAGGTTGTTCCTATTTGAGATTGCTATTTGTGTAGAGACTTTATTAGGGTCAGCGTACACAGATAGATACATTAGACACGTTATCTGTATTCATAGAAAATGAATATTTACTATTTCATACCAGCATCCAGAAATACCACAATTGACTCCCCCATAGACTGCCAATTACCCATTCATTGCTTCCTCCAATCTGTTGCTCATCTACTTGGCATTCATTTTTGTTAACATCCATTCGTGTAGTAGTTTGTAGTTTCTGTTTGATAATTGATTCAAATTTTCTTAGTAGTTTAGTCATTTTTCCTTAGTAGCTTAGTCATTTTCCTTCTTAGTATTTAGTGAGTGTGATATTTGTGCGATATATGTGGGGCTGCATGAGTGCTGCTGGTGTCGGGGAGCTGCATTTCATTGACGGCATCATAAATTCACAGATGTACTGCTCTATACTGAAAGAGAAGATGCTACCATCACTCCATGCCTTTGGTCATCGTGCACATTTCCAACATGACAATGATCCTAAACACACATCTAAGGCCACTGTTGGATTTCTGAAGAAGAACAGTGTGAAAGTGATTCAGTGGCCAAGTATCGAACACCTATGGGGAATTCTGTAGAGACAAGTTGAGCATCACTCTCCATCCAGCATCCAGTCAAAAGATAGATGTTGCAAAATGTTGCCAACTTGTTCATTCCATGCCTAGAAGACTTGGTGCTGTCAGTAAAAATCATGGAGGCCATACAAAGTACTAGATGTAGTAGTTTTTGTTGTGGGGTGTACTGATTTTTGCATTACCCTAATTTGAGTAAAACTGAAAAATGTGTAATCTAAGTTATATTATTAACCTTACTTTCATGTTATAAGTTAAACAGATGTTATATTAAACTTAGACTTGTCAACATTTTGGAAATTGTTTTTGTGTTCATTGAGATATTGTTTAAAATATTACTTTTCAAAGGGGGTGTACTCATTTACGCTAAGCACTGTACTTCGTCACGCTTTGTTTCAGAAACACAATGAAATGCTGCAGGTGAAAAACTTGCCCTGGCTGACCAACAACTGTAAATATTCTATGCACTCTTGGACTTCACTATTGGAGGAGTACAGACAGCTTGAAATATGCTGCTCTAGCTCTATTAATATTATTATTACTGAGGTATAAAGAAAAGGGGTCGACAATTTACATCATGTGCATTCATTGCAGGGTGAAAGACTTAATACAGAACAACAATGTCACCTCACTGAGTTGCTGAAGAAGTGAAAGGTCTTTGCTGCATATAAGGAAGATGACTTTGGGCACACCACTTCTGTGCATAATCAGGCACCTACTGGTTTGGTGCCACCAGGTCCAGAGAGGAATCATCGCCCACCAAGCCTTAAAGGGTTAGTTCACCCAAAAATGAAAATTCTGTCATTTATTACTTACCCTCATGCCGTTCCACACACGTAAGACCTTCGTTAATCTTCGGAAGACAAATTAAGATATTTTAGTTGAAATCCGATGGCTCCGTGAGGCCTGCATAGGGAGCAATGACATTTCCTCTCTCAAGATCCATAAAGGTACTAAAAACACATCTAAATCAGTTCATGTGAGTACAGTGGTTCAATATTAATATTATAAAGCGAAGAGAATATTTTTGGTGTGCCAAAAAAAAAAATCACTATATAAGTCATTATTTTGTTTTTTTTGGAGCACCAAAAAGACTGTGCTTGAAGATTCAATGTGGACTAGAATAGCAGATTTTATGCTGTCACTCTCCCCTGAATCAAAGAGCTCCTAACTAATCTGAATAAAGCTCAGTGGTACTCCACATCAGACCTCAAAAGTCAACATTGTCAATTGGAAAAGACAGGGAAAAGTCTTCTTTACTTGACCACATGCCTTTTTGATTATATAATGCCTCTGCCATGTTTAAGGCTTATGTAGTGTTGTGTTGGGAAACTTGTGAATGACTTTATACCTTGATGATGTTTTCTCAGAAAAAGCAAAAGAGGCAGTGCCTCTTATAAAAAAATGAGTAAATAACTGAATAAATACTGAACATACAATTATTAAAAAAAATATATTTTTATAATAAAGTCATTGTGTAAAGCACATTTTTCTAAAGTCACTCTTTCTAACAATGTCAACTGCGAATGCAGTTTCAGAAAACTGCTCAAAAAACTCTCAAACCCAGGGAACAGAATTTGCTTCCTCATTTCATTAAAGTCCACCACACGCCGCTGTTGTCATTGTATATTTATTTGATTTTGACATTGACCTGTACCATTTTGAGAAAGTGTTTGAGATGCTCCATGCCCAAAATTTGAAAGTGTCAACTGATCTGGAAAGTGGTAACATACCTGATCCTGATTATAGCTGATTATGAATTATGAAGAGGGAACAAAGGTCATAACTGCATCAGTTTGTAAGCTGTGAATGAAACACATTATATTCAACAACCTGATTGCTGTCATGTTTACAGCTTTGGGATTAATGAGGTAACTTTGATTATCGCTAGCAGGCATAGATACCAGATAGACAGAAAAAAAACCTCCTGAATGTCTTAATTGAAGCAGCATGTTTGTTTGCTGCCCTAAGGCATTTCACTTCAATTTACCAAAAAGCATTAAACAGCAGTTCTTTTCAGCAATGAAAAAGAGTTGCATATCTGGGAAGAGAGTACATAAAGGTCTCCTTTCAGAGTGGAAGATGAGTAAGTTTTTCAGCATTTCATTAAGGTTTATTTTCCCTGTGGGCATGTTGTGGGTAAGAGAGATGGACATTCTTGTTCTTTACAGAAGAGAATTACAGGAAGACTGCAAATGAACATCAATAATTACTTAATAATTCACTGGAGCTGTGCGAAGTCCCCTCATGCTTCAAACGCTCCACCATCATCCCCGTCCCAAAGAAACCCAAAATTACTGGTCTTCATGACTACAGACCTGTGGCTCTAACGTCTGTGGCCATGAAGTCATTTGAAAGACTGGTTCTGGCTTATCTGAAGGACATCACTGGACCCTTACTGGACCCCCTGCAGTTTGCTTACCGAGCAAACAGGTCTGTGGATGATGCAGTCAATATGGGACTGCATTATGTTCTCCAGCATCTGGACAGACCAGGGACTTATGTGAGGATCCTGTTTGTGGACTTCAGCTCTGCTTTTAACACCATCATCCCATCACTCCTCCAGCCCAAACTAACTCAGCTCTCCGTGCCCACCTCTGTCTGTCAGTGGATCACCAGCTTCCTGACAGACAGGCAGCAGCTAGTGAGGCTGGGAAAATTCTCATCCAGCACCCGCACCATCAGCACCGGCGCCCCTCAGGGCTGTGTCCTCTCCCCACTGCTCTTCTCCCTCTACACCAACGACTGCACCTCTAAAGACCCCTCTGTCAAGCTCCTGAAGTTTGCGGACGACACCACAGTCATCGGCCTCATCCGGGACGGAGACGAGTCTGCTTACAGACTGGAGGTTGAACAGCTGGCTGTCTGGTGCAGTCTTAACAACCTGGAGCTCAACACGCTCAAGACAGTGGAGATGATCGTGGACTTCAGGAGAAACCCCCCTGCTCTCCCCCCACTCACCATCATGAACAGCACTGTGACTGCAGTGGAGTCATTCAGGTTCCTGGGCACCACCATCTCACAGGACCTGAAGTGGGACATTCACATTGACTCCACTGTGAAAAAGGCCCAGCAGAGGTTGTACTTCCTTCGCCAGCTGAGGAAGTTCAACCTGCCACAGGAGCTGCTGAAACAGTTCTACTCTGCCATCATTGAATCCATCCTCTGCACTTCAATTACCGTCTGGTTCAGCTCAGCTACCAAATCTGACCTCAGAAGACTACAGAGGGTAGTCCGGTCTGCTGAGCGAATCATTGGCACAACCCTCCCCACTCTCCAAGAACTGTACTTATCCAGAGTGAGAAAAAGGGCAAAGAAGATCACTCTGGACCCCTCACATCCGGCACACTCCCTCTTTGAACTGTTGCCATCTGGTCGACGCTACAGAGCCCTGAGCACCAGAACGACCAGACACAGGAACAGTTTCTTCCCTCAGGCAATCCATCTCATGAACACTTGACAAACATGGAACACACAACACTATTACACATTATTTACTACTGAGAAACACAAGTAAAACCATTGAAAAATTACTGATGTCTCAATTTTATTTAAAACATTTTACATACATATATATTTATTAAATTATTTCATTTTTGAACTTACCCATAAAGACAGAGACTTGTTTTGTTCCTGAATGAATCGTTTGAATGAATTGCGCATGTGAAGCTGTTCCATACATACACAACAACATTGTTCAGGTGTGTGTTCCAGGCAAATTCTCTAACTTTCCACATATTTCCACTGCATGAGAGGGGGTTACTTATAAAACTGTGTGTGTGAGAGAGCGAGTGAATTTACGGTTTCAGTTTCAATGTCTTTCCAGCAAGTATGGAATGAGTATGGACAGTTAACATTAGAGCTGCTGGTATGCTACAATCACTCCCAGTACTGTGAACAGCATAACAGAACTACTGCACCAAACATCAGGATGCACACAGTTTGTTTTTTAACTGGTTATACTCAGGTAAACAACACATTTCAGTGTTATGCCACCATTAGTTTCTCAAGTCGTGGCTGGTTTGTGTCAGGCTGCAGTTTGTTATTCAAGAAAGTGAACCATTCTAGTGGAAAAGCAGAAGCTGTGATTATACATGTCAAATGGTTATAGACGGCTAAATCTTTGTTAATTCAGAATAAGATTGTGTAGGTGCTTAAATTGTGATTTTTTTTTACGATTAATAGTGCAGCTCTAGTATGCCATAAATGTTAACTGTTTTTGCTGTTTGTGTAAATGTAAATGGATTTTTTAAAAGACTGTTGTAAATGCAACACTTCCTGCTTCCAGTTGGTGGCGCTACATCCATGACCCACAATATCAATGTGATCAGCCCAAATGGCCAAATGTTTGCATCGAGTTTAATGTAAATAACACAATGTATGCAGAAGATGTGAGACACTTCCTGTTTACGATTTTTTTGTTGTGTTTTGGCATGACTTTGAATATGTTTGATGGCAGTCACAAGAACCCCCATTTTCTAGGTGCCGCCATAGAGCCACCTCTATTCATGAATCAACCTTTTCCAAGCCATAATGGGAGATGACTCTGACAAGTGTGCAAAAGATCTTGAAAATTAAAGCATGACAAGTACCTCAAAATAACATAACTAAACAAAAAGGGTAATAATGTTTAATGTGTTGCCATGGCAACAGTATTTAAGAGATAAAAAATCCCTTAATAATTTGAAATCTGTACTTTATTGCCATTATTATAAATAAATCTGAAGCAATTTAGTAAAAAGTGGAAAAAGGGATATTTCAAATTTTTAAAAAAATGCCCTACTTCCCTCTGCCAGTTGGTGGCGCTACAACCATGACCCAAGAAGAAGATGTGAGACATTCCGTTTTCCATTTTTGATGTTTATCACGTTGAGCCATGGCAACACCGTTCGAGATTTCAAAAATATCTTGCAATTTACCATCTTCAGTGTCTTGGAATGATTGTACTAAAGGTTGGTGCCACTTACATAAATCCCCTAGGAGGAGTGTTACAAAATCCTCAGCATGCCATTTTCAAACAATCCATAGCTGACTTCCTGGTGCTCAGGTCTGATAAGAGGACTGAACTGAACAGGGAGTATAAATGTAGGACATAATGTAACTAAATAAGCTAATAATTATAGAAACTTACAGAGACATGATCAGAAACCAAACCTAAACATAGCAGGAAACCATGAACTAGGAAACAGAACAGAATATCAAAATTAATGTTGTGACAAGAACGTTTAGTGCACCTACGTATTGAATAAATTTGTCAGTTTAGTCAATTAGTTTTCAGTGTTAACATGACTATTTTACATTTAAATTTTATAGATTTGCCTAAGTATATGTTTTTCTTGGCAGTTCTTGAAAAAATAAATAAAACACATTTATAGAACCAGAACCAGTCCATTGCTGGTCTCAAAAGGCTATATGCACGGTTACTTCCTGGTTGTCGTTAAGCCAGCTCGGGCACTTCCGGTGAACTGTTAGGTGTTGATTCTGTAGTCGCTGTACATCGACACAAAACCATCAATGGTTGACTTTTTAATGTTGTATTCATATTTTAATGCAGTTATCACTTTTACTTAATTTGCCAGTAAACCAGTTTTATTGATTGCAATAAGGACAAAGCATTTGGGACCGTTTAAAAACGCTGTGTCTGTAATTAGACATGCAAACGCATTTTTTTTCCCCAGCACTTCAAATTTTATTTTTAATGTGATGACCACAAACATTATTTGTTCATCCTTCTGAGATTGTCCCCATTGTAAAACCGAACGTTTAAAAAAGTAGGAAATCCAACATTTGATAGAAAACACTTATTTAAAAATAAAAAAGACAATAATTACAACTTTAACCAGCAGGTGGCGGAAAAGTAGCATTTATTTGCGCATATATCAGCTATTTCCTCTAATCGTTTTTCACTTAGTTTTTGACTAAATATTAAACATTATAAAATAACTAGGTTTAAAAATACATTGTCAATGTGAAGTATGAAATACTCAAAAAGTCTTTTAAGAAAAACAATAACTTTTCTTGTGAATGAATGACACAGAAAGCGAGCACCACACTTTCCCTTTGTAATAACAGCAGCTGTCAGTCAGTGCAGCGCAAGATCAATGATTTCAGCACACTTCAGCACACTTTTTTGTTACATAAAAGTGTAAAAACTGATGGTCGAATTGAATTTAGCCGAGGAGGAACAATTAGGTACGTCTTTATTTATTTATTTTTTATGCTGTCTTACGTTTGAATAACTAAATTAATGCTATGCCTGACTATTTAAGTGACTATATTCTGATTATAAACTAAGTATTACATTACTGATGCTCAACACACCAGCAAATGACATCTCACCGGAAGTTTTCGAGCTGGCTTATATTATTGCGGAAGTTCTAAAGAATGCTCTGTGCATATAGCCCATTAATGGCATGTTTTATTTATTAATGTTATTTCATACCTGTTGAACTTCGATTTTCTAAATACATTTAAAATTATGCAAAGGTTTCATTTCCATAATTTACAGATAAACAATTTTTGTCTTTTTAAAAAAAGCACACAGAAAATAATAAAATGTATTATTGCATTAAATACATTTATCTTATTTGAATGGTTATACTGTGCACAACTATACATTATAATGTAATTATGCATGCATATGCAAATAAGGGTTCCACTTTATATTAGGTCGCCTTACTACTATGTACTTACATTTAAATTAATCATTTGATACAATGCACTTATTGTGTACATACATGTTTTTACATTGTACTTATATTTAAAAAAAATACCTGCATTTAGTTACATCTGTAATTAATTTCTCTAATTACATTTATAATTAAACTGTTAACTCACCCTTAAACCTACCCATACCACCAAACCTGTCCTAAACCTTACTCGTATCCCACCTCAATAGCAGCAAAAGTGTTTTACAATACAATATGAACACAACATGTACATTGTACTTATTTTTTGATGTAAGTACATAGTAGTTAATGCCACCTAATATAAAGTGGGACCCAAATAAGTTTACGGCAGATAATGGATGTGTGCAGCACGTTGTGTAGCTTTTGGTGGTTGTTGTACACCTGGATATGGTGAGGCAGATGGGTTTCTATGAGCTGTGGTTATGTCATGTCCATCTGGCCACTACTGGCCACCCACTTCACACCTTTCACACCTACAATCACAGTTCTGCCATGTCTGCCACACGGGAGACTTTCACAGCCATCCCAAACCCTCCCAAAGCAAGCCCCATACTTTACAATCAGCTCAAAGTCATCAGAACACACAAAAAAACATTTCTAAAAAAACATTAAAAGGAAACAAAAATTAAAGGCTAAACTTTGCTGAAAAAACTGCTTTTTGGACCAGTTTAAATTACTAGTTAGTTTTAGTTTCAGACTGACAGTTGGCTATTGTTGCCTGCCTGACCAGTAAACAGACCCAGAGACCAGTCTGAACTATTACAAAGCAAATTCTCTAACTCAAACCCTCTAGCGCCACCAACTGTCCAAAGATTCCTTAGCTCCAGACAATTCAAGTGTATGTCAGCATTACTATCCAAAAACTTACACACACACACACGTTTGTTTTTGTGAAATGTGGGGACATTCCATAGGCGTAACGGTTTTTATACTGTACAAACCGTATTTTCTATCCCCCTACACTACCCCTACCCCTAAACCTAACCATCACAGGAAACTGTGCACACTTTTACTTTCTCACAAAAACTCATTCTGTTTGATTTATAAGCCTTTTGAAAAGTGGGGACATGGGTAATGTCCTCATAAGTCACCCTCTCCTTGTAATACCTATGTCATACCCATGTCATTATACACATTTGTGTCCTGATATTTCACAAAAACATGCCCACACACACACACACACACACACAAAAGCATACAATGACTTTAGTCAATATTAGGGAGTTATATTGCTTTTCACTATAGAGTACTGATCCAAATAATTAGTAATAATATTTGGTAATACTTCAGTCATTACTAGTGGGTTACCATGATCTTCACTTTAGAATAATTATACAACATGCATTATTCACATTCATTATGAACCTGTATATAGTAGTTGTTAGTATAGTCCTCTGGGAGTTATGAAAAAAATAGTAGTTATTGATTAGCTAATAGTGAACTACCACATTCAACTGAGCACTATTACTTACTAATTCGTTAATCAGAGTTTCTTGTTAGTTAATAGTAGTTACTAGAATGTTGATAATGCATTACTCATTTGTTCCTGTATAGTTATTCATTAATGACGGAACTGCATTCTAGAGTGCTACCAATTAAATTAAACATGCCAAAGTGGAAGTGAGTCTACCTCTACAATGCTTTAGCGTATTCAGACCAAACTTGGATGTCTGTTATGACAACCACAACATCAGGGTACCTGCACAGTTTAGGCACAGTGCCACCTAGTTTTCTGGAGATATAAAGAAAGCTAATTTTTCTCATGACTTCTGAATAGTTTGACCAAAAATCCTAGTCTCTTTAGATCTGGGGTGGCATGCCGAGTTGAACCTTTCTCCTTAAAATTCTAAATGATCTAGTAAATGGTTCTTTCAGGTGCAATATTCTTTGCAGGAATTTCCTTGCATGCGAGGCCATTCTGATGCAAAGTGATAAAGGTCTTTCTTTGCTAACACAAAAACACAATGACTGGAAGCTCTTCTTCCCTTCTTTTATAGTAATCAGTCTGCTCTTATAATCCATTCAGAATGATAAAGGGATTTTACCTGACCAGTACTTGTTCACACTTTCCCATGTGCTGATGATATGATTAATCAAATGATGTTAGCTGGTTATTTTGTGTCAGGGCCAAAATACAGTGAATTTCTGGGTTTTGTGATTAGGCTTGTCACAATAACTACTTTTTATTGTGCGATATATTGTTCCAGAAATAATTGCGATAAACAATATTATTGTCATTTTAAGACCATTTTATGCCACTGAATATATAATCATAATATAACAGCATAATAATGCAAGTAGGCCAACACACTATCAAATGACAAAAAACATTGAATTCTTTAGATTATGGAAATGAAGGATCAAAAAACATATTATCCTAAATAAACTTGAATAAATGGTAAATATTTTTCTAAAAAAGTGCAAAGTAACAAGTAAAAAAAAAAAACCTGGAAATGCACAAAATGCACTATATATAGAGATTTTCCATTTACAGATTTTTCCCTAAAGTAAGGGTGCACTAAACACAAACCCTACTTAGCAGTCAGATGTATAAACAAAGGCACAGATGCCTCAACAGGCCATATCTGCTGCTAAACTACCTGTCGATGACTGCGTGTAGGAACTGCAGATGACAGCATGATCGGCAAAATGTTGGTGACATTCATTATCATGTAAACATAATGGGCGATATATTGCGTCACCAAAAATTATTGAGGTCATGTACATATATTGCACGATAAGTCGATATTTTGATTATTGCGTCAGGCCTATTTGTGATTCTTTTTTTTCTTTTTTGACCAATGAAGCTTTTTGCAATTATTTTGAATTTATCTGATTACTATAGAATCTATAGAATAATCTAGAATCAACACCACAACAACTGCAAACTTTGCAAAACACAAAATGTATGTCAATGCCAATACTTTTGGCCATGACTGTCCTTGACCATACTTATCCCTACAGTATATGTAAATTAGTGTCAAATTACTTTGGTAGCAAAATGTGACCATTTAGTTGCAGTTTGGAGCCCTGCCCTGTTACAGCACTTCCCATTCTCCCTTAATAATGCCTTTACATTTAGTACTGTTTCAACCCGATCTCATTAGAAAAAATAACTATTTTACATTCTAACAAATTGATGGCAAATTTGTATGAATTCCTATGATTTGAATTGTACATAAAATGTACATTTTTATTTAAATAAATAAACAAACAAACAAACAAACAAACAAACAAACAAACATCATAGCCAACTCCTAAACCTAACCCTCAGTGGGGCATAAGTTGTGGCGAATTGTTGGTGAATTTACAAATTACAAATTCACCAACAATTCGCCACAACTTACAATAGCTATGAATTGCCATGGGAGTATGTCGTCTGCTTTCTTAACTTGGATTTAGTTCTTCCTCCAGTGCAAGTCTATGAGATGTTTTCTTATTGTCCCCAAGGTTAAAATTGTATGGTAGCACACCTTTCCTATACAAGTTGCATGATTTAAAGTATCATTCATGTTCTTTAATAAATTTGATATGATTAGGTCAGGGTTGGAAACTGTGCCTTATCGACCAGGCACTATGTCTAGGATTGACCTTTGACAAGAAATACTGCTGTTTAACAACAATGAACTTTTCTATTTTCAGTGCCATCCATACAGTAATTGGAAAGACAGAACAGAACTCTCAATAAATCACTGGCTCAAATTATTACTAGTACACTCAAGCTTGGAGCAATTAAATGCATTTGCACATAATACTGATTCTTTCAACAAACCTGGTCCCCTTTTTTTCAATATCTAAATAAGAGAACTGATTCCTCTTTGTCATAAACCACGTGCTCAAAAGAAACTCATAAGGAACATTTTGTGCCCATTTATAGCTTTATCCTGTCAACTTGTGCTAATTACTTTTCTTATCATAACTTAAATTCTACTGCCCTTAAATTTGTCGTCTTCTCTTCTTCCTTTTTTCTTTGTTGTCTTTCCAGTTTGCCAGTTTTTGTTTTTAGTATATTGTATTTGGTATATATTACAACAAACTACTTCTATAATAGATACATATTATTTAATATACTGATCTACAATTATTTATAAATTGATGTAATTTATATATATTATAATGTACTATATACATTTTAATTTCTTTTCTATATTTGTACATTTTGCATATAATTGTTATTGTTAAGCCTATTATTATTGTTAGTGGTGGTAGTAGAGGTAGCAGTATTGATATTTATATTATTACAGATATATTGTCTTCTGTCCCTCCCCCTTCCTTATAAAATCTGATTCCAAAACATTCAATATAAACACTCATAATTTTGAAACTCTAGTCTGGGTCTGGTGGCTATTCTAGTACTGCCGGCGGGTGCGATTGGCAAGTCCCATAAAACCGAGATATTATTATTATTATTACCACTATTATAATTAATATTGTTAGTATTACTGTTGTTATTATTATTATTATTGCTGCTGCTGCTACTACTACTGCCACTATTATTATTACTAATATTAATACAACTATTATTATTATTACTAGGATTGTTTCACAATGAGTTTATATCTATATCTTTTTTTTCTTTTCTTCAACACCTTAACTAGAAATATGTCATCAATAATAATGTTCACTATTATATCACACTGGAATAACCAATTGTTTAAACTTATTACTGTACCTGTACACATTTAAAAAATAAAATAAATAAATAAATAAAGCAGCAAGAGATAATTCACAACTAGTATGAATTGATAACACTTTACAATAATGTTCATTTGTTAAAATTAGTTAATGTATTAACTAACATGAACCAACCATGAACAATACATTTGTTACTGTATTTGTTAATGTTTGTTAAAGTTAGTTAATAAAAATTCAGCTATTCACTGTTCACAGTGCATTAAATGTTAAAAAATACAACTCTTGATTTAGTAATGTATTAGTAAATGTTGAAATTAACATTAACAAAGATTAATAAATGCTGTAGGAGTGCAGTTCATTAGTTCATGTTAACTAATGTAGCTAACTAATGTTAAGTAATGAACCTTTGTGTAAAGTGTTACCATAATAAAAAAAAAAAGAAGAAAAAAAAGTTACTTTTGTTAACCCAGAGTAAATGGACTGAATGAGATTGTGAGTTTGTTCCAGTGATAGTAAATGTAAATTGATTAGCCATTACAAGCAGTAGCACGAAAGATGGAACAATAAAAAATTTAAAAGCATGACAGACTGCAAGGCTGTTTCGAGGACTGAAAGCCTGTTATCTGTAACATCAATAAACAGGTTAAAATGACAACTACAAAGGTGAATGTGTGTGTATTTAAGCCTGCGGCGGTGCAGACTCCCCTGATCCAGGTCAGATCCTTTTGACACACACACAAATCACAAGCTTAAAACAGCCAGATGTCTACAAACACTCATGTTGAGCCAACACAAGTTGTTATTAAAGGCTCCCGCAGACTCTTTAACAGAGTAATTTTGCACACAACTTTATCCTGTGGTTCCACAGACAGGATGTATGTCCAAAGCATAAGAAATGAGATCGACAATGTCTCAAACTATGCTGATTCACCAATGTACCAAAGTCTGTCAAACAAAGTCAAAAATGAGCAACCTCTGGGTAATACACTTTTCTTCTGGGTTTATCTGGGATCTGCCTGCGACCAGATGAAAATGATAACAGCCGTACAGATTAAATTAGTCATTGCTAAATCAACATCCTCATGCATCTAAGCGCAACGATGACCTCCTGTCCACATAGCTCATGGTCCGAGATTGTCCACATATTTGATTTGCACTGACAGCCAATTAAATTTGACTAAACATGAATGTTGATCTATTTTTGGAAAGCGTTGTAATCAGCTAATGAGTTGTAAAAGAAAGCTTCTTCATCTCATTTTGGTGCTTAATTAACCTTGAAGTTGGAGATTTCCCCTAGCTGGAGAGACTAACCTAAGCTTTTCTGTGATAGATTTTTTTTTTTAAATCCATCTCCTGTTTACTTTGGTCAAGTACAATGTCAAATGGATTGGTTACTCGTTTTATGGTCTCCTTCTCTACAACCGTTTACTCTGCCCTTGTTCCAGCCACCTCTGGGAGTCATGGATGATTGATGCTCCAGCCTTCTTGCTTAGTTTATCCAGCTGAGTGATTGAGACAGCTCTGATAGAAGCATTCAGACGTGCTGGCAGCAGTCACAGTGGTCATTTGTGTGTGTATGCAAGCATGTAAAAAATGGACATTTAGGTTCAGGGTAAAATGCATAGGAACAAAGGGGAAGGTTTTACAGTGATTCTCTCATTCAACAACCAGGAAAGTGGAAAGTGGAAAGTGGATGAGAACAAGTACTTACTCACAAAATGTATAAAAAATTTTTTAAAATTGAAGCAGAGATGCCACTCGAAGTCTAGTGATGTGTAAAGTTGAAGTCAAAATCAAACTAAATCAAATATTAACCAAGTTATCTAACCAACAGGCTTTATAGAGCACCCAGGCTCCCTGCACTGATTACATTTTTGAATATGTCTCCAACAATAGTTTAGATATCTACATACAGAAAGCATACCATATTTATGATTGTTGTAATGTAATGGATTACGTTACTAACTACAATTTTTGTTATGTAATTTGGAATCAGGAACTGACTACAATTTGTAAGTAATCTACCAAGCACTATTTCCAAGTTATTACTTTTACCAATAAATTGAATATTTTACTATTAATCTATTAATCTGCCTTTACGTTGCTTTAATGCGTTACTATTTTAACATGTCATATTTCTGTCCTGTGCAGGACTCGGCCGTGTAGCCAAGAGGAGCACTGGGGCCTGAACCTGGGAAGTGTAACATCCTGAAGTAGAGGCAAAGAATGCGGTGTGACTCTTACTTGGCTCCATGGTTCCCACAAGGGACTGGCTAGGGAGGTGTGAGGAAGCAGTGCATCCTCGAAACATGAACTCCCGGACTATGGCGAGAGAAGGGGGGGCTGAGAGTGAGGAAGCAGAGCATTGCTTACTGCTAAACCATGCCCGGTATGGCTAAACTCTTTGAAACAAAACTGAAGATTCTCCACCCAGCCCTCTTCCGGGGGAAGGAGTGGTGTGATCACCACCTCCTGGTTAAGAGCAGCTCCCTCCATCTCTGGGCCACCCATATCAGGGCTGCTTAGATGGATGCTTAGAGGGTTTAGTGTCAGCCTGAGGGATGGGCTGTGTTGCCTTCATGCGGGGCACTCAACGGGGTGGCTGGGTTGATGTCTTCGGTCATATAATTGGCCTTGTTGGGAGACACGGATGGTTACGCGCTCTCAGGACAAGGTAGAGGGTTCCACTCAAGTCTGATGTCCACAGCGGCCTGGGCAAGCATAACGTCAACTCTTAATCCTATTCAGCGTGAGCGACCACCCCAGAGGGTCGAATGACATGCTGGGTCCCCCACGAGAAGGACCTGCGGCATCATCTGGCAGCTCGACGGCACACGACATGATAGAGGAGTGGGGGGTCCGTGGGGACTGGCCCGGCAGAGGCGTTTTAAGTGTAACCTTCAGATCTCCCAGAGTGTTTACTAGATTCACGGCTCTGCCACAAAGGAGAGTTGCATTGCAGTGAGAACATGAACCAACCATGAAAGCCATCTCAGCATGCTTGCAGCCCAGACATGTAAGACAATGATCGTGGCTGTCAGATGAGGACAGCAAATGACCGCATTCAGAAACTCACAGAAGGAAAGGCATCTTTAAAAAGACACTTGCTGCCTGTGCTTGCTCTTTTAGAGAAATCTGCTCTTTTAGAGAAATCTGCTCTTTTGTGCCGAAGCGCCCAGGAGGGAATTGCTGCACTTAACTGTGCACTGGCTCAAAGGTGAAACTGAATGTGCTTTCTCTCCAGCAAGAATATGCTTTCTCTCCAGCAAGAATCTCCTTTTGTTTGCAAGCTCTTTTCATGAAGGAAACACTCTTTGTGAGGCGATTGGAAGATAGTGATTGCTGTACGCAACCCCTCGGCTCCAAAGCAAAGATCTGAATGAGTGGATGCATGCCGCCATCTTATATACCCAAATATATGGGGGAGTGGATTGGCAGGCAAATTCCACTCGCCAATTCCATTGGCCATTTTTCTACAACTCAGAGGTGATTGAGACCCAATTTGTCAGTTTTCGACATAATGCCTTTGACATATAATGTATTTCTATAGAAAAATACATGTGATTTCACAACAAATGTGGAACTAAAATGGCTAAACATAAAAAAATAAACTTGTACAGCCATATTATCTTTGCATATTATTTTTTAACTGTTTTGTAGTCCAAACCATTCTCTCTGTTTTAATTTATCTAGAGCAAGCATTAGTTTAGGCAGGCCACGTATAGGCATAGCTCAGCATCAGCTGATTATCAGCTGTTCAGTCTCTCCAATCACAGTGATTCTCCTATCAAGGTACGTGTTTTAGGGATGGTAAGATTCACCGATTCGCATCAGTGCATCGGCATAAAAGTTAACAATGCGATGCATCGAATTAAAAAGCGTGCATCGGATACAAGTTGGCATTTGTATGGTGATGCATTGTTTCTAACATATTTGCATCGGTAAAAAATGATTTATTTATAATTATTAGTAGATGCGCTATACTTTTATTATTTAGAAAGTGAACAATAATTTGTGACCACTATTTTACATGTAGATTGATTTCTCCTCTGTAAACTGTTTCTCAAGCGCATTCTCTCATCACCACTGCTGCTATGTGAATATGACGTATCACAACACTACAGAGACCGAGGCTTGTCCTGAGAGTCACATAGATTAACATGGCACTACAATGTTTATGAAAGGACCATGCATTAGAAGTCAGAAGGCACTTAAGTTAATTTATAATTTGCTGTCTGTCTGAACCAAAGAAATAAAAGCGAACTATCTGTACCATATTCAGGGACCTATGATTACGTAATTTACTGTAATGCGGAATGTCACGGAATTTGTCAAATTGGGGATGAATAGCTAAATCAAAAGTAGATGGGTACACGTAAATCAAATTGCGATATGGACTAGAGTCTGTGAATATTAAATCGCAAAAAGACTATGAATCCTGCTTTTTTTTTCTTCTTTTTTTTACACGTTTACACGGTAACTGTTTCAGAATCAGAATCAGAAAGAGCTTTATTGCCAGATATGTTGTTTACACATACTAGGAATTTGTTTTAGTGACAGAAGCTCCACAGTGCAACAGAGTAACAGCGACAAGACAAGACACATAATAAAAAGAATAAAATAATAATATACAAATTTACAAGATAGACAAAGTGCAAAAAAAGCAAAAAACAATATATAATATAGACAATTTGTATGTACAGTTATTTGTGCAAACTTGAAATATAAATAAGTGTTTTAAGTAAATAATGTGTAATAGTGTTGTGTGTTCCGTGTTTGTCAAGTGTTCATGAGATGGATTGCCTGAGGTAAGAAACTGTTCCTGTGTCTGGTCGTTCTGGTGCTCAGGGCTCTGTAGCGTCGACCAGATGGC
>RJVU01060294.1:579932-594087 GCA_003731715.1 Anabarilius grahami
AAAAAAAAAAAAAAAAAAAAAAATCATGATTTATGCATTTTTATTATTAACAACAATTATCTGATTAAATAAAGCATCAACTCATTCATGTTTGTTGAGCCTTTTTTTATCAGACTCTCTCCAGACATGTGGCTGAGTGATTACATTCTGTTTGTGTGTGTGAGGATGTGTTTCAAGGTTGTTTCAAGTTACACAACGCGCACTTCCGCGAGGTGGCTAATTGTCTCTCCTGAGGAATAATTAGGTGACAAAAGTGTGTAATAGTGGCTTTGCTGAACACACATGCCACAAACTGTATGCTGTGTGTTCAGCATGCTTCATAGTTGTGCAATCATTTGTTTTGCATGGAAATTTGACACAAAAAATTAAACAATCATGTACAAACAGGAAATAAGGTCATCAGAGAAGGGAAATGGTTCTGATTATTAAATTATTAATAAATAAAATAATTTAACTGTGAAGTACACGTAAAGAATTTATAAAACCCATTTAAAAAAGAATTTACCACCATACAAACAACAGTACAGCAACAAAGGAATTTACATAGCATGCCAAGAATATCTCTATGTTACATATGGAGGACTAGGAGTGCGGCTTAAAAATAAAATGAAGAAATCAATCAAATCAATTTCTTTTTTAAAATAAGATAAATGTTATAAATGTTATTATTTAGTCAAATGTAATAATTAAATGTAACAAAATAACAAAAAAATTATTGTGTAAGTACATTTGATTTAATTATCCTAATTTAAGGATACATATATATATATATTTATATTTATACTTATACAACAGTTCTGTCTGGTTCTCGAATCTGATTGGCTGATAGCCGTGCTATATTTCAGTGATAACAGCACTCCTACCTTTTCACCGTTTGTATCACTCCGCTAGAAGTGACCGTCATGGCGGCCGATCAAATCCACCGTAAGTTTTGCAAATACTTCTTGTACCACGAACTGTTGTTTTAATAGTTTTTTAGACGAGAATGTAGTTGTTTAGACCTGAAATATGTGACTCATTTAATAATAGCGCCTATTTTACAATTTGTTTTGACGTTTTTAGAGATGCGAGCTCCAGGGCGTTAGCGGCCGTTCAGTGCTTGTGTACGCGCCAAGAACAGCTTCATCTTGGCCATTGCTTCGGGGATTTGCCGCTGGCTCTTATAGTGGTTAAACATGAGACATAATTTAATTAGAGTACATAAAACGGGCAATCTTTGGTCTTATTAATCTATTATTTGTTCCAGAGCAAGTCGAATTGTGCTATGTTAAATTTGATAATAATTAACGTTACCTTACATCCTTTATATAGCATAGCATATTGGCTACAACTTGACCGGACATATCAAAAGAAGACTCTCCTCCGCTCTTCAAATACGTAAAACATTAAACTTTATAGACATAGGGCCCTATAATACACCCGGCGCAATGCGACGCAAGGCGCAGCGCAAGTGTGTTTGCTAGTTTGCGTCCGGCGCCGTTCGCGTTCTCCCGTTCAGCGCCACATCCTTAAATTAGTAAATGCATTTGCGCCAGTTAGTGCGCCCATGGGCGTGCTGGTCTAAAAAAGAGGTGTGTTCAGGCGCATTGCCGGCGCATTGTTATTTTAAGGAGCTGAAAATAGACTGCGCCATAGACCAACTCAAACCTGGTCTAAAGTCTAAAGTCAATGGCGCAATATTTTTTTGTTAGAGCGCGTTGGTAGAAACTGCGCCTCTGGGCACGTCCACAGTGCGAGTTGACTTTGCTTATTACACACAGGGATGCGCATCACACAAACATGCCAAATATTAAAAACAAAAGGATTACAGTGTAAAAGAATATTATTGTGTAGGCTACATAAATATAAAAATATAATGATGAATAGTCATTGCGTGTATTAGAATTAGGCTACCTATTTTCAATTCAGCCTATTACTACTTATAATGATGAACGAAATTGGCTAATTAATTGAACAATCGTGCCAACACACACACATATATATTAACTGACTCATCGCGCGGAGCTATTTGAAAGCCTGCATCCAACGCAGACGACTGAAAGATTGACTGGCCACTTAACAGGTAATTTCAGCGAAACATCACTCGTTGAACTCCTCAGTTGAATCGGTGTGTTTAATAAGTCAGTGTATTTTATAATGTTACGTATTTTCGAATTGTTCAGCCAAATGGAGTACCTGCTCGGCCAAAGAATCGAAAGACGGAGGAGGCATAGGATCTACCGGCCGAGGTCCACATATCTGTCCCTGTCTGAGGTGGAGTGTCGCCAGAAGCTTCGCCTATCCCGCCAGGCAGTAACAGACCTTTGTCATCTTCAGGCAGATGATCTGCAGACAAATGCATATTGCCCATATGCACTCCCCGTTGCTGTTAAAATAACTGTTGCGCACAATTTTTTTGCGAGTGGATCATTCCAACATCCTTTGAGTTCGATTGGAGGCATATCCCAACCTGCCGTAAGTTCGGCAATACATGCAGTGACATCAAGCCTAGTCCGACATGCACACAAATTCATTAAATTCCCCATGACGCCTGCTACCCAAAATAGGGTTAAAGAGGAGTTTTTGACTAACTTTGGGCTCCCTGGAGTTTTGGGTGCGATAGATTGTACGCATGTGCAACTACGTGCCCTGTCAGAGAACGCTCAGGTTTACGTTAATCGCAAGGGAACCCATTCCATCAATATCCAGGTGATTTGCGATGCAACGTGTAAGGTTACACATGTATTCGCAAATTATCCTGGATCAAGCCATGACTCCTGACCCTCCCCTGGACGGGTGGCTGTTAGGGGACAATGGCTATCCATTAAAGACATGGCTGATTACACCTTATATCATGCCTACAACAGTAAGGGAAGGTTTTTTTTAATCGCAAACACACGAACGCACGAGCTGTCATCGACAGAATGTTTGGCATGCTAAAAATGCGCTTTAGGTGTTTGGATAAGTCAGGGGGGACATTGCAGTACAGCCCTCAGAAGGTCGGAGCATTCTTTGTGGCATGTTGTGTGTTGCATAACATTGCCATACGCCATGGATGTCTCGTAGACATAAATGAGGACAGATTAGAGGACTTTAGAAGGCGTGAAAATGAACTGTATGTGCCGATGCCAATTAACCGAAACCATCAAGCAGCAGTACGGGCGAGGAGAGAGCAGCTGGCAGAAGAGCTGCTTCTAATGTAGCCTGGTAAGCTGAATTGTTTGCTAAAAGTTGATTGCATTGATTATATATATATATATATATAAAAATATCACACACCTCAATATACACATTTTTAATGCTAACCCACACTTATCACTCCATGACATTTAATGAAAACCAAAGCTTTAATGAAAAAATAAATCCATTTCTATTAATAATAATAAACAACTATTTTATATTGTTCCTCTTCGGGCTCGCAGGCGGGAACCACCACGGCGGGACGGGCGACGGGAGGGTAAAGGAGCAGAGCGCAGCGTGGACATGGATCGGGTGGACAGAGAAGATCCGGTAGAAGGAGGAGTTATTGCAGGAGATGTTGCAGGTGTAATGCGCTCAACTGCATCAGCGAGCCTTCCCACACTGTCTGCGATGCGTCCGAGGGGCAGCAGCAACATCTCCAAGCGGCTCAAGCGAGTGTTCACCTGCCGCATACTCTGATTGAGTGTACCCATTACCCTCTCCAGCATATTAAAGCCGTCCTGCTGGAGTGTCAGGAATGGGTGGTCTTCGTGCCTGACGTTCTCGCGTCGTGCTCTGGGTCGCCTCGCCTCTCCCCTCAAACTAGATGGTTGTTCCACCGTTTCTTCTCCATCCGAAACGTATGGCAAACGTATAAAGCAAATTGATTTTTCTGATCATATTTTTTTCCAATTACCAATTCCAAACCACATCAATCTTAATAACTAGAAATGAAAAACGCCTTATATTGAGGTGTGCATAATTATTAGGCAGGTTTTCTTAGATAAAATGAGCCAAAAAGAGATTTACCAGACTCAAAAGTCTTTTACTGAAAAATTATTAAATGCCCATGACGATGCAGCAAAACTAATGCAATACTAGAAAATGCAAAGTTAAAGCATGACCATTGGACAGAAAAATGCTTATTGGGTCAGCAGGGTCAGTCAAAAACAACTGAAGAAGATACATGTTAACTGCAAAAGAATTACGAATTAAGGTGAAGAATTAAGTGTGAAACCATCAGGAACCCTTTAGTCTCCAGCACCATTTTCCAGAACTCCAACCTACCTGGAGTCTCCACAAGTGCAAGGTGCCAGGTTTTCAGAGACTTTGCTATGATAAAGAATCCTGAAATATGACCCACATTTAAGAATCACAAGATTAAGTATTGTGAAACACATGAAGACATGATTTTTTTATATGCTTTATAGACAGACAGATTGAGAGTGACTCTTGAAGGACTTCTTAAGTGGGGGTCATTTTTTAGGATTCTTCACCTAACCTAAGTCTCTGAGATCCTGACACTGCATTTCTGGAGATTCCAGGTAGGTTGCAGTTCTGGAAAATGGTGGTGCTGGAGACTAAATTGTTTCTGATGGTTTCACACTTAATTCTTCACCTTAATTCTTTTGCAGTTAACATGTGACTTTTGTTTGCCTTTGCCACCTGTTTTTGTGTGACCCTGCTAATGAGTGTTTTGCTGTCCATATGCCTTAACTTTGTAATTTCTAGCATTGCATCCTTCTCATGAGCATTTAATAATTTTCGACTTTTCAGTTGGAGTTAAAACTCTTTTTTTGGCTCATTTACATGGACAATTATATATCACTTATAAATGATTAAATACAAAATTAATAGTAGTTATTAAGACTGATGCGGTTTGGAATTGGTAAAATGTGCTTAGAAAATCAACTTGCCTTATAATTATGCACATGGTGTATACTGTGCATAGGTGCATCTCAATAAATTAGAATATCATGAAAAAGTAATTTTTTTCTGTAATTTAATTCAAAAAGTAAAAATTAAATATATTCTAGATTTATTAGACAAAGTAAAATATTTCCAGACTTTTTTGTTTTCATTTTGATGATTACGGCTTGCTGCTCATCAAAATAAAAAAATCAGTATCTTAAATGATCTAGATAAGTATCTAAATTATTAGAATATTTAATTTCAAGTTCTATTAAATTTCCATTCTCAGGGTATAAATACTAGGTTTAGGTCAGTAATCCCAACAGCAGTCATGGGGAAGTCTGCTGACTTGACAGTTGTCCAGAAGATGATCATCAAGACCCTCTACAATGAGGGTAAGCCACATAGGGTCATTGCTGAAAGAGCTGGCTGTTCGCAGCGTGCTGTGCCAAAGCATATTCATGGAAAGTTGACTGGAAGGAAAAAGTGTGGTAGGAAAAAGTGTACAAGTGAAAGGAATGACCGCTGGCTTGAGAAGATTGTCAGGCGAAGCCGTTTTAAGAACTTAGGAGAGCTTCAAAAGGAGTTGACTGAAGCTGGAGTCAGTGCATCAAGAGCCACCACACACAGACGTCTTCAAGAATTGGGCTACAACTGTCACATTCCACGTACCAAGCCACTTCTGAACCAAAGACAACGTCAGAAGCGTCTTACCTGGGCTAAGGAGAAAAAGAAAAAGAACTGGACTGTTGCTCAGTGGTCCAAAGTCCTCTTTTCAGATGAAAGTAAATTTTGCATTTCATTTGGAAATCAAGGTCCCAGAGTCTGGAGGAAGAGTGGAGAGGCACAGAAACCATGTCTTGAAGTCCAGTGTGAAGTTTCCACAGTCAGTGATGATTTGGGCTGCCATGTCATCTGCTGGTGTTGGTCCACTGTGCTTTCTGAAGTCCACAGTCAACGCAGCCATCTACCAGGAAATTTTAGAGCACTTCATGCTTTCTTCTGCTGACAAGCTTTATGGAGATGCTGATTTCATTTTCCAGCAGGATTTGGCATCTGCCCACACTGCCAAAGGTACCAAAAGCTGGTTCGATGACTATGGTGTTACTGTGCTTGATTGGCCAGCAAACTCGCCTGACCTGAACCCCATAGAGAATCTATGGGGTATTGTCAAGAGGAAGATGAGAGACACCAGACCCAACAATGCAGATGACCTGAAGGCCGCTATCAAAGGAACCTGGACTTCCATTACACCTGAGCAGTGCCACAGGCTGATTGCCTCCATGCCACGCCGCATTGATGCAGTAATTCATGCAAAAGGAGGCCCAACCAAGTATTGAGTGCATAGAAATTAACATACTTTTCAGAAGCCTGACATTTCTGTTTAAAATATCCTTCTTTTTTTTTTTCTTCTTTTTTTGATCTTATGAAGTATTCTAATCTATTGAGATAGTAAATTGGTGGGTTTTTGTTAAATGTGAGCCAAAATCATCACAATTAAAAGAACCAAAGACTTAAAGTACTTCAGTCTGTGTGCATTGAATTTATTTAATACACAAGTTCCACAATTTGAGTTGAATTACTGAAATAAATGAACTTTTCCAAGACATTCTAATTTATTGAGATGCACCTGTATATATTTGATTTAAAAAGATGTAAAAAAAAAAAAATCATCAAAAAGTTCATTCAAACAGATTGTGTATTTTTTATTCAATTACGTAAAAATATCTTTGGTAAAAAGGGTACTTTTAGTTTCAGTTGACTGTAGAAATTTGATTTGCTCAATTTTTGTTCAAGAAAGAAAAAGTAAACTGATTACTTTTAAAAAGTTTAAGTTTTTTTGCTTTAATCAAACAAAATTTTATTTGAAAAATGTTTATAATGTAAATACATAAAAATAAAAAGGTTGATAAATATCTTAATATTAATATAATTTTGTGTTTTGTAAAATCCATTATAATTTGGTATTGTGGAATGTATGAACAAACATCGGTAACAGTAGTTTAGTTAACTAGTTGCTCATTAGCATGCTCATTACTAGGATATTGGCTGTTAATCAGTAGTCATAAAGCACATATTAATGCCTTATTCTGCATGACCATATTCTACTTCGCTTAATCCTACCCAATACCTAAACTTAACAACTACCTTGCTAACTATTAATAAGCAATAAATAGGAGTGTATTGAGGCAAAAGTTGTAGTTAATATTTAGTTGATATATCAACTTCAGCTCAAGTTTACATTAGTTTACCATGTAGAGTCTGCAAAATGTTTATCATTAAAAATAAGGATCATAAAGATTGCATTTTGCTTTTTATTTACTACTAAATTGATGGAGCTATTTGACATACAGTAAAAGATATTTGAGTCACACTTAGTTTAGGGTCCAATTCTCACTATTAATTAATTTCCAATGATGTAAATGCACAATGTGTTGTTTAATGAGTTATATATATATTTAGTTTTTAGTTATGGTAGGCGACCATATTTCTGACATTATAATGTTTTGCACCCATCCTTTGAGAAAGTTCATTCAGANGATAAGTATCTATAAAAGATATTTGAGTCACACTTAGTTTAGGGTCCAATTCTCACTATTAATTAATTTCCAATGATGTAAATGCACAATGTGTTGTTTAATGAGTTATATATATATTTAGTTTTTAGTTATGGTAGGCGACCATATTTCTGACATTATAATGTTTTGCACCCATCCTTTGAGAAAGTTCATTCAGATATAAGATACTAATCTCTCAGCTGCTCAACATATGGGAGGTCAAATATGTGTTGCTCACAATGTCCCAATGCACGTGTGGCAAGTATGTTCTGACAACCGGTGTCTTTTCATCTCTCTTACCGCCGATGTCCCAAGGGGAGGACAGGCGGCCCACCATTCCACGCTTTCTATTGCCCTTCATGATGGATGTGTTGCATGAGCGTTGGACTCATCCCCGGGGCCTGTCTCTGCCTCTTTTCTGGGTTAAACGGCACCCTACATCACACCCATCTATACATTCACAAGCTGAGCGTGTTTACTGGAGTGTAAAAGCACAGCAATCCATTTCCTGTCAACATCTCAAGATAAAAGAGGACGACGAGAAGAAATATCTTAGACAGCACTTTTGAGATGCGTTGAAAACGATATCACAACTGGAGCAATGTTGGATTTTTTAAAGAACACATTTTCATCATTCATGTGATTCTGTTGAATCATTTTCAGATGAGAGCTAAGGTATAACAGTATGTGGTGCTCAAAAAGCTGAAATCTGAGGCTGCATTCTCATACACATCCAATACATTACCTCTACACAAGTTACACTATATGTACTTTGCTAAAAGAGATGAAATGCTGTAATGTTTATATTGCATTTTCCAAGGAAAAGTATATATATTTCTGAATTTATTATTTGCAGTATGACAGGATTGGGACATACTATCTTGGGTTGGGTGTCATGGCAAAAAATATAATCATGATTTTTTCCGCTATATTGATCAATATTGATATTTATCATGATATATTTGATAATGCTGCCAGCTTGAAACGTATTCTGACATGGACTGTAGCCTGGCGAAACCAGAGGGTTCATTAATTAAATTTTAGAATAGTTTATTAATATTTTTCTGCCTTAAAACAATAGAAGTGTTCTTACTTATGCCAACCTATTAAAAATGGCAGCAAACATCTTAGATATTTGAAGAGAACCTATACAAATAAAGTTCAGTGTTAGATAAAATAAAGTTAAAAAATATTAACTGTGCACTGGTTTTACATCTGTGAGATGACTTAGATGTAGAAATTTGAGTAAAAAGTGCAACATGTAAACATTGTAAAATCAGCCATTATGCTACACAGATTAACATGGGACTGCATTTTTGTACTCTAGCTGGGATGGTACCAGTGGCAGAGCCAGGATATTTTTAATAACCAGTCTAGGGTGGCACAGAAATAATTTTTTTTTTAACATAAAAAATTGTTACAAAGTACTGGACTGTTTTAGTGCCCACAACACAACGGAATACAATTAATTTGTACATAATTAGAGGCCAAGTACAAAAGGTGCGTAGGCATCTATTGTATCCATTGGCATTCTTCGTATTATTATTCTTCTGTTTCTACCGCTCTGGAAGTCTATGGCAGCCCACAGATGAAATTATGAAATTTGGCACACTGATAGCGGATAGTCTGAAATGTCAACGTAGCAAATTTGGAGTCTCCAACTCAATCCCTCTAGCACCACCAACTGTCCAAAGTTGCACTTACATTTGTGCTAATAACTTTTGAACCGTAATGGTAGAATAGAATAGAATAGAATAGAATAGAATAGAATAGAATAGAATAGAATAGAAACAAAATTCTTTTCTCCTCTGATTCTTTGGCTCATATCGATTCGATTGCATCCTATGAGTTAATTTTGCATTATGAAAAATTGTCCGCCATGTCTCATCGGATTCGTGGCATCATGCGACAAAGTCGTTCATGGGTCATTTTTTACGTTCTCATACATATAAATGTTTATAACTTCAAAACGAAATGAGATATTTTCACCAAATTTGACACACACATGTATGGGCTCACTCTGAGGACATATAAAAAAAGTGGTGGGATTGTGCCTCTTGGTGGTGCTATAATTGAACAAAACATGAAATTGCCATTAATTACAATACAGTATCATAATATAAAATGCTATATTATATAAATGCATTGGTGTATCATTACGAAACTCAGTATGTGTCATCGGCACCATGCTCTGAAGGTTCTCAAATGGTTTTGAGACAGAGCCACCTTGTGGTCAAACGTTGTAATAACATTTGTTAAAAATGCTAATAGCTTTATGTAAAATGTGGCCTATTGTAATGAGACTGGTCTTAATAGATTCCGTGGGTCATGCTGAGAACACTGATGCCAATTTTGCCATAGTCAGCCAAACGTCCTGTCTACCATTTTGATTTTCTATAAAAACATTTTTTCTAACTACTCTTAGACCGTTGGTCCAATTTTCAACAAAATCAAATCATATCATCTTTAGAGCATGTAGGTAAAATTTTATGGATTTCGTGTTGATAGACGAAACCCTTTTCGTATACCACAGCAACGAATTTGAGGCTTGATGCCAAAATGACTCTTGAGGCTGTATCTCTGCAATGCTTTCACAAGTTGACACCAAACGTTGCAATTGTCATTGTCACCTCACTCTGACCATACTGCATTAATTTGGTCACAGCGCCACGTAAATGCTGCTTGCAGCTTTAATTGTAATTGAGATGGTAGTGAAATAGATCAAGTAATATTGACAACTTGGTTACTAAAAGTAATAATCAGAAAGCTTGGTTCTGGTTCTTAAACCTCCCAAAATCATGTACTCCATCATTAAAATCTCATGGATGAGGCATGCAGATAACTAGCTCAAAGATTAGTCAACCTTCATTGAATTTAATATAATCAGTGAATTCTTCAACAATTCTCAGTTAGACCAAGATCTGTTTCAAAAACTTGCAAATGAAAAAGAAAACATTGAATGTTTAACATACTATTAGTTGTCGAAATAAATTTGGCAGAAGCAGGCATATCGAATAAAAATGTAGAGTAAAAATGTCCAGAGCTTATAGTCAAAATTAAATGCAGTTTGTAATTTTTAATTTGGTAATATGATGTGAAACAGGATTTTCAACAAGTAAAAATAGTGAGCGGGGCTTGATTAAATGGCGGAAAATGTGGTTGGTGGCTTAAAAATAAGAATTCTTTATAATAACGTTCACCGATGAATTGTTCACAAAGCCAGGAAAATGTATTAAGAAAGTAAATAAGGTCAATTGCACAAGTCATCTTGTGTAATATTAGCACAAAAAGCATGCACAGATGCACACTTTGAAATCTCACTAGAAAAACAACATTCAAGCACTTTTGGCATACTGTCTCAGTGTAGCTTAGGACTCACTATATAAGCCAAGACGGCTGTCCACCTAATTTTCAAATTTTTCCACCCTTTTGTGGAAGACCCACCAGGTAGCATTGCTCTTGATGGTTTCCTAAAAGCACTGTGCTGCAGGAAACATTAGGAGGCAATTAGGGTCGTGGCGTGGTCAGTGGTGATGTTGAGCCCTGTTTAAATCAGGAGAGGATGGGGGGTCCTAATTACATGCTAATATGGGCCAGGCGGTGTCATGAGTTTGTAATTGGAGCACAGCTGCTACTGGGAGCAACAGAGGAAACCCAGAGAGAGACTCCAGCAGGTCAGGGTGATCCGAGCTGGTTTGTCTCTGTCAGAGGACATGCTCGAAAATTCATGCAGTTTGTTCACAGTTTTATTCTGCCACTTACAGAGACCTTAAGTGAGGTCTTGAATAAATTTATCCAAAAACTCCTGTCATTCCTGACCCTTATAATGTTCTTTGTCCCCTGGAACAAAACAAAGATGCATTTTTACCTTGAATAATCTGACCACTCTTTTTCATACATTCAAAGGAAATCAGGACTAGAGTAGTCAAGCCTTAAATAAATCACGAAAAGTGGTCCATATGACTTATGTTCTGCAGTGTGATTTTTGTATCACTGAGATACTAATATATATATATTTTTTTTATTTATTTATTTATTTTTATTAGTTTTTATTCTTGTATTTTCTGTTTTCATTTTGTGTTTTTGTCATTTTTATTAGTTATTGTTTTTGTGTACGTCCATATAGTTTTTTTATACGTTTTTATTTCAGTTTTAGTTATTCTAGTACATCAAGTCAAACTAAATGAAAATGAGAAATGTTGCTTTGGCAAATAGCTTAAAATACATTTGAGATGTCTGAAAGAAGACGTACAGGCATACCTGAAGTATGGCAAGATGACGCAGCATATCACTCCACATATCAGGGACCCGTGTTAGATACATACAGTGCACAGCATAAATGAGTACAGCCCCTCTGAAACTTCTGAAAGTCAGCAATTACTCAGTTACATAGAAGACATGTTAGGGTTATTTAGAGATATAATATTCCAACAAGTCTACTTAATCAATTACCAAAGCAGCAAGTCATAATTATTCAGGAAAATAAGATTTTCTTATCAAGGTGATAAAATGTGTAGCAAAAATGAGTACATCCTCCTAAAAGTTACTAAATAAAATGAAATATAAATTTTCTGGTGTAAGTTTAATTCAATGTTTGATCAACAGGTAAGTATGTTGAACCAAAACATCTAAAGAGATGTAATTTCTTGACAAATAAAAGTGTTATATGTTATAAGCTCAGACTTAATAATAAAAATAATAATAATAATTTGTTACATTTATATAGCGCTTTTCTGGGTACTCAAAGCGCTTTACATATAGTAGGGGGAATCTCCTCAACCACCACCAATGTGCAGCATCCACCTGGATGATGCGACGGCAGCCATATTGCGCCAGAACGCCCACCACACACCAGCTTATTGGTGGAGAGGAGACAGAGTGATGAAGCCAATCAGTGTATGGGGATAATTAGGAGGTCATGATAGACAGAGGCCAATGGGCAAATCTGGCCAGGATGTCAGGGTTACACCCCTACTCTTTTCGAAGGACATCCTGGGATTTTTAATGACCACAGAGAGTCAGGACCTCGGTTTAACGTCTCATCCGAAGGACGGTGCTTTTTGACAGTATAGTGTCCCCATCACTATACTGGAGCATTAGGACCCACACAGACCACAGGGTGAGCACCCCCTGCTGGCCTCACTAACGCCTCTTCCAGCAGCAACCTAGTTTTCCCAGGAGGTCTCCCATCCAGGTACTAACCAGGCTCAATCCTACTTAGCTTAAGTGGGCAACCAGCCTTGGGCTACAGGGTGATATGGCTGCTAATACTGACAACAATGGAACCACTTGGGAGAGAACTGTCAGGAGACTTATTTCTTAGCACAAAATAGGACAGTGGTACAAGAGGATTACCAAATAATTGTTTTAAGTGTGAAAATATAGCAAAAGTAACACAGAAATTCAAAAACAATGGACTTGTGACAAGGCCCCTGAAATAATCAGGCCTTCATTTTAAGCTTTCATTTAGTGATGAGGGATTTTTTAGCTAGACAAAGAGCAGGAGAAATACCAAGCGAGAGCCAGCAAAAGCTATGAAAAGAGTGACTGTTTATCTCACAGAGTGACTGTGTATCTCCTGTTTGTTGCTGCCGCGCTGTTTGAGCTAGAGCTCCGTCGAGCTGATTCCTAATTGCTTGTTTTTGTCTCTTAAAATCAAACTTATAACTTATCACTCTTTCTTTTTCGGCGGGGGAACAAATCCCCAACATTATTTTATATAAAAAACACTCGGATTACCTTGGTATCGCTAGTTTTATCCGACTTCCCGAACATTCGCTATTAGCTTTAGCCCGTTAGCAGTAGCGGCGTGGTCACTCTAGCGTTTGTACTCTTCTCTCACTATATTATTGTTCGTCTATTCTAATGGCGAGTGTATCGGATGCTTCTCTACCTTTGTTTGCAGGGGAGGACACGTTTGAGCTGCATGCGGTGCAGTGGGAACTGGAGGCCGTGGAGCGACAGATTCAGACCCTTCTCGAGAAGCAGGCCGAGCTACGCGAGCGGCAGACAGCGCTGGAAACATCCCGTGCCGACGCTCAGCAATCCTCTGTAAGTTTGCAGCGCGATATTAACACTCCTGCTTCCTCTACGCCGTGTGTTTCTTTGCACAGGGCCCGAGCACACAGAACGCGTTCATCCCAGCCCTCGTTCACTCCGGAGCCGTCTTACCAGGGACCAGAGGGACCTTGGGTTCTTCAGCAGCGGAAGACGCGAGCCAGGCCTCGGACCAGGACCTCTCCTCCTCCACCGCCCCCGGTCTTCGAGGTCTCGACACGAAACCGCTTCTCCCCTCTTCGCGAGGCGGAACGCGACGCCGTGGTCATCGGAGACTCCATCGTCCGCCACGTCCACACTACCACAGCCAAAGGTAAGGTGCGCAGTCACTGTTTTCCTGGTGCTTGTGTTCTCGATGTCGGTGCTGAGAACATCGGAGCTGTTGTTCTGCAAGCGGGGGTGAACGACACCAGGCTGCGGCAGACGGAGGTGCTGAAGCAGGACTTCAGGAGCCTGATCGAGACGGTACGAGCCACATCGCCCGCGACGAGGATCATCGTGTCCGGACCGCTTCCGACGTACCGACGTGGACACAAAAGGTTCAGTAGATTATTTGCTTTAAATGAATGGTTGATGTCTTGGTGTAATTAACAGAAGCTGCTCTTTATAAATAATTGGAATCTTTTCTGGGAGCGACCTAGGCTCTTCCGTGCTGATGGCCTGCACCCCAGCAGTATCGGAGTTGATCT
>RJVU01060294.1:596054-620893 GCA_003731715.1 Anabarilius grahami
TCTACTAGAAATAATGAATTTAAGAATAATGCAGAATAAATCAAGAATAACATTTATTAATTTGCCAGGCAGGATAAAACATCAATTAAAGCGATCCAAAAGAATACATTACACAACAGATCAGCATAAAATATAAAATACAATTCAAAACAAGATATTAAAAGGAATTTCAAAGAGTCAGCATACCTGGCAAATAGAGATACACACAGCAGTTGTGCAGGAAGTTCTGACTACAGATTCTTCCCTGAGTGGTTTGCCAAGTCCCTTTAAATACCCAAGTCTTAACAAAAGGACAGTAAACATTTAGCACCCAAATATTCATGCAGCTTTTGTTGGAATCTTTCTCGTGCCCCAAAAGGTCACACGCCCGGTTTTGGGGAACAACCAAATGGTTATTGGGACGTCTCCCACACCAGGAGAACAAGTCTTGTTCTTTGATGTGGGAGTGAAACCATCTTACCAGTCACACCAGAAGTATTTACATTGATATCAAACAACTAAGTTAGGTTTGCATAGAAAGTGAGGGTGTGCGGAGTCAGGAACTCAGCATGGGGGGGAAGAGAGGAGGTCGAGCCAGGCATTGTCTTGCGCTTTTTCTCGCATATCCTCTTTTCAAATTAGAGTTTTTATTGCTTTATTACAGGATAGGAATCTTGAATTCAGCCTTGGTGAAATCCATCCTTACAGATCCAAATGTATTAGCAAATTACAGACCCACTTCAAATCTTCCATTTATGTCTAAAATACTAGAAAAAGTGGTGTCGGCCCAATTGTGCTCCTTCTTGCAAAAAAACGCTATCTATGAAAAATTTCAGTCAGGATTCAGATCTCATCATAGCACAGAAACTGCGCTCATTAAAATTACAAACAACTTACTTCTAGCTTCTGACCAAGGCTGTATCTCAATACTAGTGTTACTTGATCTCGGTGCTGCGTTCGACACTATAGATCATAAAATACTCCTAGATCGACTACAAAATTACACTGGTATTCAGGGACAGGCATTACGGTGGTTTAGGTCGTACCTATCAGACCGTCACAATTTTGTTTATATAGACGGGGGAAAATCTAAGATAACGATATTAAACTATGGAGTGCGGCAAGGATCAGTGTTAGGCCCTCTGCTATTTTCAATATACATGGTGCCACTCGGCAATATTATAAGAAAACATGGAATTAGTTATATATTTCAACACAACCAGATGAAATCTCTAAATTATCCAATCTGACAGAGTGTGTTAAAGAAGTAAAACATTGGATGACTAGTAATTTTCTTCTATTAAATTCAGATAAGACTGAAGTATTATTTATTGGGCCAAAAACCTGTACACAGAATGTCTCAGACTACAATCTGCATTTAGAAGGATGTACTGTTACTCCATCCTCGACAGTTAAAGACCTGGGTGTTATATTAGACAGCAACTTGTCCTTTGAAAATCATATTTCATATGTTACAAAAACAGCCTTCTTCCACCTCAGAAACATTGCTAAGATACGGAATATGTTATCTATTTCTGATGCAGAAAAGTTAGTTCATGCTTTCATGACGTCTTGACTAGATTACTGTAATGCATTATTAGCCGGTTGTCCTGCTTCCTCAATAAATAAGCTACAATTAGTACAAAATGCAGCTGCTAGAGTTCTTACCAGGTCAAGAAAATATGATCATATATCAGCAATTTTATCATCTCTACACTGGTTACCCATTAAGTTCCATATCGATTATAAAGTATTGCTAATGACCTATAAGGCTCTAAATGGTTTAGCTCCTGTGTATTTAACCGATCTTCTATTGCCCTACAATCCTTCACGCTCTTTAAGATCACAAAACTCTGGATTTCTGGTTGTACCTAGGATAGCTAAGTCCACTAAAGGAGGGAGAGCATTTTCACATTTGGCTCCGAAACTCTGGAATAGCCTTCCTGATAATGTTCGGGGCTCAGACTCGCTCACCCAGTTTAAATCTAGATTAAAGACGCATCTCTTTAGCCAAGCATTCACATAATGCCTCTTATACCAGATTAATTGCACATGACTACCTTTGCTTAAAGGGCACCTATTATGCAAAATTCACTTTTACATGGTGTTTGACCATAAATGTGTGTTGGCAGTGTGTGAGCAAAACCACCCTAGAATGAGAAAAATCCACCCAGTGTTTTTTTTACAATCTCAATAATTCATAAGCACTGTCTCAGAACGCCCTGTTCTAAGATTGCTCTCACTGTGATGTAGAATTGCGCTAAGCCCCACCCACGTGGTTTGATTGACAATCTGGTTTTGGCATAGACCCCGTCCTCGGTGATCTGTCAACCATCCTCCATTGTTTCAACGACAGCCGGTAATGTCTCCTAAGAAACATAAGTGTTCAGTTGTGGGATGTAATAATGAACATAGTAGTTTTCACTTACTTCCGACATCAGAGCCACTGAAAACGCAGTGGATGGATTTTATTTATGAAGGAAAGGCGCCACTCAAAATTCCAAAATACGTTTATGTTTGCGCGAATCATTTTTTGACTGACTGTTTTGAGAACGAGGGTCAATTCAAAGCAGGTCTTGCTTCAAAGTTAATCCTCAAGTGTGGATTTTTTGCAACAATTACAAATGTAAATAAATTAATACCTGTTCTATCTCCCTGCAGCATATATTTTCTGGTTCTGTAGCCATCTTCTCACATTTGCCACATAAGCACCTGTACGACAAGTAATGTCAACATGACGCAACCGTTACCTCGCATAAATATAATTTCGTTTGTACTTAGCAAACGTTATCACAGTATTTGTGTTTGTAGTTTCAAAAAATTGCGCAAACATTATCACAGTGTGTGTGTGTGTGTGTTGCACATCCATAATTGCAAAGGGGACGCGATTAAAACTCTATAAGTACATAAATGTATCAAATAACCATTCAGAGACGTCCTGCTCCATTCTCAATTGTGTTTCTTCTGCCGCAGTCTCTTCATCATCTGGGTCTGATTCCGGTTCAAACATGTACGGCTGAATGCCATACAAAACAGCGGGTCTCTCACTCTCAGCCATTCTGCTTCTACCGACTGTTTATTGCCATAGGTATGCAAGTTACGCCCTCATCCAAAGGCAGGGCGGGGATATGCAGCTCATTTATATTTAAGGTGGTACACACCAAAACAGCTCTTTTTAAAACAGGCCCCAAAAATGACATTTTCAAATGGTTATAATAAATTAACTGTGGGGTATTTTGTGCTGAAACTTCACAAATACATTCTGGGGACACCCAAGACCAATATTACATCTTGTAAAAAGGGGCATAATAGGTGCCCTTTAATGTTATGAACAGCAGCTACGCTAATTATTCTCCATTTGCTTTTCTGTTTTACCTCGGGACACCAGTCCCGAGGTGACTAGAGAGGACATAAGCTTCAGTTTGGATCCAGCCTCTTAAAAAGACCTCAGATGACCAACACCTATGAAGAGACGGCGCCAACTCTTGCGAGCACTTCAGAAGACGCAATCATCTGGATCAACATGCACATTGCCCAATTTCTATATCCTAATTATTGTTAATGTAATTCATTTTTCCAGGAGATCATTGCTTCTACCTTCAGTTAAACTGCTAACAGTGATTGTAAATTAATTGCCTAAATTATTACATTATTTTCTAACTGCATTCTTTAAATTGTAATGTTGACATGCATTCTCTGTAAAGCTGCTTTGAAATGATATGTATCGTGAAAAGCGCTATACAAATAAATGTGAATTGAATTGAACTGAACAGTAAGTAAGATGCAGCCTGCAGAAATGACATGCATGGTTGTTGTTCTCACTGGAACTACCTGCTGTAGCCAAAGCACAGTAAAGTCAGTTAGCCATTTCCAAAGCCCATATTTACAAAATATAGACTCTGGGAATCAATACTCTGGTCTCATGAGACCAAATCAATCATTTTGGATCTAACAGCATCCAAAATGTTATGGTGTTGCTAGAGGAGGAGTACAGTGAGAAGTGCCTGGTTCTCACAGTAAAGTGGTAGTAAAGCTCTTATATAGGGATGTATGTGTGAGGGAGTTGTGCTGAACTCCATGAATTTCCACACCACTGTGTAATTTAATAAACAAACTTGAAACCGAAGATGTTGCCCTTTCCTCAATTCCCTGCATTGTTGGGCATTTTTTTCAACATGACAATGAGGATATGCATTCTCCCAAGGTGAAAAACCTTCTGTGAACATGTATTGCACTCAATCTTAACACTCTTGAGTGCCTGTGGGGGATTCTGTAGAGACGAGTTGAGCAACATTCCCCATTAAAGATCAAGGCAATTAAGGAGGTCATCATCCAGGAGTTAAACAGGACAGATGTGACAATTTGTCATGAACATTTGTTAAATTAAATCTAATGTGTACTCATTTCTGCAATCCTTAATTTAAACAAAATTGGCTAATTTACTTATTTTATGGCTATTAATGACATATTTCTTAGTTTTTATTATGTATATGTTTAATACATTTTAGTTTTGCCATCTTTCCATGAATTGTATTAGTGATCATAAAGAAAATACATCTTTTGTATTTGTTCAGAGGGGGTGTACTCATTTATGCTGTGCACTGTAACCTAAACTTTCCCTTTCAAAGTGGAACTCTATGCTGTGTCATGAAGTTGACACTATGGGAACATTAATACCCTCTGCACCATACTGAACATACAGCGCACCTAGTGACTACGAGCCTGAGATGTGGGTTCCGCAGCTCAAAACCCTTCTACTTGTCCAGCATAGCTGACCCAGGGGCAGAGCTGGCCTGAGCCCTCGGGCATATTCCTCTAAGGGGCAGCCCACTCCAGGGAGAACAGCTTTCTCTTAACTGCCTGCTCTACCTCAGGAATCATAGCAAAGTTGAGCCAGGTGGGAGACCAGGCTGACCTCGAGGGCTGACTGAGCGTGCTCTGCTCCTAGACTCATGAGTATCGTCAGGTATTTTAAATCTTTCACATGATGACACATCTGTTAAAAATGCTAGACATGGTTTGTATTTCTTCTAACCACACACATACAGTGAGAATCACATGTGCAGACAAACAAGCTGATGATGTTTTCTCTAGGCACCCTTTTATAACCTGCCAGTGCGGCTGTGACATCACCTGACTGCGGTAGCCAATGGAAACTGGCGTGTAACACACGTGCTTAAGACACCAGCTCACGTGAAGCGTTTCCATAGTGCCAACATCATGACGCAGTGTAGAGTTCCACTTCAAAAGGAAACCCTGGTGTGCTGAATTTCAAGTGTTCTGAAACCATACAGTAGCTTTGTGTGATGAACAGACACACAATTAAGTTATTACAAGTTTAATCTTATATTTGAAGTATGAAGAAGTATGAAGTTAATTATGAACAAAACTTTTTAATGGAATCTATGTCAAAAGGCTGCACTGAAAAAAAAAATCAGTTTAAGTTCAGTGCCACATGTTATTAAAATCACCACTATAATGCTACAGGATGTTTTGACTGGTTGTCTGGGTATTTCTTTGAGGTTTATTAAGGTGCAGTGACATCAAGGTATTGTTGTTCGTTACCACAGCCTCCACTTGTGTGTCCGTGTTTGAATGTACTTATGTATGAAAAGTATCTCTACACACAACAGGCAGCAAAATCGAGAGAAAAACTTGACGTGTATCAGCAACTACATTATTTCAGGGTATTTTCTTAATTAGGATATTTATATAGGATATACGGTTGTAAAGTGACATTAACATGACATTAATTTAAACATGGCTTTGTAAAAATATAAAGCAAAACATAAATGTGCAAAAAATAAAAACAACTGTTGTGTCTGCTGGCAGATTAATAATAACGCGACACCATCATTTGCTGTGCATCTCACGTTATTCTTTTTTACTGAACTGGAACTGATCTCAATTCTCAATACATCACTATATAGGTCAATACATCAATACAAACACTAAATGGTTTAGCTCCCCAGTACCTAAGCGAGCTCTTAATGCATTATAGTCCTTCACGTTTATTGCGATCTCAGAATTCAGGCCAGCTGATAATACCTAGAATATCAAAATCAACCGCAGGCGGTAGATCCTTCTCCTATTTGGCACCTAAACTCTGGAACAATCTTCCTAGCATTGTTCGGGATGCAGAAACACTCTGTCAGTTTAAATCTAGACTAAAAACGTATCTCTTTAACCTGGCATACACATAACACATTATCAATTTATATTTTCAAATCCGTTAAAGGATTCTTAGGCTGCATAAAATAGGTCAGCCGGAACCAGGAACACTTTCTATAACACCAGATGTACTCGTTACATCTGAAAAAGAATGGCATCTACGCTAATATTAGTCTTTCTGTTTATCCCGAGGTTTACCGTAGTCAACCGGATCCGGGCCGTATCCAGCTGAGACCAAGGACCGGAGCCATGACACGACCACAACGCAGCCCTGAAGTATCAGCAGAGATCGAGTCGACTAGATCATCCATTGTGAAGGCCTCATCGACACGACAGCCAGTAGCACAGTTCCTCAACAAACCGTCCATACCGGCGTGATGAATACGATCCTCAACTGGATGGAACTGAAATAAACACTTTGATTGGTGCGATCCTATCAGACTTATGATAGCAACCTGATTCGTAACAAAGCACTGTTCGCCAGAGGAGAACTGGCCCCCCGACTAAGCCTGGTTTCTCCCAAGGTTTTTTTTTCCCCATTTTAACACCTATTTGCCACTTGTTTGCCACCTGTTTGCCACCTGATGTCACCTGATGGAGTTTGGGTTCCTTGCCGCTGTCGCCTTTGGCTTGCTTAGTTGGGGACACTTGACATTTGACTTGACATTTGATATTCAACAGTATTCTTGACATTTAATCAACAGTGCTTCTGATCTGCCTGCATTGACACTATTCTTTAAGAGCTGCTGTGCAGCCAAAATTATGTACCAGTTATCAATGTAAAGCTGCTTTGACACAATCTGCATTGTAAAAAGCGCTATATAAATAAAGGTGACTTGACTTGACTATATAGGTCACCACTAGGGGGTAGGCTTATCACAAAAACTTTGATACCCCATAGTACATACATTACACTTTCCTCCCTCACTACTCTCATACTGAGAAAAATGAAATACAAACTATAAACTTACTGTATAACATTTACTGTTAATCTAACACAATGTTGCTAATTACAACATAGCATATTACAAATCAAGCCTTTGTGGAGGTTTTCTACATCTCTCAGGATAATGTCTCTATAAGCCTGGGTGAGGTTCAGGTGCAGGTGCAATTGGAATTGTCACATCTGGTTCGTCTTTGTGCAGCTCAGATTCATTCACGTTAACTGATGTAGGAGGGGCAGTTTCAACAACATCATTGTCCTTGTCATTTGAATCAGGGACAGGTAAAGGTGAGGGTTTTTTCTGGCAATCCACCAACTGATCTACATGGCGTCTCCATGTGTTCTGTGGTACCTGGTTGCCAATTTTCCAGTCTGTAGTCACGTGCTAAGACCTCGTCCAACTTGGAAGTTTCTTGCGGGTCTGTCCTTCATATGCCCAAATTGTTTGTTTTCCACGTCACGTCGAACATTGGGTTTGATGAGATCCAAGCGAGATCTTAAGTTTCTCTTAAGAAACATCCTCACTGATGTTTGGCCAGTTGTGGCGTGTGTTGCATTTCTATACATGAAAAGGAAGTTGTCTATTTTGTGCTATAGTGAGATGTTGTCATTTGCTTTTATCCATTTTTTGTCCATTGCTTTTATTGCTTTCTTGAAAGTCTGTACAAACCTGTCCGCCAAGCCATTAGTGGCAGGATGGTATGGTGCGGAAGTGATGTGTTTGATATCTGCTCTGACAACCTGTTCCTGGAGAATATTGTTCTCAACACCAAAACAATCTTTTCAGATGTGGTTGTCTTCATCGGGACAACTTCAGGCCATTTAGAATGCGCGTCCACGGCGATCAAGAACATGGAGTCCTTGAATGGTCCAGCAAAGTCAACGTGCACTCGTTGCCATGGTGTTGACAGCCATTCCCAGGGATGCAAAGGAGCTAATGGTGGAGAGTTCTGGGTCCTTTGACATCCAGGACATGCCTTTGCCAGATCCTCAATCTGCTTATCGATTCCTGGCCACCACATATAACTACGTGCAAGATTCTTCATTTTTACCGTGCCCAAATGTCCTTTGTGCAATGTGTCCAACATCTTACTGCGCAATTTGGAGGGAATGACAACTCTTAATCACACATCAGCGTTCCTTGACACACAGAAAGCTGTTCTGTCCTCGCTGAGAATGCTGGATACAGTGAGTTACCATGTGCTGGCCACCCAAGTACTGTGATGTCATAGACTTTGGACAATGTTGGGTCATTACGGGTTTCTTTCTGAATAGTGGCATTTGTTACAGCTAACTGACTCACAATTGTGGTGTGAAACACATCAGCTGGATCCACACTATGTGACTGTCACAAGACGTGTGACAAGCCGTCAGCGTTACTGTGTAGTTTGGTGCCTTTGTACTCAATATCATATTGGTGAGCACCTAAGAAGAGTGACCAACGCTGCAGCCTAGCCAAGACCATTACTGAGACACCTTTCCCCACGTTGAAGATCGAGACCAAAGGCTGATGGTCTGTGATCAGGGTAAACCTTTGACCACATAGATAATGGTGAAACTTTTTTACACCCCACACAAGACTAAGTGTTTCTCGGTCTATTTGTGCGTAGTTGCGTTCTGCTGCCGTTAGTGATCTCGATGCAAATGTTTTCCTGTGCCTTCTGGAAACTTGTGCGACAGCACAGCGCCAATTCCATACGGCGATGCATCGCATGCCAGCCTGATGGGTATGGATGGGTTAAAATGTGTCAGCACTATATCAGAAGTTATGAGCATCTTAGTCTTTTGGAAAGCTTGTTCACAGCTGTCTGACCATTTCCACTGTGTTCTTGTTTGCAACAGTGCGTTCAATGGATGTAGCACAGTCGAGAGGTTTGGAAGAAATTTTTAGTAGTAGTTCACAAGTTCGAGATATGATCGGAGTTGAGACACATTCTGTGGGTGTGGTGCGTTTAACACAGCTTCAATTTTGTCTTGCGACTTGTGTAGACCATCTTTGTCTATCACATGACCACAATAAGAAATCCGAGACTTGAAAAACTCACATTTTTCTTTGTTAGCTCTTAGTCCATACTCACACAGTCGAGTCAGCACCCATTGTAAGTTTTGGAGGTGATCTGCATCATCCTTCCCTGTTACAATGATATCATCCAGGTAACACTACATTCCCGGGATGCCCTGCAGCACCTGGTCCATCGCTCTCTGCCACAAGGCAGGGGCTGATGCGATTCCAAAGACAAGACAGTTGTACTGATAGAGCCCTTTATGTGTGTTGATAGTCAAGAATTTCTTGGATTGCTCGTCCATCTCCATTTGGAGGTAAGCTTGGGCCAGGTCAATTTTTGAGAAGTGTTCTCCACCGGATGCGAAAATATCTTCAATGCATGGTAGGGGATACTGTACTGCATGAAGAGCTGGATTAATGGTCACTTTAAAGTCCCGCAAATACGCACACTGGTCCCCTTTTTTGATCACTGGTACTATGGGCGTTGCCCATTCACTCCGTTCGATTTTAGTCAGGATTCCTGTTTTTTTCCAAATGAACCAGCTCTGCCTCCACCTTAGGACAAATTGCATAGGGGACTGAGCGGTCCTTAAAGAATTTTGGAGAAGAGTCTTCTTTCAACTCCAGATTCCCTTTTATTCCTTTAAGAGTTCCTATTCCTTTCTGAAACACAGGTTCGGTATTTTGTACAATTTGCGTTAAAGTCATTTGTGTCTTTTTGTTTGTAATTTGCTGGGACACATCCAAGTTTTTTATTGCGTGCCAGTCCAGAGGTATTTTCCTCAGCCACTTGCGTCCGAACAATGCAGGCCCTCCATTTTCCAATACATACAGGTTGAGCTGCTGCTGATTTTCTTTGTACTTCACAGTTACTGGTCATTTTCCTTTTGGAGACACTTTTTCACCAGTAGCCTATAAGTCTTTAATATCACTGATGTCTTTTGCAGTGGTATTTTTGAAAACAGTCATTTGTAATCAGCTGCTGAGATGACAGATAAGGCAGATCCAGTGTCTAACTCAATTTTGAGTTTAACACCTGATACTTCTGGTGTAAGTCAAATAACTCTTCGATCTGTCTCCTTAATATTGTAAAGTTCCAGACATGAGAGATCATCAGTATCTGAACTTGTGTTCGCTTCATTTTCAGTTACTTGATGTAAAGTGGCGGATTTACGTTTTACTCTGCATTCTGTCTTTGTGTAACCTCTGTTTTTCTCTCTCGATGTGCCCCTTTTTATGACATCTTGTACACTCTTTATCCTTGAACCAGCAGTCATTCGCATCATGAGAAATGTTTCCACAGCGATATCATTTCTGTTTTCTTTCCGATTTCAGTGACAGTTTATTTGTCGCACATTCCATTGATTTTTGTTGCAATTCTAATGCATCTTTTGCTGAGGTCTCCATGGATATTGCAATGTTCAGTGCACGATCGAGTGTCAAATCTTTTTGTGTCAGCAGTCTTTTTTGCGTACTTTCATTATGCATTCCACACACAAGCCTGTCTCTTAATGCATCTGCCAGTCCAGCTCCGAATTGACAATGCTCTGACAATCGGCGTAACTCATCTATGTATTCGGAAATGCTTTCTCCTTTAGCTTGGTTCCGCTTGTGGAATCTGAATCTTTCCGCAATTACTAAGGGTTTGGGGTTCAAATGTTCATTTAAAATGTCCACTATTTGCTGGAACGATTTATCAGCTGGCTTTTCAGTGGTTAACAAACTACGAAGCAGTCCATATGTCTTCGCTCCCATCACGCTCAGCAAAACCGCCACTTTCTTATCATTTTCAATGGCATTAGCCTCACAGTATAGCTCCACTCGTTCCACATAAGTTCCCCAATCCTCAGCATCATTATCAAATGCAGTGATAGTTTCAATCAATTACATTTTTGCTCGTTTGCAAATTCGCTTTACACATTAATTGGCTTTCTCTTTCATGTAACTCACGCGTTCTTTTCATGTTTCTTGTTCATTCAGGTCTTTTTGTCGCACCTGTGGTTGTCGATCCAGACCTCGCTGCCAATTCTGCTGTGTCTGCTGGCAGATTAATAATAACGCGACACCATCGTTTGCTGTGCAACTCACATTATTCTTTTTACTGAACTGGAACTGAACTCAATTCTCAATACATCACTATATAGGTCACCACTAGGGGGCAGGCTTATCACAAACACTATGATACCCCATAGTACATACATTACAACAACAAAAACAACAACTAATATTTCAAATAGCAGCAGCATTGTTTAGTTGACTAGTCACCAAGTCTCGCACATCCCTAATTATGGGATGATATGAGGCTGTCGTGACTGATTGATAGGTGGTTATTTACTGGCCCAAGTCAAAAGAGCAGTGTTGCTTAGGCTTCTAGTCCTTCTTAGTAAAAATGTTTTTGCAATGCTTTTGCGATCGTATTTGGCGATGTGCGTTACTCATCTGTTGTCGTTGGCAACCGGCTCGATCGCTGCGCACGCTTATCTGGTCGCTTTCGTTTGTATAGCAACATCCACACTGGTCGGATCGCCTGTGTTCAGCGTTATACATCACAGATTCAAGCAGCTTTGCAGTAGAGACAGGAAAACAACGATTCATGGTGCAAACAGATTTTTTGCTGTGGCGCAGCACATAGTAAACATCGTTTTTCTCAAAGCTATAGTGCCATGGAAACGCTCGTTCTTAAAACTATAGTTTGCTTTTGGAACAAGCTGTTCTTAAAGCTACATTTGCTATTGGAAAACGCTCATTCTTAAAGGTCTAGTTGCTAGTGGAAATGCTCCTTCTTAAAGCTATAGTTTAAAGCTATTTAGAACAAGCTGTTCTTAAGGCTATCTATTTGCTATGGAAGGCAAAAAAATAAAAAATAAAAAATAAATTGCTTGTTACCGAAGCTCTAGTGTCATTGCTGCATACTATAAGCACATACTGTGGTAAGTTTATTCAGGTACATCCTATCTTAAGCTGTTGTCTTAGACTTTATGCTATTTATGATATCTGATCATATTTCAACATTCTGTGTTAAGTGAGCAACTTTCTGTGGCTTGGAAACTTAGAGTATTGTAACATGCTTGTCTTTAAATACAAAGATGTTTCTTATTAACCCTAACAACATCGAAACTTGATGATCCCGTAAGGAGTGTTATATCATGGGAGTCGTCATCTTCACTTCCACAGCCGAAGGAATCAGCCCGATTGGAGCAGAAATTGTTCATGATGAGGAAGCACTGTATTTCGTGCTTAGCTGCACGCTGCATCTAACTCAGAGCTATTGCTGCGGGTGTATGCTTCCCCCGACCAGACTACCATAGTTTAATACTAGTCTGTGATTTACAACATGCTTGTTGTATCAGATTGCTGCCGCTAGGGGTGTAAGCTTCCCCCAATAGGAGAAAGAAAAATAAATAATAAATAAATATGTATTAGGCAATGGGTGTATGCTTCCCCGACTAGATTGCCGATAACGGTGTAAGCTTCCCCCATTATATATATTTATATATATATAATATATAAAATCGCTAACTAAATGTGCAACAACATGCTTGTTGTATCAAATTTGCTGCCACTACGGGTGTAAGCTTCCCCCATTTATAAAAAAAAACAAAAAACACTAACCTAGGCTCATTCCTCATTCAGGTAACTGCATTTTAAGGAAACATGCCATTCAGATTTTCGCACTCAGTTTGTGTTGGGGGATTTTGGCATATGGTTTGTTTTGGGGGTTTATTGCTGCTCTCCCTGCGCTTATCCATGCTAGGCTGCATGGATGCGCAGGGAGTTCTTGCCCAGAACAGAACCATACCGCCAATACAAACTCTATGCATTATCTATCATATTTGACGATAGTGGTCCTGACAGAAATCTAGCGTTAGCGTCAGTTCTGGCAGGTCACGTCAGTCAAGCTTGCATCAGCTGACTTCCAGGTGACTTGCGTCTACCTATAGGAATACGACGCCTATCACGGCATCTATATATAAGCTCCTCAGTATTATCAGCAGCTATTGCATTCTCAGGAGCAAATTACCCTCCTCCATCCCCAGCTCCTCCTCTCTTCAGTCAGGATTGGCCTTATTATTCCCCTAATCAGACTAATTCTCAAAATATGTCTTCCTTAAATTATGACATTTAATGATATCTGCATATGTTGGTCCTGTTCTGTTTACCCTAGGGGGTTTATTGCTGCTCTCCCTGCGCTTATCCATGCTAGGCTGCATGGATGCGCAGGGAGTTCTTGCCCAGAACAGAACCATACCGCCAATACAAACTCTATGCATTATCTATCATATTTGACGATAGTGGTCCTGACAGAAATGCTCATCACTGCAACCTTTCATGCCATGATCTCGATATAATACTATAATCGACACTTTTCACTATTAGTAAATCTTGAGAACTGTAATAGTAAAAACGTGCTAAAAGTTTTCTAGAGTTCAACATGTAATACTTAGCTATTTTCATATGCAAAGATGTTAGCCAATCACAGCAGTGGGCCTTTACATTAAAGTCTCACAGCAGACACACCCCTTAAAACAGAGCATTCAAATCAGAGGGCTAAAATCAGGGTAGGAAAAAATGCCTTTTATTTCAAAATAATGAAAATTTTTGATACTAACAATATAAGTGCACCCCAGGAAAATAATGCAAATAATAAATGCCTTTAAAGTCTGCTAAATTGGAACAACTAATGTTGGACTTAAAGGATTAGTTAACTTTAAAATTAAATTACCCCATGATTTACTCGCCCTCAAGCCATACTAGGTGAATATGACTTTCTTCTTTCAGACGAATACAGTCAGTTATATTTTTCACCCTGACGCTCCCAAGCTTTATAATGGCAGTGCACAGAAACCACCTGTTTGAAGCTTAAAAAAAGTGCATCAATCCATCATAAACATACTTGAAAGAACATGTACTTACGAAGAAAGTGTAATGCCTCCCGCAGTTTAAAACGTGTACGCTACGTCCTATGCCTTCCGTATTTAACTTACAAAACAGGCGTAACTGATGCAACAGCTTCATTTCAGAAGGCCTTTATTAACCTCCCGGAGCTGTGTGGAGTACGTTTATGATGGATGGTTGCACTTTTCTTGAGCTTCAAACAGGTGGTTTCCGTGCCATTAAAAAGCTTAGGAGCATCAGGGTGATTATATATATAACTCCGATTGTGTTCGTCTGAAAGAAGAAAGTCATATACACCTAGGATGGCTTGAGGGTGAGTAAATCATGGGGTAATTTTCATTTTAAAGTGAACTAATCCTTTAATGCAATTTAATTGTGTGGAAGTAGTGCTGAGGTCCAACTAAAGATATACTTAAGTTTATTTGATTGTGCTAGAGTAACTATTGCAAGCACACTTTAGATACAATTTAAATATCTTGCATGTAAAGACATACAGTTCATACAATCCTTATCAATATTGACTTTAAAACACATTGATATTAAGATATGTCCATTGTGCGTTGAGTATTACTCCAAATAAAGTTTAATTATAATTTGTATATCAGTAAGTCTCAAGCGATATGTGAGTAAATATGTTAATATATTTGAACTATACTTAGTATAAAATAAATGTATTTTAAATATATTATTTTTTACAAGGGTATGCATGCATACATGTATTACATGAGTACATGAGTGGCTGGGCCACTCAAGGACATTCACATAGTTGTCCCGTATCCACTCCTATGTTATCCTGGCTGTGTGCTCGTTGTACTGTTGGAAAATGAACCTTCACCCCAGTCTGAGGTCCAGAGTGCTCTGGAGCAGGTTTTCATCAAGGATGTCTCTGTACATTGCTGCATTCATCTTTCCCTCAATCCTGACTAGTCTCCCAGTTCCTGCCGCTGAAAAACATCCCCACAGCATGATGCTGCCACCACCATGCTTCACTGTAGTGATGGTATTGGCCAGGTGATGAGGGTGCCTGATTTCCTCCAGACATGACGCTTGCTATTCAGGCCAAAGAGTTCAATCTTTGTTTCATCAGACCAGAGAATTTTGTTTCTCATGGTCTGAGAGTCCTTCAGGTGCCTTTTGGCAAACACCAGGTGGGCTGTCATGTGCCTTTTACTGAGGAGTGGCTTCCGTTTGGCCACTCTACCATACAGGCCTGATTGGTAGAGTGCTGCAGAGATGGTTGTTCTTCTGTAAGGTTCTCCTCTCTCCACAGATAAACACTGGAACTCTGTCAGAGTGACCATCAAGTTCTTGGTTACCTCCCTGACTAAGGCCCTTTGGCTGGGCGACCCGCTCTAGGAAGAGTCCTGGTGGTTCCAAACTTCTTCCATTTACGGATGATGCTCACTGTGCTCATTGGGACCTTCAATGCTGCAGAAATTTTTCTGTAGCCTTCCCCAGATCTGTGTAGATACAATCCTGTCTCAGAGTTCTACAGACAATTCCTTGGACTTCATGGCTTGGTTTGTGCTCTGACATGCAGTTAACTGTGGGACCTTATATAGACAGGTGTGTGCCTTTCCAAATTATGTCCAATCAACTGAATTTACCACATATGGACTCCAATTGAGTTGTAGAAACATCTCAAGGATGTGACTAGTGCTGGGCGGTATACTGGTTCATATGGTATACCGGTTTCAATTTCGAGATCGATATGAATTTTTCAAAAACCGCCATACCGGTGCATAGCTGAAACAGCTGCTGTACCTATTCAATGGCCATGAAGCGCAATGTAGAGTGTATAGAGAGCGGACTTCTATTAACTACATACCCTTCTTACACTTATGGAAACAACTTGATTACACAACAATAAATAACTCACAAAACTAACTCTCTTTAACACTGCAAATACCATGCAGAGCCAAATGATTTCCGCGATGCAGAAAACACGGATGAAATCACAAAATCCAGTCACAAATAGAACTTACTGTATAAAGCAGAACGTCACAAAGTTTTGCAATTTTTGGATGAATAAATCAAAAGTCGGGCTGTACAATCAATCAGATATCGATACGGATTAGTGTCAGTGAATATTAAAACTAAAAATGACTGCTATTGAAATCTGAAGTCTGTATGAATGAGCGCCACATTTTCGTCTACTACACATACTAAAGCACGCGTGACGCTGCAGTGTCTGCTGTCTCACTCACTATACATGAATCTGCAGAGCTGCTCTTAGAGTCACTATGAACATTTCGCCGTTTAATTTGATAAAACTATCGACATTTGTCATATCATATACACAGGAAGTCAAACGTCTTCACAACCCTGTCAAAATAAAAGTTCGGTTTAACTTGAAATAACAGAAATATACTATTGTACAATCGAGTGTACTTCAATTAATAGAGCCTAATAATAATAATAATAATAACACCGTTTATTAAAACACAAACTCAAAGGTCTTCATTGAAATTACAGATATTGCACAGTAAAATAGCCTACTTATTATTATTATTATTGTTATTAATTTAATTTAATTAATTTGATTACATTTTAAACTAAATTGTAAGCTTTATAAACTGATTTGATTACATTTTTTTTTTTTATTATTTGTCCTTACAATGTTTATATAATATATTCCCTGTACTCCTGACAGTAAATATGCCAAAAAAAAAAAAAAAAACGTGACATACCGTGAAACCGCCAGCATCTTAAAAAAAAACGTCATACAGATTTTTGGTCATACCGCCCAGCACTAGATGTGACTGTAACAAGGCAGGACACGAGGTGAGATCCATGTGCAAGCTTTTATCGAACAGTGTTCGTAGTCAGACAGGCAATGGTAGAACAACAGCAGGCAGGTATGGCAGAGAGCAGGCAGAATCGTAGTCGAGGAACAGGCAATGGGTCAGGGCGGGCAGATAACAATCGTAAGTCCAAGACAGAGCAAATAGTTCAAAGGGCAGGCAGCCGAGAATCGTACACGGGGAACAGACAGGATCAGTAACAGACAGACAAACACAATGATAAACGCTCAGAATTGCCATAAGAGTAAACAAGACCTAGCAATGGGTGTGAGGATGTGAGTGGCTTAAATAGTCCAGATAATGTGGTGTGGGTGTGGTGATTACTGGTTGGTGGAGTGAGTGCAGGTGATGGCCAGGAAGGATTATGGGAACTGAAGTCCGGGAATGACTGGGAACGTGACGGTGACATAACAGGATAAGTGGAAACAGGATGCACCTGAGCTCAATTTTGAGTGTCATGGCAAAGGCTGTGAATTATGTGCAAGTGATTTTTTTTTTTTATTATTATTTTTTATAAATTTGCAAAGATTTCAAACAAACTTCTTTCACATAGTCATTATGGGGTATTGTTTGGGAATTTTGAGAAAAAAAATAATGAATTTAATATATATATTTAACATTTTATAATAAGAATGTAACATAACAAAATGGAAAAAGTGAAGCGCTGTGAATACTTTCCGGATGCACTGAACTAATACAGTAACTGCCCTGAAATGTCTAAAAAAACAAATTGCTATTTTGGTCATATTTTATCTTGCCTATGGACACTTGTGTCCCCATCTCAACCAATCGCTTTATCTCTTTGCCTTAGATCTCTGTCTGTCTATACTGTTTTATTTATTCCAGTCCTTTCCATATGCAATGACATGACATTGATTCAGATTACCATATGGTCTGTTAAAAGCAACATATTTTAGCTTTTAATGCAAGCTGGCATGTCACAGCCTCAGCGGGAAAGCTGCTACCTCTGATCTATTGAGGACAGAGAAATTCAAATCATAATGTTAGCTAGTTCATGTGTACAATATGTGGATACAAAAAGCTTGGCAGACAGCTAGATTATCTGTAGAGTTTTCTTTTATGGTTTTCCATAAAATTGTTCAGAGATATTTTTAGAGATGTTTCTTTTTAAATTATTATTATTCATAATTTAGTATTAAATACTGGAGAAGAAAACAAAAACAATCAATGATTCAAGACTGAGGCTTTACTGGTGGAACTGTAAGAGTAATGCTAAATTATCTGCAATTTATATAACCAATCTGAGTTGTAGATATTTGAATGTAAAGTATAATTTTAGCTATTATTCAATTATAAAATTGTATTTATTCTACACAATGTTTCATAATCTGTCTACTCTACATTCTGTCAAACAGAACTTCTCTAAAATAATACACTGAATTTCTATTTGTGACTTCAGAATTTGCTCAGAACAGCTTATTCTCTCATTCTCTTTGAGATAGGCTACCTCTGCCCAACCAGCTACATTTGGCATCAGAAATGGGATACATTCTCTCTGCTCTGCCCAGATGTAGATGTCCCTCCCAGTCCCACTACCCTGCATTTTCTCTGAAGACTGACTGATACTTTGTTCAAGGAAATTACTGTCGTTTTCCATTTGCACTTTGGTTCTGGTGGTTTGATGCTGCTACCTGAAGAGAGAGACTGTGGGATAGGTTCCATCATTCCCACGACCCTACATAGGACAAGTGGATGAAATATTAATGGATGGATGTGGTAGATACTTTACAAGGTAAGTTAAAATAAATAAATAAATAAATATGATATATATATATATATATCATCAGCACATTAATTTGATCAGATTTGTATGAGCAAAAGACCAGAATTTAAGTAGCTATTCACTAAAAATCTTCACCTCCAATGTAGCTCTGAAATATCAAATCACAGAATCCAATATATTATGCTATGATGTGTCAATAACAGCAAACACCATTAGTTATTTAATTAAAGGGATAGTTCACCCAAAAATGAAAATTTGATGTTTATCTGCTTACCCCCAGGGCATCCAAGATGTAGGTGACTTTGTTTCTTCAGTAGAACACAAATGATGATTTTTAACTCCAACTGTTGCCGTCTGTCAGTCTGTTATACAATGCATGTCAATGGCAACACCATCTATAAGAGTCAAAAAACATGCACAGACAAATCCAAATTAAATCCAGCGGCTCGTGATGACACAATGATTTCCTAAGACACGAAACGATCGGTTTGTGCGAGAAACCGAACAGTATTTATATCATTTTTTTTACCTCTAAAACACCACTATGTCCAACTGCCTTGCACATCTGGTTAGTGAGGTCAAAAAACGCGTTCTGATGATGGAAGTGATCTCTCACGCTTTGCTTCAATGAATGCGAGACATCACTTACGTTGTCAGAGCGCGATCAGACCTCACTAACCGGATATGCAGGGCAGTTGGACATAGTGGTGTTTTAGAGGTAAAAAATGATATAAATACTGTTCGGTTTCTCGCACAAACCGATCGTTTCGTATCTTAGGACATCAATGTGTCCTAATGTGTCCTTATAGATGGTGTTGCCATTGACATGCATTATACGACTGACAGACGGCAACAGTTGGAGTTAAAAATCATAATTTGTGTTCTACTGAAGAAACAAAGTCACCTACATCTTGGATGCCCTGGGGGTAAGCAGATAAACATCAAATTTTCATTTTTGGGTGAACTATCCCTTTAAGTCTTGAAACTGATTTATTAGGGGAAAAGCACCAAAGGTCGAAAAGTCATTTTCCGTCATGATTTATTTATTTATTTATTTTTTCATTTTGAATTTTCCGAAAAACTCATCCTAGTCCATCTAACTCATCCTAGAAGGTTTGTCCGATTTTCACCAAAATTGACTCATTGACAATTTTTAGACCATGTTGGCAAAAAGTTATTAAAAGGTTTTTTGATAGACCCAAACATTTTTGAATAATGTGCATAAGGATTAAATGAAAAGCATGTCAAAATAGATGCAAGGTTATATCTCCACAACGCTTTAACCTATTGAGACAAATCTTATTACATGTCATCACAAGCATGACCTGAGGCTACTTGCAGCATTTCGAGAACAGTGATGTCCAATGTCCAAGCAGTTCTCAAATAACATCAACAAACTTTGTATGTCATTATCACCTCACACTGACTACACAACATCAATTTGGTAACAGCGCCACCTATTGGTTAAAAGTGATAACCAATTTAATCAAATTACAATTGATTGTATTTGTGATTTTTCAGTCATTTTGACTAAAATAATCTAAACATGTCTTTAATTACTCATTGTTGCAGTTGCTCTGAAGCTCCCAGCCATGCTATTATATAGTATACTTTTATATTTATTATAATATTATACTATAATAATAAATACTATTATATAGTATTTATTAACATTTTGAATTTGCTTTAATTTTTTATACTTTCAGTTTCAATTTGTTTATTAAAAAACATAAATTTCACATATGTGAATTAGTTAATTTGTTACATGCTTTTGTGATTTTTCATTTCTTTTAATGTTTTTATATATTTCTATTTGACTTTTTATTTCAGTTTTAGTAATTTTAGTACTGTAACTTATACTTATTTTATTTCAGGTATGTGCCAAGGCAACATGTCTAATTTTCATTTCCAACACCTTTCTCCTGTGCTGAACAAATCTGCCAGACCAAAGACTGGATTTCAAGCACAGGGTCAGAGCTCATGTAACTTGTGTCTGCCAACACTGGCCGGCCATCCATGTCTGTCTTGCCCCACTGCCCCAATGAATTAAATACCCAAAGAAGAAATGAAAGGTGAGGTGGAGACTGCACAGCAAACTAGTATGAAGCCCACATCTCTGCTTTCTATGTTCAACAAGAGAGTTTTATGTGGAGTGCCTATTCATATGGAACACAAAAGGAGTCCTTGGAGTAATGTACATAGTGTTGTATTAAGCAGGGTTTTTCAAAATGGGGTCTAGGAACCCCTAAGAGGCTACATGGAAGGGGGCTTTAGAATTACACTAGGATTTCTGTAATTTGTCTTCAAATTTCCCTTCTTCCCCATGACATGTCTGTATTAAATATATAATATGTTTTTCTTAGAGCTCATGCATTTGCACCATCTGCTTTTGTTATCAATGATGTGCAAGAATTGTTTCATTAAACGGTCATATTTCTGTGCATTCTGCAGTGCATAGGATGAAGAGCATAGTGCCTTTCATTTGTTAATAGAGCAGAGATTACAGCTCAATGCAGGCGCATGAATAATGCATACATGTGCTGTGGTAGCCTATGCCCTCTGATTTCACTGCTCATTCTAACATGGAAAAATATGTGTTATCATATGCTCTCACAGGCAGAGACCCATTAAAAAAAAATAAATAAATAAAAATCTCTTGTACTCTGAGCTCTACACCTTTCAGTATAAAAATAGCAATTTGATGTAGCAAAAAACAAAACAACAACAACTGCCTGCATCCACGATCCCTGGGAAAGACAAGTATCAGATCCAGTACCATCTCCAGTCACGAACTTAACCTGCTTTCACTCACCTGCACTTTGCCCGCCATCTCTGGTTGTTCAATAAACTCTATTTTAACTATACCTGTGCCTCTGTCCCTTTCTGTATGTGACAGAAGACCGGACCTACACCGTCAGAACAACCAAGATGAGCAATCCGGATCCATTTCAAGAACTTGTTGATGCGCTTCGTCGCACGCTTACCAGCACTCCCACTCCAATATGCACTTCCGCATTCACTGCCGCATCTCCTTCACCATCTGCGGTAGCCAGTCCCATGGCCAAACCGGCGCCCTTCACTGGCTCGGCGGAGGACTGCAACGGATTCCTCCTGCAGTGTTCGCTGGTCCTGGAGATGCAACCACCCTTGTATCCCGACGATAGTACTAAGGTGGCCTTCATAATCTCTCAACCCGACGGAAAAGCTCTTAGCTGGGCTGAACCACTCTGAACACAGAAAAATCCCGTTGTTAAGTCCTTGTCAAATCATTTCCCATTTCAAGGAAGTCTTCGGAAGACCAGCATGGGATTCATCTATCGGTGAGAGATTATGCAATTTGAAACAAGGTTTAATGTCTGTGTCTGATTATGCTCTCCAGTTTCGAACCCTAGCTGCAGCAAGTGGTTGGAATGAACAAGCTCTTATTACCACCTATCGTCAAGGTCTAGATCCACGTGTGCGGTTGCATCTCGCTGCATACGAGGATTCCATCGGGCTCGAGAAATTCATCCAGTTATCCATCAGATTCGCCACTCGTATGCAGCTGTGTCTCGAAGAGCACCAGGACCAGCTGTTATTTCCATCTATCCTCCGCCAGCCAGAATCCATCAGCTCCCCAGAACCAGCCAACCCATGCAAATAGAAAATCATGTCTTTCGTCTGCTGAGCGACAGAGGAGGCTGACCCAAAATCTTTGCTTATATTGCGGCCGTGCTGGGCATTACATCTCTGAATGCCCCACTCGTCCAGTGCGACCTATGGTGAGTTTTATCATGCCTACGTTGAATAAGATGAAACCACTCACTATTGTTGTAAACCTTACAGCTGCTGACTTCTGTCTTCCAGTCGGTGCACTCCTCGATTCTGGGTCAGCTGGAAACTTCATCTCCGGGGCCCTCTGTCGCCAGCTCCAACTCAAATTCACCGCTACGCCGAAGATTTACCAAGTCCACGCAGAAACTGGAAAACCCCTCCATCAAGTACGTTACAGTGTTGGACCTCTTCATCTCCAAGTCGGTATTCTCCATACGAAAGAGATCCACCTGCTGGTTCTGGAGGACTCGACATCTGACGTGATATTAGGGCACCCCTGACTTGAGCAGCACAACCCCATCATCTCCTGGCGGACAGGAGAGATCCTGAAGTGGGGTAACCAATGTTTTAATGACTGTTTTCCAGAGTTTCCTGTTTCAAGTCTTCCAAGCTCTGAAGAAATCCCAGTCTGTGCTACTTCTGAGGAAAGTCCACTCGAGAAACGTTCAACGGACATCTCTGCCTGTTACTCCCACTTCAGAGATGTCTTCTGTCCGAAAGAAGCCTCCAAGCTGCCTCCTCATCGGCCATGGGACTGCGCAATCGACCTCATCCAAGGTGAGCCAGTGCCCAGAGGGAAAATATACTCCCTATACATCCCGGAGGAGAAGGCCATGGAGGAGTACATTAACGAAGCTCTGTCGCAAGGCTACATACGTCCATCTACTTCCCCTGCTGCTTCAAGTTTTTTCTTTTTTGGCGAAGAAGGACGGAGGCTTGCGGCCCTGCATCGACTACAGAGCTTTAAACAAGATCACCATCAAATTCCGTTAGCCACTTCCTCTCGTCCCATCAGCGCTGGAACATTTCCGCGGCGCCACTGTGTTCACCAAGTTGGACCTCAGCAGCGCTTACAACCTCATCAGAATACGTGAGGGGGACGAATGGAAGACAGCTTTTGTGACCCCTACTGGCCACTACAAATATCTTGTCATGCCGTATGGACTTGTCAACGCCCCCTCCGTATTTCAAGACTTCATGCATGAGGTGCTCCGGGAGTTTCTACACAAGTCAGTCCTGGTCTACATAGATGACATCTTGATATACTCCCGGAGCATGGCCGAACATCGCCACCACGTTGCGGAGGTCCTCCAACGCCTGAGGAACTACTATCTGTTCCTAAAAGCCGAGAAGTGTACCTTCCATCAGCCCTCAGTGCAGTTTCTCGGGTATAACATCGATCACAGTGGCGTCCGCATGGACGAGGGGAAGGTTACAGCTGTAAAGGACTGGCCCATTCCCACATCCGTGAAAGACTTACAAAGATTTCTGGGTTTTGAAAACTTCTACCGTCGATTCATCCAAGGTTACAACTCCATCACCAGCCCACTTACAAGTCTTCTCAAAAATAAGCCCAAGTCTCTGTCCTGGACCCCAGCCGCCACACAAGCTTTTAATGCTCTCAAGACAGCCTTTACTACCGCTCCCCTCCTGGCTCATCCTGATCCGGACCTCCCTTTCGTCGTCGAGGTGGACGCCTCAACCACAGGAGTGGGAGCGGTCTTGTCCTAGCAGCAGGGGAATCCCCTTAAGCTCCATCCATGTGCCTTCTCCCGCAAACTCAACCCGCGTAGGTAAACTATGACATCGGAAACCGGGAGCTTATTGCCATCAAGCTCGCCCTGGAGGAGTGGAGGCATTGGCTTGAGGGAGCTAAACATCCCTTCATGGTTCTGACTGATCACAAAAACCTGGAGTACTTACGGGATGTTAAAAGACTGAATCCCCGCCAAGCAAGATGGGCTCTGTTCTTCACAAGATTCAACTTCACCATCTCTTATCTTCCTGGACCAAAGAATGTAAAAGCTGATGCTCTGTCCCATATTCATAGCCCTGAAGAAAGCACCAACGACCTAGAGCCCATCATCCCCGAGAAACTCTTTGTCAGCCTCATTACCTGGTCTGAAGAAACGCTCCCCGAGCCCAATGTCTCCGCCAACACCCCGCTGGGTTGCCCCCAAGGTTTGCAATATGTTCCACGGATATGGCGCACTCCCCTCATCCACTCTTCACACACTTCACTGGGCACTGGCCACCCAGGGGTCAATGAAACACTCTCGCTGTTAAAACAGCGCTTCTGGTGGCCCAACATGGCAACCGACGTCAGGAGGTACGTGCAAGGGTGCCAGGAATGTGCCGTCTCCAAGAACCCCTGGTCACACCTAGGAGTAGACTTCATTACGGATCTCCCAGTCTCCAACGGATGTAACTGTGTACTGGTGGTAGTGGATCGGTTCTCCAAGTCTTGTCAACTAATCCCCCTGCCTGGACTGCCAACGGCAATGGAGACTGCTGAGCTTATGTTCAACTATGTGTTCAGATACTATGGACTGCCTGAGGACATCGTTTCTGATCGCGGATCACAATTCACCTCCAGGGTATGGAGATGCCACACATCCTAACAGACCAGCTCCTCGAGGAAGAGGTCGACCACCACGACGTCGGGGTCCATGGTCCTCAGGAGCGGACCGTGGAGGGGGGGGG
>RJVU01060294.1:620898-637900 GCA_003731715.1 Anabarilius grahami
GGGGGGGGGTAATGTCACAGACACGCCAGGCTCAACACTCACCCAATCACAACGCACTCCCTCTCCTGAGTATTAACAAGCCACACCTGACACTCATCAGCACTCATCACCACAGCACTCATTTTCTAAAAAAATACAACCGTTTATGATTTATAAACAAAATATCGCCTTGAACGTACTTTCCGCTTCCGCATTCTTCAATATGCTCAATGTCCTACACCTTCCCTATTCTACTTACGGAAAAAAACAAAACTGGCGCCGCGTTCGAAAATTACTGATCGATTCGCTAGATAAGACCCTTATTTCTCATCTGGTATCGTTTAAAGCTCTTGAAGCTGCACTGAAACTGCAGTTTGGACCTTCAATCTGTTGGTAGCAACTGAAATGCACTATAAGGAGAAAAACCCTGGAATGTTTTCCTCAAAAACCTTCATTTCTTTTTGACTGACGAAAGAAAGACATGAACATCTTGGATGACATGGTGGTGAGTAAATTTATCAGGAAAAGTGTATTTAAAAGTGAACTAATCCTTTAAGACTGCTTCGCATTCAATGAACAGCGCACATTTATGCCAAGTGATTGCTTATGAGATGATGTTGATGAATTATGACAATGTTTACAGGGCTCAACGCTAAGGATTTTTTCGACTGGCCCGGTTGGGCCAAGAGAAGTTGGGCCTGTTATCAAACTGTTATGAATTTCAAATAAAAGCATTTAACATTTTATATTTTCAACATTTTAAAAATGAAAAGACACTTTAAACCTGAAATTAAACCCGCCAGTAGGTGGCAGCAAGTCCCTGCTAATGAGCGAGTCATTGAGATTCAACCGGATTCAACAGATTCATTTAAATGGCTGATTAATTCAGGAAGTGTTGCTCAGAGACGCAAAACAATTCTGTGTGGACTTTGTTTGGATCTATTTTCGTTGCAGAAATAGAGCTAAACAGGCGATTTTTGGATCGGGCAAGTGACCGTTCCGTCTACTGTCCCGAGCGTTGTTCAGACTGGCCCCGGGCCATCGGTCAGTCATTATTGTCGAGGCCTGGTTTACCATATGGTAATATGTTTTAGACGGTTGTAAGAATGTATATTTTATCTCCCTCGTATGAACTTAAATGAGCAGCCTGCAACAGTGCAGACTGCAGACATTTCAGAATAAGAGTCACGGAGTATTTCGGGATGGTTTATGATTATTTTGTTCCCCTGGTCATTATTGTTATTTTGTTTACACAATAAACTGTATTTCATTTAAATTAATTTCCATTTAATTCATCGTAAACTATTGTAGCTTCTGTCATAGGAAGGAAAGACTAAGCACATTATTTGACACATTATTAGATGTTACAAGTATCAGGGTTATTATAGTTAACTAATCCTAAAACCATAAAAAAAATCTTCATTACTTGAAACTAAATAAATTATTTTAACTAAAATAAATAAATATAAAAAAGTAGTTTCTAAGCTTTAGCTTAACCTGATGTAAAAAACTAAAACAGAAATAAAAAACTATACAGACATTTAAAAGCAAAAACAAAGACAAAAACACAAACTTTTAACTAAAATTATAATGAAAGCAGAAAAACTAATCTAATCAATTTTTAACTAAAACTATAATAGTATCTCAATGATAAGTGTGTCAGTTCCTGAAAAGTACTCTTTTGTGTCTTTTTGTTCACTATGTGAACTCATAGTCTAGCTGGATTTCAGAAGCAAACGGAAAAGAGATCATGTTGAACAATAGATTAATATCACTGCTATTTATTTGTCAGCTGTAAATCAGACAGTCAGTCCTTTATGACATACCCTCATGTAAGATTCCCACAGTTTTGTCCCTTGTGTCCTTCAGCACAGCGACACAATCATTGAATCTATACAGCACACAACAAATACATAAAACATCACAGATCTTCCTGTAACCTGTTTTCAGTATCTAAATCAACTTTTTCACTCTGTGTACATTCTATTATTCATATTTACAGCCCTTGATTTTATTTTATTTTTTTACTGTGTTAATGAAGAAAGATGAAGGATGTTCATTTTAGAAAACAGTAAATGCTGTTTACTGGTCTGCTGTAACTGTTTATGTTCTCATATTGTCCTTTTAACCCTGGGCGCCTGGAAGCCAATTGTGTTGAATTTAACTTGCAATTAATTAGTTTTAATCACATCGTGAGGGGTGGGGGGCAAATTGATTGCCAGGTATTTGCATATACAGTACAGGACAAAATGTCAGCTAGATATTAGGTGGTGACCCGTCTGTGGCAGCTGGCAAAACAAACTGACGAGGGTAATTTTTCACTTGTTCATCTGTAGAGCGGCCGGTACGGGTCCACACACATTTTTGTTAATGCTGTCAGTCATTCGTCATGCCATGGTGAGTTTGGCTGGGACAAACCAAGAAGAAGGTCACACACAGGTTATGCACAAACAAGGAAGTCAGCAGAAAATGTCAGGTAGAACCGAGTTAGCACCCCTCGTATCATGATCAATGGACAGCTAGCATTATGAGGTTATCAAGAAAAAAGTCAAACAAAAGTAAGAGATTCCCTGATGTGAGTAATGAAGTGTAGAAATAAGAGTTGAAGAAAGCACTTAAAAGAGGTCACTAAGGTATGCAACTAGATTTCTTTTTTCTTGACTTTGAATATAGCAGACAACTACCTTTATTGTTTTGTTTTTTGCTTTTTTGTCCTTGGTCATGGTTACTTGATGTAGAAGAAAAAAAAAAAATCACATACTGTAACTATGAGAGTAAAGAGGAATATACTGTTTTGCTCATGGTTGTCTCCTTTTTAGTGAAAACTCTCAAAACAGCTTTTTAAAAATATTTTGATCATGTCACAACTTATCGAACATTGCAGGTTTTTCTTAGGAAGGGCTCATCCTGGCAAACAAAATGTTTTCCAGCAGATGGATATAAACTTTAGAACTCATTCCTGTAAATTATGAGAGTTCATCAGCCAATCAGATTGGAGCTTTCTATTTTTTGGAGATTGTTTTTGTTATTTTTTGTGTGCAAAATGCATCAGACTGTCCATAAATGATACGATGGGCATGCTGCCTGAAGATGAGACTACAGAGACTATAGTAAAAGCATTTTCAAGTGTTTTAAAGGCTTTATTCAGTTTCCATTTGACTATTAGCAGTGTACAGGGGGATCCTACATTCATATTTTTTTGTTCAAATTTCATAGGCTGTATTCTTACATACACACAAAAAAAAAACTAGCTTTATAATCACACAAACAACTGTGCTATCACCGATTTTACATACTCAACAACCCATGCTACACAATGTTGTTTTCAGTGCATGTCATCAGCAGTCTTTGGATTTGATTCAAGATGTATTTTATGCTTTGACCAATTAGCTGCCTCAACACCCTACGGCTGAGAAAGGCGTCCCTGCTGGGGCGTTATCCAGACATGCTCCATTAGACCAGCCAAGTATAAACAACAGAACAAACAGTAACAGTTGGAATCTTGGGTCTGTTTCTGAAAAAGACCCACTGTTAAATGAGCAGAAACTGATCACTAGCATTAACGTTTTGATTAAATCGTTTTTCAAAGAATGAGCGTCACAGTGGCACAGGGGTGATTCTCTTTAATATAGAAGCAAACCTGTTCTTGATCCATTGTATAAAACTGAAGCATAGTCAAGGTATTTATTTATTTATTTTTGCTAATAGACAGATATAGATAGAGAGACTGATAGAGAAATAGACAGACAGAAAGACAGACATAGATAGATAATGTTTAACCCCACATAAGTCACATCTCATTCAAAAGAAATTCAGCAAGAGGCAATTTTGGCCTGTCATAATGATAAAATTATACTTCAATATATGATTCCCTGAAAATGCAATGGAGTTTGTGGTTTTCGTCAATATAGCAATGCCTAGTTTCAGGCATAGGCCTACATCAAAGTACAGCAAGAGCAGTTAGAGGGCAGACGGCTCGGTATGCTTTTGAATCGCTCTTGCAGTACTTTGATGTCATACACCGATCGGTCTGAGCAGCACTGCTTCAAGTCGAACACACCTCTTGATTAGCTGATTTAGGTGTGTTTGATTGGGGTTGGAGCTAAACACTGCAGGACAGTGGGCCTCCAGGATAAAATTTCCCCATCCCTGCTTAAGTTTCTTACTAGTGATGAGCAAGGCACTTGACCATGCTTCAGTTTTTGACACCTTCACGGTGAGAACGGGTTGACATAACACCAGATACAAGTTAACAGAACACCAGATACCAGTTTGACTGAAAATTAAGTTAAATAAATTAAGTGGAGACTGCTAGCCACAAATGGTTAATCAACTCAAAAGACTGGCTTGACCTAGCCAGATTGTCCACTGAAGAAGCTGTGCCTGTCACCATATTTGCCTGCAGTAATAAGACTTATCACAAGAACGCACAGCTGCAACATTTAAATGATCTGGTGGTAAATGAAATCATTACCCAGTCTATGAAATGGATGGGGGCTTCAAATCCAAACTTTGCTTGGGCTCAAACATATCAAAATGGTTTTCTTTGTTAATCAAGTCAAGTTAGTTAGGTTAAGAAAGTTATTTCATAATTCTTTAGTCCCAGTGAGCATTTGATTTAGTCAAGCTATTTTTGTATCAAATAAAATGTGATTTTCGGTGATAGAGATCTGGCATCAGCAGCTAATTTTTCCTCTTGGGCAAGCGATCCGCTCACAGCTTTCCCTGCGCATGAAATCCCCCATATGCCAGCAAACCAATGGGAACGCGGGACAGTGATGATGATACATAAAGTGTAGGCGCCAAAGCTGCTATGGATTCTGTTTACCCAAAACCCTCCGTAAATTGCGGATTTGAAGAAAATGTATGTTGTTTGACAAATAAATAAATGACGGACAGTTTCACAAGTATTACCAAACTGTTATCATGTAGTTTTATGGTACACCTCAAACAAGGGAATTTATAGTAATTTATAGTGTTAATATTAATTAACGAATCCATAAATTGCTTGGGTAAATTGCAGAGCATTCATTGCTTTTATGTACCGCACGCCCCTGCCATATATTTGAAATGTGAATGTAATGCTGAAAAGTAATGTTGAAATGTATTTGAAATGTGTGAAATGTATGGCTAGAATGGTGTTTGGTGTCAATGGCATTAAACTTCAACACAGCTGTCACGTTTGGTTTTGGGTTTTGTTGGTGTTAATGTCTTTTATTTTGAAATTCTCAGTCAGGTTTCCTGCTTCCTGTTTGTCTTGTGAATGTGTCATGTTCTGATTGGTTCCCTTGTCTATGTGTCACGTTCTCATTGGTTCATCGCTGCTTTCAGTTGTGTCTTAAGTCATTAGTCTTTGTGTTTAAATAGCCCTCATGTTTCATTGTTCCTTAGTCACGTCATGGTTAACGCTGCAAAGTCTTTTGTTTATTATGTATTTGTTTCATGGATTGTTCATGTATCAAGTTTAACCCTCTGGGGTCGGAGGATTTTTGGGGGCCTGGAGAAGTTTTGACATGCCCTGACATTTGTGCTTTTTTCAGTTGTTCATAAACATATTAAAGGGGACCTATTATGCAAAATTCACTTTTGCATGGTGTTTGGCTATAAATGTGTGTTGGCAGTTTGTGTACACAACCACCCTATAGTGATAAAAATCCACCCACTCCTTTTTTTTTAATCCCCATAAATCATAAGCAGTGTCTCAGAACAAGCCGTTTCCAGATCCCTGGCAGTGTGACGTCACAAAAGCCACAGGCTTGACAGACAGACCGATTTAAAATAGACCCGCCCTGAGCGAGTTCACAGTGAGTCCGCCATTGCTGCACTGACGAGAATCTCCCAAGCGTTTTAGGTGTTCTGTAGCTGGATGGATTAATCCACAGAGCTCTCTCAATTTACTACCTGAATCTGAGCTGCTGAAGACGAGGTGGATTAACTTGGATTTCCAGGAAAATGCTCCCTCAGTTCCATCGAAATTCGTATGTCTGCGCGAATCATTTCACACCGGACTGTTAGTGAACGAATACATTTTATTTAATTTTATACCATTGTCTCCTGTCTCTACATTCCTATAACCTTTATGCTGAACATATTATATGAAATCCTAAATCGACAATACTCAGAATCAAAAGGAAACATCCTGCTGTATGCAGATTTCTGAAAGTGCAGAAGATCTCAAAGCAATGTCAGTAAAGAAGACCTGGAGATGGTCAGGAATTTTGTTTTCCTGTCATCACAGCTAAATTGAGGGCAGTTCCAGTCCTGAAATCTGTAGACTGAATTTATTTCTGGGAAGGGAAGCAATGAGGTGCCTGAACAAATTGATGAAGTACAAGAACATCTTGTTGACAAAAAAAGATACAAATCTTAAAAGCAACAGTCTTTCCTGGAATGACGTACAGTATGAATGCGAAAATTGAAAAATCAAGTAAAAAATGTGGTTGAAACACTGACTCCTTTGTCACCTGTTGGAGTTTGGGTTCCTTGCCGCTGTCGCCTTTGGCTTGCTTAGTTGGGGACACTTGACATTTAACTTGACATTTGATATTCAACAGTGCTTTGATCTGCCTGCATTGAAACTATTCTTTAAGAGCTGCTGTGCAGCCAAAATTATATACAAGCTATCAATGTAAAGCTGCTTTGACACAATCTACATTGTAAAAAGCGCTATATAAATAAAGGTGACTTGACTTGACTCCTTTTAACATTTTTTCTCGCTTTGAAGGCTTTTGCACATTCCCTGGACTGCTAGAAAACAGAGTAAGTGAGAACAAATTAACAATCCTTTAGAAAAAGCATTCTGTGGATCGTGTGTAAATGACATAGTGATGTTCATCTCCATGACTCAGTTTTCATCAATAGTGCCACTGTTTGCTGTGGGCTTGGGCTTCAGCTCATTGAAAATTTCTGCTCTGTAACACCATCTATGATTGTTTCACAAAGGCTATTTCTCACTATTTTTTCTTTAACACTATTTGTTTTTGCAAGCTTTGACTCCTCAGCACCCCAACATGATATAAATGCCAAAAAAAAATTTATTTTCTTAGTTTATAGTCATGAAGTAATCTCACAAACACTAATGCCAGATGTCAGCATCAACATTGTGATGAGCACACCCATCATATCTTCCAGAGACCCAGGCATAGACTTTTTTCATCTGTAGAGGACTTTATATTTCAGCTAATTTTAAATGAGTTAAAAATGCGCATACAATTGTCAGTAATATTTTGGTCCATTCTCTGAAGCTTTGTTAAATGGTGGGTATTTGCACTAAAATTGTATTTAAACAGAAATATCATGGAGTCAATAATATCATGAAGGCAACTTAAAGGGTTAGTTCACCCAAAAATGAAAATTTTCCTGATAATTTACTCACCCCCATGTCATCCAAGATGTTCATGTCGAAAAGAAATTAAGTTTTTTGATTAAAACATTCAAGGATTATTCTCCTTATAGTGGACATCAATGGCCTCGAAACGGTTGAAGGTCAAAATTACAGTTTCAGTGCAGCTTCAAAGGGCTTTAAGCGATACCAGACGAGGAATAAGGGTCTTATCTAGTGAAACGATCGGTCATTTTTGAAAAAAATACAACTGTATATGCTTTATATAAACAGATGATCGTCTTGCACGTGCTTCCGCTTTCCGTATTCTTCAAAAAGCTTACGCTGTATGTCCCTATTCCCAGTTTAGTTTTTTCCGGTAAACAATATCTTCTCTTCTGTGTCATTCATATACGTTGTTTACATCCAGAGCTTCCAGGTTCTACCTCAGAATGCTGAATCATTATTGGCTGGCTCCTGCATCACATGCATGCTTTATAAAAAGATTTGATTCAATAACACACTGCAAAAAACACAACTTGAAAAAAGTTCAAATAACTGGTTTTGTTGTGTTGGCTCAGCAAAAATCTATGAAAAAGTCAGTACAACTATGTTCAATACACTTACTCAACACAATCCAGGTGTTTTTCCATAAACTTAAAACGATTAGTTTTGTGAACAAAGCTTTGCAAGTTCAACCAAAAAACTTCTACTAACTTATTTATTTGAGTTAAGTCAATCTCGTTTAGGGAACTGCCCTCCCATAAGCAAATGCAAATTTTAGAATAAAATGCAACCATTTGGTTATGGTACAGTAAAGAAAAATTGGTGTTTAGTTATTTTACTTATTTATAACTTAGTTATATAATTTAACTCAGTTAAATGAGCTTAATGTATAATTGTAAATTAATAGTAATTTAATACTATTATTGTAAAATAATAATAATAATAATATTAATAATTATTATTACAAATATTATATATTATATAAATTATTTATGTTGTTGTTATTGATATTATTATAATTTAAAGTATGGCTACTGTATAAATAATATTATTTTACAATGATAATAAAATTAGAATTATTATAATTATAATAATAATAATTTCAGAGCTGCATTACAGAGGGTCATGCTGTTATGTTATCCCTTAATGCTTTAACATGAAATCAGGGCGATAAGATGATATGCTGGCTGCACTCAAAAAAAATTTCAGGCTAAACTTAAGTTTCATGTGTTTGCGCACTACTGAGTTAAAGTACCATTGAAGCAGCGTCAGAGTTAATGAGATAATTAAGTGATAAATTGAGTGATGATTGACCATTATTGAAGACACCTGATGATAACAAGCAGAATCACCAAAGGAGAAAATCACAATTTTTAAGCCACCATCGTGGAGATGAGGGTTTGCTTTAGTTGGGCTCTTGACCCTTTACTTTTTAATATTAGATTTTGTTTGGGCTGTTGTAACAGCTAGTCAAGCAAAAAAAAAATGATAAGGTGGTGTTGGTTATGTTTTTACGTAGTCATTATTTGACCTGAATCACTGAACTCATTTAGAGCCCAATCTCTGAGTTAGATTTACATTATTGATTACAGCAGCACTGTGATTCAACAGCAGAAGATCAACTTTCTCAATATAATCTGAAAAATCTCTCAAAAGTTCTGATAAAAAGAAGGTAATGCATTTAGAGACACAGACATCAAGAATCAGTCTGTGAATCTCAACAGTGGTGGCCATCAAAAAACATGTTGCAGTGCATTCTGGGAGCCACCAATCAAAATTCATCCATGGCTCCCATCATGCATTGCTGCGTGAATAAATTATGAGCTGAATTGTCACTATGTTGAGTTGGCCCAACTTAAAGTTTGTTAAAGAATAGTTGGACCTCTCCAGAAAACTAACAATCTTAAGTTAACTCAACTAAACATTTTTTGTATGACTGACAACTTAATTTCAGTCAGTTTAACTGTTATTTACAAAAGTTGAGTAAACAAGAAAAAGCTAGGGGAAATTAGTACCAAGATTTTTTTTGTTGTACTGGCTTAAATTTTTTTACAGTGCAGAGGATAAGGGATAAACAAACGGTGCAATGCATCGATGCATTCCACACAAATCAATGTATTTTTGTAATTGGCGTTTTTAGGTAATTGAGCGTGTTATAAGTCCCTTTACACTTCTTGGTTATTTAGGTCCCATAGACATCTAAGGAGGCACTGGCAGTAGGTTAAATTATCATGACGAAATCTTGTGACCCCACAAATTTTAAGATTGCATTCTTTCCACAAACTCCGCTGCATTTATAATTACTAATCTAATTAATTCCTTCGGAATGAATAGAATACAACATATCCGGCTCATCCTGATCTGTTGGCGAGGTCATCACTCTCAAACCTCCTCTTTCATTGGCTTCTATGTGTAATCCCCTATAATCCCAGAAAACAATGGGTCTGCTCTGAGCAAAGCGTGATTTTATCTGAAGCTCAGGGGGATCAAGGCTGTGCTGAGATGCCAATGCAATGATGATGGTGTCCATTAATATCCAGCTCTGTCTCTGATGTACTAATGGCAATGCTGGCATTCTACATTACATGCTGTCTAGAATCATAGGGCTGAAATCAATCTGTTTTCATACATAAGGTTTGCCTTAGAATGTTTTGCCATTGTCAAGGGTGTTAGGGGAAGGGCTGAATCATGGATCTGCAAGTGCACATCTTTGGGTTCACATCTTTGAAAGCTATCCCAACCAGTGTTCAAGTCCCAGCTTGTGGTCCTTTCCTGATCAAATTAGGGCTGTTATGACACATAGGTGTAATCAATTATGCCGATTACGAAAATAAGTTGATTTGCATGGAATACATCGATGCATTGCACCGTTTATGTTCATTCCTAAACCGTCATGTATCACACTCTAAACAAGACTCTAGATATGTATGGCAATATTGCTTAATACGGTTGCGTTCATACACCGTTTTTCTTATTATGAGCATTACAAACACATTCTATAACTACTGACACGTGCACGTTCAGCACTTCAGGACTACATTCTTGACAAATCTGTGCTGAATGAGCGGAACTGCACTGAACAACTTGTCTGCCATGTCATAAAATGTAAGAGCCACTAACCATGAGGGGTTTAGTTTACTCACAGAGACAGCAATGATTTGGTTCATCCGAAGATTCACCAGTGGGTGAGCTGCAGTGGGTTAGGGCTGCACAATATTGGAAAAAACTGAATTTCAATATTTAGTTTTTCTGCTATATATATATTTTGATATGAAAACAATTTCACCAGATGACTTGAAAAGCTCTATTTGGAAAGAATAACTCATTCTAGAATGATTGGGTGATTTTGTATGGGAGTGCATCTGCATAGAAAATAAACAAATTACAAGCATACAGTAGAAAAATACAATAGAATAAAGATACAAATTAAATAGTGCTTTTTCAGGTAAGTCAAACAGTATTTAGGTACAAAAATTGAATAATCAAACGTAAAATAACACTGCATAGTCTTCACTTTATGAATTAAATATAATTAGTCTTTCTTTTAGTTGTTTGTTGTTTGATTAACATTAATGACAGATGGCAGCAGGTATATATTAGGCTGTGGCCACTTAAAGACCTAATGCATGGATCCAATATTATGATGCGCATCCATTTTCTTTCTCAATGGATTACGTTCACTTAAAACATAACCAACTGTATTTACAAGTATTTTTACATAATTTTGCATGTATGTCCGTTAAAGCACAAAAAGACAAGAAAGGGTACTGAATTCTCCAAAAAAATAAGACTTTTTTTTTTAAGATTTACGACTTTCAATTGTATAGTAAAATTCCATCAAAGTGAATTGAAAAGCCCTTACATATTATGAATTAAAGTATAAATATAAAATAAATATGTAGGATTTTTAGATTAAAATATCCCAAAACAATATATATTTTGTTGATTTTTTGGTACTTACATTATCCCAAATGTTTTCAAGAATGTTTAGCCTAAATCCAGAGAAATAGGCAATTTTAACCAGTACATAGACCGTGTCCGTGCATCGCCTATCAATGAAATCATACCCATGTTACCCTCAGCTTCCGGTTTTATTTTGTAGAAATCATGGAAACACCAAAGACGCTTTAATATATTATGTGTTGTATTAGACAGGTAAGCAACTGTTTAGATTAATACATTCATCTACAGAAAACTAATCACATTATATAGCTCAACATAGTAAGTCTTATTGTTTAAATCTCGTTTTCTTGATTTACTGTGAGTACCATGTTTTACTATGCCTAATATCGATCTACCTTACTGCAGTGTGCAACAAGTGTAGCACTATAACAACTTTCAACACACAAATGTATCTAATATGATAAAACAGCGCTGCTTTACCCAACCTACGCTTGACCGGAACAATCAGAAGCGGTGACTGCGGTATAATAAAAGTTCCGCTGCTCTCGAGACCTGTGTCGCGCAGCATTCGGCCCTGCTCTGCTTCATACTACAGCAAAGTAATCTCATCCATGAACATGATTTCTGCTCGAGTTTCTTCTCCATCGGCTGTAGACGTGAAGACAACACCTCCCATGATTCCACAAAACCAAGGCGTCATCAAGCAACGCCTTTGTTTTGAAAAAGCGACCTCTAGCGGCAAAAATTTACATATTGTGCCTTTAAGAATTTTAAATGAGTAAAAAAATAAAATAAAATTGAGCTTAATGTGTATTTTGTATACATTTTGATGGAACAAGGGAATGGAACATTTCAGTTTATGTGATTCAAATTCATTAATAAAAAAAAAAAAAAAAAAAAAAANTTTGTGCAAAATTAAAAAAAAAAAAATATGAGCAGACTTGCCAACACTGTTTCGGAAGGACACATTCCATTCAATTTCGCCATAAAGAAATATATTTTTATCAATTTCAATCTTTTTAAGAAAGGCGTAACATGATTTCTGAGGTTATTGAAATCATTAGTGTGATACTTAATACTTAGTGTGATACCTAATACTTAAAGTAATACTTAAAACAATAGTAATACTGCTTTTAGTTTACCACACTTCTACTACATCTAAATGAACACATATCACATGTACTATCAATCTTATTTTGCAATGCAGAAGCTATTTTCTGTGAATGTGTGTCAGATTAATTAGCTGCTATGGGTAAATAACAAGAATAACAAAGTGCAGTAAACGATAATAATATTTGTGCTATACAAACCAGAGCATTTATAATTATGACAACACATTAAAATAATATGGTAAGAAATACCCATTTGTGATATCAAGCAGAATAAGCTGTTTTGTACAGCTTAAAATAACAAAGCAGATGGAAGTCAGACACATTCAATTTACAAATGGCCGCATCGCCTTTTACGTGAAAAATAAGGTGGATGCTAAATAAACATCAATTTACTGACATCACATGTTGAATAAACAGTGGCTACGTTTACATGCACCAAAATAATCCACTTGTAATCGGATTGACGGCTCAATCGGACTGAAAAACGTTCATGTAAACACCTTAAAGGATTAGTCCACTTTTAAAGGTGCCCTAGAATGTTTTTTTAAAAGATGTAATATAAGTCTAAGGTGTCCCCTGAATGTGTCTGAAGTTTCAGCTCAAAATACCCCATAGATTTTTTTTTAATTCATTTTTTTAACTGCCTATTTTGGGGCATAATTAGAAATGAGCCGATTCAGGGTGTGTGGCCCTTTAAATCTCGTGCTCCATGCCCAAGGAGCTCGCGCTTGCCTTAAACAACATAAAACAAGTTCAAACAGCTAATATAACCCTCAAAATGGATCTTTACAAAGTGTTCGTCATGCAGCATGTCTAATCGTGTAAGTACAGTGTTTATTTTGATGTTTACATTGATTCTGAATGAGTTAAAGGCTATGCTCCGTGGCTAACGGCTAATGCTACACTGTTGGAAAGATTTATAAAGAATGAAGTTGTGTTTATGCATTATACAGACTGCAAGTGTTTAAAAATGAAAATAGCGACGGCTCTTGTCTCCGTGAATACAGTAAGAAACGATGGTAACTTTAACAACATTTAACAGTACATTAGCAACATGCTAACGAAACATTTAGAAAGACAATTTACAAATATCACTAAAAATATCATGTTATCATGAATCTTGTCAGTTATTATTGCTCCATCTGCCATTTTTTGCTATTTGTCCTTGCTTGCTTACCTAATCTGTTGATTCAGCTGTGCACATCCAGACGTTCTGCCCTTGTCTAATGTCTTTCATAATGTTGGGAACATGGGCTGGCATATGCAAATATTGGGGGCGTACACCCCGACTGTTACGTAACAGTCGGTGTTATGTTGAGATTTATATAAGAAGGAGGAAACAATGGAGTTTGAGACTCACTGTATGTCTTTTCCTTGTACTGAACTTGTTATTTAACTATGCCGAGGTAAATTCAATTTTTGAATCTAGGGCACCTTTAAATAAACTTTTCCTGATAATTTACTCACTCCCATGTCATCCAAGATGTCCATGTCTTTCTTTCTTCAGTCGAAAAGAAATTAAAGTTTTTGATGAAAACATTCCAGGATTTTTTTTCCATATAGTAGACTTGAATGGGCACCAAACAGTTGAAGGTCAAAATTAGTTTCACTGCAGCTTCAAATTGTTCTACATGATCCCAGATGAGAAATAAGGGTCTTATCTAGTGAAACCATTGCTCATTTTCTGAAAAAAAATTAAAATTATATAAGTTTTAACCATAAATGCTCATCTTGAACTAGCTCTCTTCTTCTTCTTTATTAGAATTCCGGCAGTGTAGACACTGCTAAGCGTAATACTGCCCTCCACAGGCCAAAGTTTTGAACTAATTTTTATATGCAATATGCTAGTATATAACAATTAGTGCAAACTTTAACCTGTGGAGGGCAGTAATACACTGAATCTTGGATGACATGGGGGTAAGTAAATTATCAGGAAAAGTTTATTTAAAAGTGATCTAATCCTTTAAATCGATCCGATTGAGCTCGATCCGAATGAAATTTCGATCGGATTAGAAGGGGTGATTTATTCCTTTTCTGATCCAACAGCAAAAAATGACCATGTAAACGCTTGAATCCGACTACTTTCTCAATCGTATTCAGAAATCTCTGGGGCACATGCGCAGTGCAATGTTGACATTGGCTACGTTTACATGCACCAATTTTCGTCAATCTGAATGAATTGAATCTGATTGCAGATCTGTTTACATGTACTCTAAACATTGTAATCTGATTCAAAATATCCGTTTATATGCATTTTATATACATTCCGATCAAAACTTTTGCGCACGCGCTCTGCGTGTGTGACGCCATATCAATCACACTTGCGGTAAACCGGTTGCGTCAACAGACGATGATCATGTATCGACGATAACCAGAGATATTGTCAAAGGCATCAAATCTTGGCAATATTAAGAGGATTTGGTATTTCCAATTAATGTAGGCCTGTTACATTCTTCTAGTCCATTATTATTACTATTAGGTTCGGCTTCTTTTATTATTAAATTAATATTATACTACGTGCTGTGAGGATAATAAAAGATTTGGCTATTAGCTATCTTTGAAAATGTTTTAAACATTTGTTTAGGTCTATTATACAATGAATTATAGGCCTATAGCTAATTAAAATTATTAAGAGTGTAGGCTATAATATTTCCTAACACTGCAGTCATCAATCAAAATTAGCACAGCTTCAAGCACCAAGTTTAAAAAAACAACCTGTTTAACACGAAATACTATTATTCTCATTTGTTTCACAAGCCTATATGTACAGCCACAAGAGAAATAATGGAATAAATTAAAGGTGCCCCAGATTCAAAAATTGAATTTACCTCGGCATAGTTAAATAACAAGAGTTCAGTACATGGAAAAGACATACAGTGAGTCTCAAACCCCATTGTTTCCTCCTTCTTATATAAATCTCATTTGTTTAAACGACCTCCGAAGAACAGGCGAATCTCAACATAACACCGACTGTTACTGTACGCCCCCAATATTTGCATAATGCCAGCCCATGTTCAAGGGATTACACAAGCCAGTATTAACGTCTGGATCTGTGCACAGATGAAGCATCAGACTAGGTAAGCAAGCAAGAACAACAGCGAAAAATGGCAGATGGAGCAACAATAACTGACATAATCCATGATAGCATGATATTTTTACTGATATTTGTAAATTGTCTTTCTAAATGTTTCGTTAGCATGTTGCTAATGTACTGTTAAATGTGGTTAAAGTTACCATCGTTTCTTACTGTATTCACGGAGACAAGAGCTGTCGCTATTTTCATTTTTAAACACTTGCAGTCTGTATAATGCATAAACACAACTTCATTCTTTATAAATCTCTCCAACAGTGTAGCATTAGCCGTTAGCCACGGAGCACAGCCTCAAATTCACTCAGAATAAAACGTTAACATCCAAATACTTTACTCACATAATTCGAAGCATGCATACAGCATGCATGACGAACATCTTGTAAAGATCCATTTGAGGGTTATATTAGCTGTGTGAACTTTGTAAAGTTCTGTAATATAGTCGAGAGCTCGTTTGGCAGGGAGCACGCGATTTAAAGGGGCGGCGCCGAGTGTAAATCAATGCATTGTTAATGATGCCCCAAAATAGGCAGTTAAAAAAATTAATTAAAAAAAAATCTATGGGGTATTTTGAGCTGAAACTTCACAGACACATTCAGGAGACACCTTAGACTTATGAAAAAGCATTCTTGGGCACCTTTAAGACAGTATATACCGTTTTCGGCATTTTATGTTGAAATTCGTCTCTGAGAGGATATGGTCCGTTAATGCAGCGTCAGACAGCTCTGTCACTTTTTACTTTCACTTTGAAAACTGACCGAGGTTGAGACTTTTTCACCGGCATAACACTTGTGTGATATCCATTGGCTCCCCTTCTTGTTTTAAAACGGAAAAATGTCCAATATTGTGACAAAGGGATACATACGCCACTGCCTGTTGGCATACATCTTTACAACTAAAGACGTGAACGTGAATTTGCGCACTGCATAATGCGTGTCAACCAGAGGTGGAAGTAACGAATTACAACTACTCACGTTACTGTAATTAAGTAGTTTTTTCGGGTTAGTACATTTTTAAATCTGTAATTGTACTTGTACTTATACAAATTAAGCTAAGTAATCTACTTCGATACTTGTCATATTCCGTTACTGAATACGGCAACAATTTGAATTTTCAAACCTTTGACCGGCATATCAGTAGCCAATAAAGAAATCCAATCGTAACCGGACCAATGAAAACCCTGATATTTTACCAGCTGCGCGTTCTCTTCTCATTCTCTCATCTGCCCGACAGCGAGTTTGACACACACCCGCCTCCTCCTCCTGTCACTCACGTTTCAGTTACAGAGCCTGAATGTCAGCGCGAGATTGCAGGTATTGCGCATAATATTAATCATACCCGCAGGTTTCTATGGCGTATTTTAATGACAAATGTCGAGAGCGCATTGTTGTAACGCGCAGAAAACGACGCAAGCTCTCAATATACAGGTCCTTCTCAAAAAATTAGCATATTGTGATAAAGTTAATTATTTTCCATAATGTAATGATAAAAATTAAACTTTCATATATTTTAGATTCATTGCACACCAACTGAAATATTTCAGGTCTTTTATTGTTTTAATACTGATGATTTTGGCATACAGCTCATGAAAAC
>RJVU01060294.1:663587-682073 GCA_003731715.1 Anabarilius grahami
TGACTATTTCCCTACATTTATGACATGTAAATCCCTCGTCGCTGACAGAGAGAGCTATGCTAAACATGTGACAAACTGAACACGAGATAACACTGGGAAAGGATGACATGACTCACCGTGTTTGTAGACTGATCCGAGTTACCACAGCTGTTTGATGAACGCGTTGAAAAAGGAGCGCGCGAGACTGATGACAAGTTAACAAGCTAGCGAGATGCAAACGCGTTGTAACAGCGATTTAGATTCAAAGATTACAAGCTACCGACGTCAGATTAATGTGGTAGGCAATAATAATAATATAAGCAACAATGAATAAAAGTAAGAGATTCAATAAAAGTAAGAGAAAACAAAGCTATACGGAGACGCAAAACACCAGCAGCGAGGCAGAGGCAGACAGGAGCATCTGCCTTCTGAAAGCCTGAAAGTAAGGCTACCTGATATTTTATTCTTAAAGCTTTAATTAAATATTACACTGGTTAGGTTATATACAGAAAAGAACATTACTATTTAACATTGGTCTGCAGAAAAACAGCAACGGGCTGAATGAAAATGTATAATCGACTCTCTGACAGTAGGTGGTGCTGGAACAGCAGAAATAAAGCCGTTTCCCTGGTAACCTCTGTACACAAAGCAGTTGTGCTTATAACAACACAGCTCGAAAGATTTTTTACTTCCCTTATGAAAATGAACCATGGTTTTACTACAAATAAAACCAAAAACATTATTGTAGTTAACTATGGTAACCACAAATTAACCATGGTTTTAACTATATGGCATTTGTAGTAAAACTATTGTTATACAAATACAATAAACCCGCCAAAATAAACAGTTACCACACTTTTACTGTAATAAAACCATGGTTAATTTTCATAAGGGTCACAATAGTTTGTAACATAGAAGCTAGGTGCAATGTGTTATTTAGTTAACTTTTTAAACATGCAAATAAAACTATCTAATACAAATTTACAAAATAATCTCAGTGGGACATGTTTTATAAAACTTAGTATAACATTTAACATAGGGATGGGCGATATATCGCATGCGATTGTCACGCGCATTTTGTCAGTAAAGCCGGTTCCCTGATCACCTGCTTTCAAATGGAGCGCCATTTAATAGACAACACCTACGCAGCTTGTCAGTGATCTACGGTTCTGTCTATTAAATGGCGCTCCATTTGAAAGCAGGAGATGGTGATTTAGCGGTAATCAGGGAACCGGCTTTACTGACGAAATGCGCGTGACAATCGCATGCGATATATCGCCCATCCCTAATTTAACAGTTAGAAAACTGCGTGCATGTGACGTCACATTGAGGTGGGGCAATTCGTTTCATCCAATGCCTTTTTGTCTGAGTCTGTTTTGTCTGATGCCGTTTTGTCTGAGGCCGTTTCATCCGATGCCTAATTGTACGAGACCTGACACCTGATTGTTTTTCCTGAGACCTGAATCCTAATATGTACACCGTACAACTGGTATGTTATATCAGAATTATTAATAATGTTTTAGTCGTTCTAGATTATGAAATATCTGCTGACAAAGCAATGTTCTCTTCAAACAATCGCTCGGTATCTCACAACGGGAACACCCCCAGGCGTGATAGACTATGGAAGCACCAATTACACCACGTCTGTCCGAAGGACGGACCAATCACAGCTCATAACAAGCAGCCCACCCCCTTCCTAAATATACGGCTGTGATCCCCGAAAACGGCATTCTTGTTCTCTTCCCCGTGAAGACTTTCCTTCAGCACCTGTTCTGCTTCAGTTCACAAACATACCGTCAAGGTTGACATTGCCGAACGCAGTGCAGTTAAAATCTGTTGCGGATTCTCTACTCGTTGCTGAGTTTTTCTACTCTGCTTTTGTTAGCAGAGTCTCTTATTCTAGCTAACGCGTTAAGGCGAGCTAAGATTACAGGATATTCTACTCACCATGTCGGGGTCCTCTTCGCGCTCGTGTCTGGCAGCTTGTGGATTTATGATCTCGGGCAGGGATTCGCATCTGATGTGCATCACGTGCATGGGTGTTAAGCACGCTCAGGCCGCGCTGGCGGATGCGGAGAGTTGCGCGCACTGTCGTGTAATGCCGGCCAGGATCTTAGAAATAAGACTTCGGGTGGCTGCATCTTCTAAAGAGGATCCGGTTCTCTCTTCTGTCCCTCCTTCGACAAAGGGGGTCCAGCCCTCTCCCCCACGGGATCTTTCTTCGTGGGGGGATATTATGGATTCAGAGTCACCTGAGTTTACGCCGCTCTTCGACCAGCAGCTACTTGTGGAAGGTGACGAGGTGGAGGGAAACGAGGAGGAGGATGAGGAGATGTTAGCTCACCTCCTCCGAGATGAGCCGGATGATGAAGAGGATGACGCTATCCTGTCTGCAGCACAAGCGTCCAGGCCCGTGAGTGCGCAAAGCGGCTACGTGGCGTTGACGGTAGTAGATTGTGACCTAGTGGAGGTTTGTAAGCGTGCGGCAGCCAAGCTTGGCATCGCTTGGCCCGTAACTCCTGGGGATCCGGGAGTTAAATGTGACATCTATGACGGCAAAAGGCTCCCTGCTCGCCTTCCACCGGCGAAACCACTGCTCCCCGCATTGCCGGCGTGTGTAGCAGAGATGAAGCGATCGTGGGACAAACCCTTTTCTCACCGGGTGCCCGTCAAGGGTTACTCGTCGCTCGATGTGAGTGAAATGGAAGGGCTTGGGCTCTCTAACCCTCCCACGGTCGAGCAGTCAATGGCTTACCACCTGCAACCGAACAGGCGGACCACTCTCTCATCTGCCAGTCCCTCCCTCCCTGGAAAAATGGAACGCTTCACATCTTCCATGTACCAAAAAATTTATAAATCCTCAGGATTGGCAGTGCGGGCACTTAACTCCCTCGGGTCGGCGGTCACGCCGGCGATACCACCTCGGTTTTTTTCTTACCAGTGTGAAAGAAACTCAAAATACTCCGTCAATGTTGCACATACAATTAAGAGTAATACACCATTTTAATCTGTGGAATATCTTCTTTTATTTGTGTACACTCAGAGTAACAACAAAATGTTGTGCTTTTTGCAAAATAAAGAAAACGTCTCGGGTTACTTGTGTAACAAGTCATATGACGTTATGGGAACCCTCTGCGTGATTGCGTCGTGAAGCACTCTTGTATCTAACCAATGATGAGACGCGACGTCAGAGGCGGGTGACGTCACGGACCAGGAAACTATAAAGCATACCCAGAACAAAGAACGCTAGCTTCTGGATTATGGCTGAAGCAAGACGCTCACAGGTATGCCGGGGGTACGGCAACGCGACGTAGCGTCTCGTTCCCTATTCAGGGAACCAGGGTTACACAAGTAACCAAGAACCAAGTACCTGTCTGTTATCTTGTAAACAGAACTGAGGACCCCGGAGTGGAGCCTACTTCCAGGTTGTAAAACCTAATAAATGTGTGCTGGGATGACCATCCAGCTGAATCACATTTGTCATTAACCCCTTTGCGGTCAAAGATCAGCGACGGTCCCACGTGTGACAGTGTTTACATTGATCGCTTGTTTACAATACATTTTATCAAGTAAAATGATCAAGTTGAGTGAAATTTATCAAGTTGTGTGAAAGATACAAGAATGCCGATTCAACCTGTACAAGCATTATACAATCAAGATAACTTTATAGTAGTTTTTTGTCATTCTGTATGACCGTGAACAATTTCCTAAGACAACAAAGGCGGAGGGGGGTCCTTACCTTTTTGTGTCGTGGAACTGTAATGTTTGGCAGTATAATGGTGACATCGACGTTTTTTCCATGGGAAGAGTCCAGTACACGATTTCCATAGTAAATATTTGTCCAAAAGCATGCAAACTGGTATAAAAATCGATATAACTTCTATTGTTTACATCCTGAAATGCGCTATTCACTGGTGCGCTGTCATGTTTATTCGACGAACTGTCCACATCTAGCGCTTTATTCAATGAAATATAACTTATCACTGTATTTAGTAGTGTCTGTAAATGAATGAGAACAGCCCAGAAGATGTCCGATGAAAACTGGACACACATATATATGTATAAAAAAAAAGTGGACAGGCGCTTTTAGTGACGTGATTACGCACAGGCAAACATACGTGGGAAAAAAAGTAAAAAGACAGCAATGGCAAACTATTGTGTTGTCATGTAACGTTAGCCTATGCAATAACGATTACGCCAATGTGTTGATTTGCATAATCTCGCATGTAATACATTGTTGTTTAGTGTGCGTAACAATTTGCTTCCAGGAAAAATTGCGCACGCCCCCTGGCGTGACTCACCTGCTGGCCACTAGCACTCGCACTGCTAGCATTCGCCAGCCATGGATCAGCGTCGTGCACAGAAGTTGTTTTCTCCTGCTGCTGCATTGGAAGAACTTATGCGAAGCAGTGATGAAGAAAATGTGGATTATTCGGAGGAGAGTGCTGTATCTAGCGTCGACTCGGAAGCAGAGGATATTTTTTTGGAAGGTCTCGACCCTGATTTAGATCGGTAAGTGTCTAAACATTGTAGTGTTTTTTTTTTCTACAATGTTTAGACACTGTAGAGCCATTTGTGAACTCCACGAATGGAGCCACCGCTCTGCCTCAGCAGAAGCGGGACCCGATCCGCGGGGAACACTGGAACACAGTTTCCTGAGAGTGATTTTTTTTTTTTTCATAGTGCACACAGACAGCTCCCTCGAGAGCTGCCTGGGCATGCTCAACTCCCATTCAACTGCTGTTTTTCACCATAATACGTGTCTTTTTTATATATAAATATATGGATTGGTGTGAGATACTCTTGTCCTCAGACGAAGAGATTGTGACTTGTTTATATAATAAGACAGACAACACCAAATAAGACACATGATAACACAGAGCGCTTGCTGAACACAACAGAAGCTAGCGTTCTTTGTTCTGGGTATGCTTTATAGTTTCCTGGTCCGTGACGTCACCCCCTCTGACGTCTCATCTCATCATTGGTTAGATACAAGAGTGCTTCACAACGCAATCACACAGAGGGTTCCCATAACGTCATACGACGTAGCGTCGACAGTTCCCATGAAAGGGAACTAACATGATGCGTGATCTCTCTTCTCCCTCTGAACGAAGTCCAATCTGATAGTTCTCAGAAAATGAACTGTAACTTAGTGAATACTAATCACAAAAAAATTTGACTTAGGTCTAAAGAAACGTTGAAATGTCAGGTTTTAAACCGTGTAAGTCAAATCGAAAACAAAAATTCTGTGTTTATGTAATCTGTATGAAAAGAGACGTCAGACCTCCGTGATTCAGCTCATTATCCGCTAATGCGGCCACGCCCACGGAGCCAGCGCTATTCAGACACAAATTCTGAGGCAATACATGTATACATCGTCTCAATCGTGTATTTATTGTCTTCAAAAGTGTTTTGAATAGCCATAGTTAGCGATCTCTGGAAGCCTGTTAGTTCCTGGAATGTCACACGGCCTATTCTTCTTTAGGAGATATTTGTGGACTAAAGGTGTACAGAGCGCCCTCCGGCTGCAAGTATTAATTGAAAACACAGTATCCAGTGCTCATAGTAATGACAATAAATATAGAATAAATATTACTCCTCTGTATAGAAAATTGACAAACATATGAGAATCCATCAATATTTCTCCAAATGTGCATGCTTTTAAGCTAAAAGGCAATATGAAATGCCATAGAGGTAACATAATTGTTCAGACACTTTGCATCACAGAAATACATTATATTTTAAAGTATATAATAGAATACCATTATTTTAAATTGTAATAATATTTCACAGTATTGCTGTTTTTTCTGTATGTTTGATATACACCATGTTGAGCTTGAGACATGATCACAGAGGGTTTTTTCACAGCCTACCTGACTGAAAGGCCTCATTAATATGCTCTTATTAGAGATCCAGCTCATTAGAGGTTCTTTATGCGATTCTTTTGTCTTCTCAGGTGTAAATCACCCATTATTCATGATGATTCACGCCTCCACGCATACTGTGTTTCTTGACAAAAAGTGTCTTACAAAAACTAAATCAATATATTGTTATTAATGAAAGAGTAGGCAGGATAATTTTTACATCATTTTGAAGCAAAAACTCTAGTCTACAACCTCCAATACCCAGAAGTCTTGTGAACACAGATTTAATATATATTTTTTGGCTTTATTTCAGTGACTTAAGTTTTTGTTTTTTCAATAACCACGCATAAACGTTATTCTTTCAAAAACACAAACATGTACATACATGTTCCTCACATATTATTGTAGCCTAGTTTGTGCTGAATACAGCGTAATGGCACTTTTTCCATTAATATGTTTATGAACAACTGAAAAAAGCACAAATGTCAGGGCACGTCAAAACATCTCCAGGGCCCCGAAAATCCTCAGACCCCAGAGGGTTAACGTCACTTCATGGCCTATCAAACCAAGTTGTTGGAGGAGCTGGGCACTCAGCTGGACGCCGGCAATCCAAACCCGGTGGTCTGGGAGGAGATCTGCAACATAACAGATCTCAATTTATGCACCTCACGTGGCACGGTGCAAAGCTGCAGCCGTACCATGGCTCTTGCCATTGCGGGTGAGAGGTCGCTGTGGCTAAATCTCTCGAGCGTCGGGGACAAGGAGAAATTAGATTTTCTCGATTAGATTTTCTCGAATCGATTCGAGTGGGTTGTTCGGAAGAAGGAAGGTGAGGTGTTTGACATATGTCTGCCACGTAAAAAACACAGTGTCCTCCTGTTCCCCCGCGTCCTGCTCCTCCGACGCAGAACAGGAGGTTTTTGAATGCATCCAGGACTGCAAAACCCCAGAGCACAGAGCAGGCGGCTCGCTCCCCCGCTGCTTCAAATGCTAAACCGTGGGTTAAGCAGTCATTCGCAGAGGAAGTCCAAGTCTGCTAACCCTTCCAACAAAAAGAGGAGGGATACCTAGGACGCAATTTCTGCATGGGAGGGACGGGCAGCACCTAGGGTTCTCTGTGATGTCCTCTCCCGAGCCCACCATATCTGTTCCCCCACCCGCGAAGAAGCGGAGGATGTGGAGTTTGGGCAGGAAAAGGGTTCTAAGTTGTGTTCAGGCCAGTTCAGCTTCCCCTCAGTACACAATGTTCCGTCAAGTTCAAGTGCAGAATACTCAGCCACCAAAAGGATGTGGTCTGTTGGGTACAAGCACAAGTTCTCAAGTGTATTGTCACAAAGCACTTCAGCCCCTGGGTTTAAAGAAAATAAAAAATTCCCTGTCGCATCCAGGCTCAATGCCGAGGGCGCAGGGAGACAAAAACAAAATAATAGCAATGAACCAAGAAATAAATCGGTCCCTGAGTCACACAGATCCCAGCCGTTTTTCTCTCAGTCCACTAGATGGCGCCAGCACTCCATCTATGGAATTCCGCTAAACCTGCTGGCTCTTTATCAGGCCGCTTGGAGAATGTTCCACGCATCCGTGGGTCCTCGCGACCGTAACCAAGCTGAGGCTTCAGTTCGCTGTAAAACCACCTCCGTTCAACGGGGTCATAGCATCTGTAGCAAATGGGGATTCAGCTCGGGTGTTGGAAGCGGAAATATCCTCCCTCTTAGAGAAAAGAGCTATAAGACAAGTTCCAGTGGGGGAACTCAGAAAGGCTATTATTCCCGTTATTTTCTAATTCCAAAGAAAGGGTTTGAGCCCTATAATGGACCTGCGTGCTCTAAACAAGCACTAGAGGAAGTACAAATTCAGGATGCTCACAGTTCCAGCTCTTACGCGCACTATACGCTGGGACAATTGGCTCACCGCAGTCAATCTCAAGGATGCTTACTTTCATATAAGCATCTATCCTGCGCACAGGAAATATCTCAGGTTTTCCTTTGGAGCGAAGTGTACGAATTTGTTACTCTTCCGTTTGGGCTCAGCCTCGCTCCTCGCATGTTCAGCAGGTGCATAGAGACAGCGTTATCACCACTGAGACACAAGGGGCTCAGAATATCTGCTTATCTGGACAATTATCTGATATGAGCGATCTTTGGGTTTGGCCCGTGAAGGGTTAAATTTAAATGCACTCGGGCTTCCGCAAGAGGAGTTATTCCTTTTCAGTGCACGGCGAGTGATGTACTCTGCTTTTTACAAAGCTTAAGGAACAATGGGAGAACGTTTTCTACTATTAAAGTTTACCTGGCTGCTATTTCGGCTTGTCATGTAGGCTTCGAGGGAGATTCAGTGGGACGGCACCCTCTTATATCCCGTTTTATGAAGGGAGTGAAGCGCTTGAGACCAGTATCTAAGCGCCTGGTCCGGTCATGGGACTTGTCCATGGTTCTTAATGCTTTAACTCGGGCTCCATTTGAACCTCTGGAGAGTGTTGATATTAAGCTCCTATCTCTGAAATAGGGATGCACCGATCCGATATTCAGATCGGGTATCGGCTCCGATACTGCCATTTCTGCTGGATCGGGTATCGGCCGGACGGGACCGATACAAATCCGATACTGTGCGTGTAGCCTACTATTCTGTGTTATTGTTAAGCTCCACAAAAGGCACAAAAACATTAAAAAGCACCATAAAGTTTCTGTGCACTATATTCCAAGTGTTCTGAAGCCATTCCATAGTTTAATTTGAGGTACAGATAAATATTTAAGTCGTTAAAGTTTACGTAAATGCCTCCCTCCCGCTGCGGCTGTCAGTCATTCTCCGTTCAGCATTCAGACTGTGTGTCGCATTCGGTTACGACAGCCAACACAATGACACTCTCACCAAGATGAATCAATGTTTCTATTATTATACTTCATCTGTAGACAACGATACCGGTAATACAATGCGCATCAATATATCTTCACTTTGTGCTTTGAACTTTTCACTGCGGAGCGCTGCCGCTGAACGCTGTGACTCCATGATGCTTCAAGCGCATCATTCTGCACACGGGATGTGCATAAGCACTTTGTGCCGCTCTGTATAGGAGCCGTTCATATTATAATAATTTTGCGCAATGAAAGATTGTTAATAGCATTTTTTTTGTTCTGTCCTATCTATCATATGTTGCTGCCTCATTAAAAAAAAACTCCGCTATAAATTTAGAAGAAATGTCTTTTAATTTTAAAGTATAGCCTATATTTATATATAAATACATTTAGTTTATGTTATGTGACTCAAACATTCATGAAAAACAAGCCATGAGTCATGGATGAAGGAATCAGCTGGACTCCTGTTTATTTTGAATGTCTACCAAGCTAGTGAATCTATTCGTTTATTTACAGTTTATGCACTAGACTTTCGATATAGGAGGTTGCGTTAGACTTTTGCCATCATTGACAGACAGGATCGTAAAAATACCGTCATAATTATTACCATGCATCATTTTAATTTTTATATTATTTTAATGATAAGACATTTAATAGCTTCTGATTTCGTCCACATTTTCATATTTATTCACAAACTTATATGATAAACAAATAGGCCTAGGCTATGCATTTATTTATATTATGAAAAGAAAGTATTATGAAAAGAAAGTTAAAGACTGCGTCACTTTTCAGTTTTAATCTTGAACACTTTTTGAGGATCGTGAGTGAACACGATCATCTCTTCCTCTTTACTACTTTACAGAAGGAAATAAACATGAATGAAAATCAAAAAATATGTTGAAAGTTGCAGTAGCTTACCGAAATCTGTATCACGTCAGTTCAATCAGTGGTGCAAAAAATGTCACGTAACATTATACCTCAAAAAAGCCATTTGTTGACAATAAACTTATAGTCAGCAGCAACTATTTAAAACAAAACGAAATGGATTAGAAACTTAATTATGTATAAGTATTATAATATATAATAAAATGGACAAACTGGGTGCGTGTAATCAAACGCATCGTTTAAATTTTTTTCTGGAAACTGAACTCGCACTCTGCTGCCATACTGGAGCGCACTCACCACCAACTGGACAGGGGTGGGAATTACAGTTACAAGTTACATCAGCCTCAGTAATCTGTCAAAATGACGGATAGGCTGCAGATTTTTTCCATCACTGCTAAAAAATTTTTTTCGGTTAACGCGACCTTTGAGATGATATATTATATACATATATACACGTCACACTACCGCCGGTGACACTCCACCGCGGTTGTCATGCCGACCGTCACAGCCCTAAGTGAGGCATACAGTTTATTAAGTAATTTAGCACTTTTTTTATTATTACTTGAATATCGGATCGGATCGGTATCAGCCGATACTGAATCCCAGGTATGGGAAAAGGCGGCTCGGTGCATCCCTACTCTGAAAACGGTCTTACTACTTGTGTTAGTCTCAGCTAAGCGAGTGTGTGAGTTACATGCCTTGTTGGTCATCGGACATGTTTGAATTTTAGTCCGAATGACAGCAAGGTTACGTTGCTGCCTAACCCGGCTTTCGTTCCCAAAGTCAGTGATTCAGGTTATAACTGCTCTGCTTTGGAGTTGCGTGCCTTTTACCCCAGAGGAGGAGCGTAAATTGCACACTTTGTGTCCTATACAAGCGTTACGCTATTATGTAAACAGGACACGATCATTCAGGAAGAATGATGTTATTCGTTTCATGGGCCACTCAATGTAAGGGTAAACCGATCTCCTCGCTGCGCCTTTCCCATTGGATGGTGGAGGCGATTGAATTGGCCTATACATCTATGGGTCTTCATTCCCCAGCGGGCTTAAGGGCTCATTCAACAAGGGGTGTAGCAACTTCGTGGGCATTGTTCAAGGGTATTTCGGTAGGAGATATTTGTGCAGCGGCAAGCTGGGCTTCCCCTCATACAGTTATCAGATTTTACCGTCTGGATGTCACTGCGCCTTCTATGGCTCATGCAGTTCTCAATGTTGGCTCTTTGGAGAATTGAAAGGTTATCTTTTGTTCTTGCCAGGTCTGTTCGGCGGCTTCGGAAAGCACGCGTTTCGGGAGTTGGCTATATAATTACCGTTGTGAGATACCGAGCGATTGTTTGAAAGAGAACGTTAGGTTACTTGCGTAACCCCGGTTCTCTGAGAACAGAGCGAGGTATCTCACCAAGCTTCCCTACTTGCATAACATGGGGGAAGAGCATGTTTAGAATGCCATTTCGGGAATCACATCCATATATATAGGAAGGGGGTGGGCTCCTTGTTATGAGCTGTGATTGGTCCGTCCTTTTAAACAGACGTGGTGTAATTGGTGCTTCCATAGTCTATCACGCCTGGGGGCGTTCCTGTTGTGAGATACCTCGCTCTGTTCTCAGAGAACCGGGGTTACGCAAGTAACCTAATGTTTATCTATGCATTTACACAGAACTATACTCAAACTGCAATGGCTCACAGAGATAAATAATTTCCATAGATATGCGTTTACTGGATGTTTCTTAGCGAATTAATAGTTATACAGTAAATGTTTATATAATTATGGTGTTTTAAAAAAGTTATTCTTGTTAAAAGTTAGATGCGGTGGCCGTGCTGGAGGAGCATTTCCTGAGCATCAACCCGCTGAATGAACAGCAAAATGCAGACGACTTCACGAGATTAATGATGAGCATAGACAACAGAGAGAGAATTAAATTAAGCGCTTTTTTCCAACATGTGTTTATTCATGGCTGTATTATTTAATTCATGCAAAGTTACATCTTTATTTAGACAGGACATGACGGATTACCTTACGTGACTCCGTGATCTTGTCTCTATTTCTTAGAGACAAGCAGCATAAACTTTATGAAGCTACATTTCAGGCATTTATGTAACACATCTAATTTGAGCATTAATGGCTGTTGTGTTAAATAAAGTTTACTAATACAGGTGCTGGTCATATAATTAGAATTCAATCAAAAATTTGATTTATTTCACTAATTCCGTTAAAAAAGTGAAACTTGTATATTATATTCATTCATTACACACAGACTGATATATTTCAAATGTTTATTTCTTTTAATTTTGATGATTATAACTGACAACTAAGGAAAATCCCAAATTCAGTATCTCAGAAAATTAGAATATTGTGAAAAGGTTCAATATTGAAGACACCTGGTGCCACACTCTAATCAGCTAATTAACTCAAAACACCTGCAAAGGCCTTTAAATGGTCTCTCAGACTAGTTCTGTAGGCTACACAATCATGGGGAAGACTGCTGACTTGAAAGTTGTCCAAAAGACGACCATTGACACCTTGCACAAGGAGGGCAAGACACAAAAGGTCATTGCAAAAGAGGCTGGCTGTTCACAGAGCTCTGTGTCCAAGCACATTAATAGAGAGGTGAAGGGAAGGAAAAGATGTGGTAGAAAAAAAGTGTACAAGCAATAGGGATAACCGCACCCTGGAGAGGATTGTGAAACAAAACCCATTCAAAAATGTGGGGGAGATTCACAAAGAGTGGACTGCAGCTGGAGTCAGTGCTTCAAGAACCACTACGCACAGACGTATGCAAGACATGGGTTTCAGCTGTCGCATTCCTTGTGTCAAGCCACTCTTGAACAACAGACAGCATCAGAAGCGTCTCACCTGGGCTAAAGACAAAAAGGACTGGACTGCTGCTGAGTGGTCCAAAGAGAGGAGAGGCACACAATCCACGTTGCTTGAGGTCCAGTGTAAAGTTTCCACAGTGAGTGATGGTTTGTGGTGTCCTGTCATCTGCTGGTGTTGGTCCACTGTGTTTTCTGAGGTCCAAGGTCAACGCAGCCGTATACCAGGAAGTTTTAGAGCTGACCAACTTTATGGATATGCAGATTTAATTTTCCAACAGGGCTTGGCACCTGCACACAGTGCCAAAGCTACCAGTACCTGGTTTAAGGACCATGGTATCCCTGTTCTTAATTGGTCGGCAAACTCGCCTGACCTTAACCCCATAGAAAATCTATGGGGTATTGTGAAGAGGAAGATGCAATATGCCAGACCCAACAATGCAGAAGAGCTGAAGGCCACTATCAGAGCAACCTGGGCTCTCATAACACCTGAGCAGTGCCACAGACTGATCGACTCCATGCCACGCCGCATTGCTACATTAATTCAGGCAAAAGGAGCCCCAACTAAGTATTGAGTGCTGTATATGCTCATACTTTTCATGTTCATACCTTTTCAGTTGGCCAAGATTTCTAAAAATCCATTCTTTGTATTGGTCTAAAGTAATATTCTAATTTTCTGAGATACTGAATTTGGGATTTTCCTCAGTTGTCAGTTATAATCATCAAAATTAAAAGAAATAAACATTTGAAATATATCAGTCTGTGTATAATGAATGAATATAATATACAAGTTTCACTTTTTGAATGGAATTAGTGAAATAAATCAACTTTTTGATGATATTCTAATTATATGACCAGCACCTGTAGAAGGTAAGTATACTTTACATGTGCACGCTGTTGTCTCGTCTCCCTCAGATTCGCTGTAATGGCGATGCGCGCATTACTCAAAACACCCACAAGATGGCGGTGTTTATCGGTAAATCCGATACAAAACCAATATTCGATTATGGTAAAATGCTTAAATATCGGGGAAAATATTGGTAAATTGATATATAGGTTGATCTCTACTACAGGCTAATCAGCTGACTCAACCCAGCAACAGTAAAATGGATGAATAAATTTGAATTTTATTTACTTTCAATATATTACTTGTCTTAATATAATTAATTATAATGGCAAGTCTGATCATCACATCAATAACAGTAGTTTACACTGTCAAGGGGTTTAGTTAAAAAAAAAACTTTTTTTTTTGAAGCATTTATAAAACCTGCTGTTTTAGATATTGAAAGTAGATTTTCATTTAATTTACACATACAGTATAAATTTACAGTTATAAAAAAATTGTATTACATTAATAAAATATAAAAAGAATCATGACTCATGATGGATAATGTGAATTACAGTAGAAACAAAAGTAAAATGCCCAGTAATTGGCCTGCCGCAATAATCAATATATCGACTTATCGCGCAATATATGTACATGACCTCAATAATTTTTGGTGATGCAATATATCGGCCATTATGTTTACATGATAATGAATGTCACCAACATTTTGCCAATCATGCTGTCATCTGTAGTTCCTACACAGAGCAGTCATCACAGGTGAAAAAAAGGCATTATTTGAGGCGTTATAGTGTTTTCCTGACAAGACAACTTAGAAGAACCAGTCCGAATGCTCTGGATTTCAAAGCCGCAATCCACTGTTCCGGTGCAAATATAAATGTATGCTCATACTAGGGCTGCAACGGTTCTCGGTAAAAAATAAAAAAAAATTAAAAATATCGAACCGTACCGTTCTCCACTTACGGTTCGGCACGCACTTGCACCGCGGTCCATCTCAAATGACGACGCATCTATAGGCTAATATGGTTTGTTTAAAATAGCAACGTGGAAAACAGACAGACAGAGTTCAGATAATCTATGTTTCAGTCGATGGATGCACATTCTGGCTTCCCAAAACATTACAACAACGATACTCAAAAAGTGTGGACAAAACAGTCACTCTTTGTAAACTTTGTTCAATGCGAGTGCCGTATGCTCTAATGTCCAGTTACTTACGCCGTCATCACCCGGGTGTTGATAGCGCAGGTGAGACCTGAACAGCACACGTTGCTATCTGTGTTTAAACTAAACTCATTAAAGCCTTGCCAATTTAAACATTCATCCGTAAGACGCGAAAGAGAACTCGCGCGCTGTGCGCTCATCCGAAGCGCGCACACGCTTATTTCAGACAGCGCGCAAATACTGAGTTCTCTTTCAAATCTTGCGCTTTAGCGGACAAATTCATACAAAAATTATGTCAACATGCCCGTCTTTGCGAGTATGCTAGCAAACATAGTCGGTTATGTCTTAAGTGAACATATATTAGTGGAGAAAGACAACGGATGTGTAACAGTATATGTACTGCATCGTGCATGTCTTAAAGGGAAACTATTCCTGCTGCCTGTGTTTTTAATGTTAAATCAAACAATAATTGACAAAGAAATCACTCACTGCTCTTGACTGAATAGCTTTTGTAACTTCAGTAATGATTAATCTTTATTGAATTTATACAGTGAAGATAATATGTAGTGTTATTTTATTTTTGAATACTTTATCCATTTTCTGTGAAAACTACTGTTAGATACCTGAAAAACCTGAAAAGCACTGTTTATTTTATTTGAATATTTATCCTATCGTATTTATTTGTGATGTTGCTTGTAGTTTGATTATTTGTTCTTATTTTCTTTATTTCTATTTGACAGTAGTCCTATTTTCCCTGAACATAGCACATACTGAACCGTACCGAAACCGTGATACGAACCGAACCGTGAGCATTTTGAACCGTTGCACCCCTAGTTAATACGGACATCTGACTTCTAAGTAGGGTTTGTGTTTTCAGCAATAGTGAATTTACTTTACTGAGAAAAGAAGGTCAGGGAAAAATCTGAAAATGGAAAATCTCCATAGTGCCTTTTGTGCATTTGCAGTTTTTTTTTTTGTTTGTTTTTTTTACTTTTTTAGAAAGTATTTACCATTTATTCAAGTTTTTTTTATTTAGGATATTAAATTTTTTGATCCTTCATTTCCATGATCTAAAGAATTAAATGGTTGTTGTCATTTGAAAGTGTGTAGGCCTACTTGCATTATTATGCTGTTATATTATGATTATATATTCAGTGGCATAAAATGGTTTTTAAATGACAATAATATTACATATCGCAATTATTTCTGGGACAATATATCGCCCAACAAAAAGTAGTTATCGTGACAGGCCTACCCAGTAATGAAAATTTAGATGGAAATGTGGGGAAATAATATTACAATGCAAAAAATATTAAATTCTCCTAACAACAGGCTTAATTTTCTTTAACGTAAAATATGACTGATGCATGTTCTTGGAAAACTCTTACCCTTTCTCTCTCTTTGCAATGCAAAGGAGAATGCAAAACCCCTCTAGATTTATTCAAATCTCATCATTTAACACTTTTAATCATGTGGTTTTAAGAGCACATAAATGTGGGCTTAAGGGCACTTTTGATTAAAATCCAGTGTTGGGAGAGAGAGTCTGGTGAGCGTTGATTCAGGTCAGCGTGGGTATGCTTGGGCACTGTCTACGTGCATTCAGACCTGATTCAGTCCACTCTCATCATGCCCTGCAGTAATGCAAGCTGACATGATGTAAATGAGTTTTAAAAGGTACTCGAACTGGGTGGTCATTGCTCTCGTTTAGCGGTCAGATTGACCAGCTCTCCAGCTGCTGGTGTGTCTGTGAATTAGTACAGCCTAAACCACAACATCAAGACTGTATTACAAATGACCGTCTCTCCTAGGAGAGAATGGGAAAGAGGGAGTTGAAATAGAACAGAGAGAAAGCGAGTGAGAGAGAATTTTGACTTTAGAATGTCCTTTATTTATACATTACTAAAAATTATTTTTAGTAATTTTACTAAGCTAAAAGCTTAATGCTCCATCACGTTTAATAACATACACCTACACTAAACCCTAAACCTACCCGATAGTGTTAACAAAAGCAAATGTGACAAAAATGCAATCATAACAGTGGCATTTTAGCTTGTTTTTGAGCTCTTTTACCGTGACTCGTCTTTTTTACAGGATTCGTACCCGAGCTCTTTGCATCGCAGCTACCGAGCAAGCTTGTTACACCAGTAAAACTGAACATCTAGAGTAAGTGATGCAAACTCCAAAATATATTCGTTTACAAATCATGCACTATGGTAAAAAGTGTTTCGAGGTCATAACAGAATATTTGGGACCATAAATGAACAAACTGAGACCAAAGTAACCCAATATCCTCAAACTCCAACATTTCACAGACTCCAAAATATTTTTTAAACGAGAACATTGCATAAACACATGGAAAATTGTCTCAGATTCACCACAAAAAGGGCATCCCTTCCCTATCAAAGGATCTAACCGTGCTATGTGTCTGTTTGTAGCGAATATCCCATGTACAGTTCTCCACTAAAGATCTCCTATTCTTTTTTCAATTGATCTTTTGTACAGGGACCGCCAGCTTCCTTTTGGGAAGAGCCTGACTCCAACACTGAAATTTTTCACACATATTCTATACAGGACCTTTCTAGTTAGAGTTCTGAAAAAGCCCAACTCTGGAATTTTCAATGACAACATATTTCCAGGAACTTACTCCCAATCTTCATCCTTTAAGCGAAAGGTTGCCAACCTGGCCTTTATATCAATGAGTCCCTGTCCACCATCATGCATAAATAAAGGATAGCTGGTTTTATCCAATGCTGTCCTGACCAAAAAAGTCCACCAGAATTTTCTGAATTTCTCAGATCAAAATGAATGGTGGATCAAGGACCCTAAACTTATTCCCTAAACACTTTTATCCAAGACAAAAAACTAAACAAAAAAAATTATCCAAAACCATAACACTTAAGAATATAGAACAAGCATTGGTGATCTACACGATCAAAAGCCTTATCCTGATCTAGAGAAATAATATCAAAATCAATATTGTACACCTTAGTATCCTTTAAAATATCACTCATTAAAAACAAATGATCATAAATAGATCTCTTAGGTATACAATAAGATTGATCCTCAAATATTGACTTCAACACATTTTAAGTCCATTAACAATTCACTTAGAGTGTATCGTATAATCAGTGGTCAGAACAGATATACAGTGCTCAGCGTAAATGAGTACACCCCTGTTGAAAAGTAAAATTTTAAACAATATCTCAATGAACGCAAAAACAATTTCCAAAATGTTGACAAGACTAAGTTTAATATAACATCTGTTTAACTTATAATATGAAAGTAAGGTTAATAACATACCTTAGAGAACAAAATTTCGGTTTTACTCAAATTAGGGTGATGCAAAAATGAGTACACCCCATCGAAAGTCTCTGGAGCAAAGCTAAATTTTAGACAACAAACAAGCCCAGGCACAAAAAGGCCCACCTAGAGTTTGCCAGGGCCCATGCTGACAAAGATGAAGAATACTGGGACTCTGGAGTGATGATACCAAGATAAATGTTTTTGGAACTGATGACTTCAAAACTGTTTGGCATCACAAAGATGAGGAATACAAAGAAAAATGCATGGTGCCTACAGTGAAACATGGTGGTGACAGTGTCCTTATGTGGGGCTGCATGAGTGCTGCTGGTGTCGGGGAGCTGCACTTCATTGATGGCATCATGAATTCACAGATGTACTGCTCTATACTCAAAGAGAAGATGCTACCATCACTCCGTGCCCTTGGTCGTCGTGCACTTTTTTGGCCACTGTTGGATTTCTGAAGAAGAACAGGGTGAAAGTGATTCATTGGCTTCTGATCTGAACCCAATCGAACACCTATGGGGAATTCTGAAGGGACAAGTTGAGAATCACTCTCCATACAGCATCCAGAATCAGAATCAGAGAGAGCCAGGTATGTTGTTTACACATACTAGGAATTTGTTTTAGTGACCGAAGCTCCACAGTGCAACAGAGTGACAGCGACAAGACAAGACACATAATAAAAATAATAAAATTATATATACAAATTTACAAGATAGACAAAGTGCAAAAAAAAAAAAAAAAAAAAAAAAAAAAAAAAAAATAATATAAAAAATTTTTTA
>RJVU01060294.1:695271-709767 GCA_003731715.1 Anabarilius grahami
GAGCTCACGTGCGCTTGCGGAGGAATGTAGACGCTCACCAGAATGAACGAGCAAAACTCCCGCGGCGAATAGAAAGGTTTGCAGTTAATGAAGAGTGTTTCAAGATCGGGGCAGCACATCTTCTATAACACAGTTACATCTGAACACCACCTTTCGTTGATGTAAAAGCACGTCCCGCCGCCGCGTGATTTCCCCGTTGATTCTGCATCGTGATCTGATCTAAACAGCTGAAAGCCCGGCAGACTTAACACGCTGTCCGGAATGGCGTCGTTCAGCCAGGTTTCCGTGAAGCACAGAGCAGCCGAGTTCGAAAAATTCTTATTTGTCCGGGAGAGCAGAAGGAGTTCGTCCGTTTTGTTGGGCAGAGAGCGGAGATTCGCCAGATGGATGCTGGGGAGCGGCGTTCTTAATCCGCGCTGTCTGAGCTTCACGAGAGCGCCAGCGCGCTTTCCCCGTCTGCGCGTCCTGAAGCGTCTTAACAGCGCTGCCGTTCCGCCAACTACAACATTCAACAAAACGTCTGAATAATCGAAATCCGGTAAAAGATTTTGTGGTGTGTACTGCCGAATGTTCAGCAGTTCATCCCTGGTAAAACTGATGGTGTTTGAAAAACAAAAAACAGGAAAAACTAACAAAAACAGAACAAACACTGAAGAGCTAAGCACTGAGGCTGCCATGCGCGGCACCATCTTGCGATGTTCCAGTCTCTAAAAGAGGTCATACTTGAAGAATGGAAAAAGATAGATGGTGCAAAATGTCGCCAACTTTTCATTTCATGCCTAGAAGACTTTGTATGGCCTCCATGATATTTAATGACAGCACCAAGTACTAGATGTAGTAGTTTTTGTTGTGGGGTGTACTCATTTTTCCTAATCACCCTAATTTGAGTACAACTGAAAAATGTGTAATCTAAGTTATATTATTAACCTTACTTTCAAGTCATAAGTTAAACAGATATTATATTAAACTTAGTCTTGTCAACATTTTGGAAATTGTTTTTGTGTTCATTGAGATATTGTTTAAAATGTTTATTTTCAAAGGGGGTGTACTCATTTACGCTGAGCACTGTACATGCCTCCAATTTTTTTTTAGCATACACAGATCTCTTTTTTTTTTTTGGAATTAGAGAGAGAACAGCCTCCTGACAACTTTTAGGGAGCATCTTTATATTAAAATCTTCTTGAACACACTAAAAAAATCTCATCCAATTTCTTTCCAAAGAAATGTATAAAACTCTGCTGGTAGACCATCAATGCCTGGTGCTTTTCCTGTAGCAAGCCGATTAACTGCTTCAGTCACTTCTCCAAAGGAAAAATCGCATTCTAAGCTTTGTGCATCTTGTTTGTCCAATACTGTCAGATCAGTAAAAAGTTCACTTGAAGGACAAAGAACAGTCTCTTATTTTGCATATAAATTAGTATAAAAGACCACTGCAAGTCTTCTCTTGAGGAGCTGAAGTAATTGTCTCATTTGACTTACGGAGGCAATGCATAAAGTTAAGATAAATATGTTTTTTTTCTCCAAATTAAAAAAAAAAAAGTTGTAGGAGCATCCATGTCTTGCACAGATACAAAACATGATCTAACCAAGGCTGATTTAACGCTCTCTTGTAACATTTCCCTTAATTCTTGTTTTTTAGCATTTAATCGTTCTTGCAAACAAGAAGCATTTGGATTTTGATTCATCAGGAAATTTTGAATTCCACAAATTTCTCCTTCTGTATAAACCATGCTTGAATGCATTTCGTGTTTGCAACAAAAATTGCTGAGAGAAAAGTTTAATCTGAACTTTCTCCACTTCCCACCACTGAAGTAGATTTTTATAATCACATTTCTGAGCAGCCCAATAGTTCCAAAAAAATTTAATTTTCACAAAAATAATCTAATTGGTCTAATAGGAGTTTGGTATTTAATCTCCAATAATAAAACTGTGGAGTTGTTTGTGACGATGTATGTGAAGTAACAAAATAATGGTCTGAGATAACATTTGGAATTTTTTGTGTTCACAGCTCTATTACACATTGTTTTCTTCATATAAAATCTGTCTAAGCAAGCAGCACTAATCTTATTCTCTGTTACTCTAATCCATGTATACTGCTTCACTCCATTCTTCTCTCCAAATATCAACAAGTTCTGTTTGTTTTGTAACAGTTTTTAAAGAAAAGGCAGATAAAGGGTGAAAGGGTCTCCATTCCTGTAACTAATAAAATCTGTAGTGCAATTCCAATCTTCTCCCACAATTAAAAATCATCTTGATCATAATCACACAAAAAAAACATTCTTAAGCTTCTGAAAAAAAAAAAAAATGTAATTGATTACTTCCTACAGAAGAAGCATAAATATTAATAAAAACAAAAACTATATTCTTTATCTCTACTTTTAAAACAAGGAGACATCCTTTTCTACTTCATGTTTAGATCAAATATTGATCTTCATCTTTGATGAGAAAAGTATTGCCACCCCTGCACTTACAGTGCCCTCCACAATTATTGGCACCGTTAGTAAATATAAGCAAAGGCAGCTGTGAAAATAAATCTGCATTGTTTATCCTTTTGATCTTTCATTAAAAAAATTCACAAAATTCTAACCTTTCATCGAAGTAAAACAATTGAAAGTGGGGGGAACTCACATTATGAAATAAATGTTTTTCTCCAATACATGTTGGCCACAATTATTGGCACCCCTAGAAATTCTTATGAGTAAAATATCTCTGAAGTATATTCTAGGGCTGCACGATTAATCGCATGCGATTGTCACGCGCATTTCGTCAGTAAAGCCGGTTCCCTGATTACCGCTAAATCGCCATCACCTGCTTTCAAATGGAGCGGCATACAATAGATAAATGAACGCGATATTGCGTGGCTTGTCAGTGATCTACGGCTCTGTCTATTAAATGCCGCTCCATTTGAAAGCAGGTGATGGCGATTTAGCGGTAATCAGGTAACCGGCTTTACTGACGAAATGCGCGTGACAATCGCATGCGATTAATCGTGCAGCCCTAGTATATTCCCATTCATATTTACATTTTTTAGCACACCAGGGTGACTAGGAGAATGAAATTGTCCAGTTATGACTTCCTGTTCCACAGGAGTACAAATATGTGTAAACACAAACGACAAATTCCCTTAATCATTCATCACAATGAGTAAAACCAAAGAATATAGTTCTGATGTGCAGCAAAAGATTGTTGAGCTTCACAAAATAGAAAGTGGCTATAAGAAAAAAGCTAACGCATTAAAAAATCCCCATTTCCACCATCAGGGCAATAATTAAGAAGTTCCAATCAACTAAAGATGTTACAAATCTGCCTGGAAGAGGACATGTGTCTAAATCGCCCTAATGCGCGGTGAGGAGGAGAGTTTGAGTGGCCAAAGACTCTCAAGGATCACAGCTGGAGAATTGCAGAGATTAGTTGAGTCTTGAGTCTCAGAAAGCCTAAAAAAAATTGTCGAACAGCACCTACATCCCCACAAATTGTTCGGGAGGGTTTCAAGAATAATCCTCTTCTCTCATCCAGAAACAATCTCCAGCATATTCAGTTTGTCAGACGAGACTGGAACTTCAAACGGGACCTGGTTCTATGGTCCGATGAAACTAAAAAAAATTGCTTTTTGGCAGCAAACCCACCAGATGGATTTGGTGCACACATGGATAAAAAGTACCCCATGCCCACGGTTAAATATACTGCTGGATCTTTAATGTTGTGGGCCTATTTTTCTGCTGGAGGTCCTGGACATCTTGTTCAGATACATGGTATTTTGGATTCTAGCAAATACCAAAAGATAAAAAATCTAAACCTGACCTTCTGCTAGAAATCCAATAATGGGCCGTGGTTGGATCTTCCATCAGGACAATGATCCAAAACAAACATCAAAACCAACACAAAAAAATGTCACTGAGCACAAAATGAAGCTTCTGCCATGGTCGTCCCAGTTCCCTGACCTGAACCCTAAAGAAAATTAGTGGAGTGAACTAAAGAGCAAAAGCACCAGCATGGAGCTGGGAATCTGAAGGATCTGGAGAGATTCTGCATGAAGGAATGGTCTCTGATCTCTTGTCAGGTGCTCTCCAAACTCATCAGGCATTATAGGTGAAGACTCAGAGCTGTTATCTTGGCAAAAGGAGGTTGCAAAAAGTTGAGTAAAAGGGTGCCAATAATTATGGCCAACGTGTTTTGGAGAAAAACATTTATTTCATAATGTGATTGTCCCCCCACTTTCAATTCTTTTCCTTCAATGAAAGGTTACAATTTTGTGAATTTTTTGAAAGAAAGATCAAAAGGATAAACAATGCAGATTTATTTTCATAGCCGCCTTTGCTCATAATTACTAAGGGTGCCAATAATTGTGGAGGGCACTGTATATTGGTGCCATGGCTTAAAATACATTCTCCATCCCCATCACAAACCCCAATCTGTTTCATTTATTCTGTCGCTATGTATTTCTTGTAGAAACATAACATTAATTTCTTTAGATTCAATACATTCCTTCAACAAAACCAGCTTATTTCTATCTCTAGCCCCATTTATGTTCAAGGACACTACTCTTAAGATATCCATAAAAAGAAGAGTTTAAGAAAATTGAACAAAACCAGAGATGTAAAGAGAAACTCAAAAATAGATACAGACACCCATGTGGTTCCTATTTTGATTTTCCTCTTTTATTCAGACCTCTAGTCCAAACATTTCTTGAGCTTTGCCTTATTGCCATTAAGTATTTCTTCAACCTAAATCTCTTCTGCTGGTACAGTTTCAGTACTACACTCTCTACGTATTTTTATCACTGATTCTATAAATGTATTCAGATCAGGAAAAAACTCAGCAAGTTCAACACATTTTTTCCTTTTGTTTCCTCCCAGGAATTTATTAATCTGTTCAACAGTAGCCTATACACGTTTCCTTTATAGGCCTAATCCATATTACCATCAATGCACGATTCATCGTATGCTATCCTCAGTGACTTCAAACATTCCATCTATTGCATCATCACAACTCCCAACATTCCTCTTAATCAAAAACGCTTCACAATCTGGACCATCAGTATTTTGCTGAGCACTTCCAGCACTGCCACTTGTTTTTTCATCATCAATAACAACATGAACCGCTTGTCTTACCTCAGAGTTGCTCTCTTTCTGAATGCTCATCACATCAGATTCCGCATTGACCGTCTCTGCTTGCGAACTGTCTTCGTCGCTGTATAATATTCCACAACTCTCTGTAGGCCTTGATTTTCATCAAAGCGTTGTTTATGCGGACAGGTGAAACGTTTGTGTCCGGTTTGTCCACATTCAAAACAACGTAAATTGTCCGTGCTTGCATACAACATGTATGAGCTCTCTTCATGAGGCACACGGAAAGATACATCATGCGTTTTGTCAGGAGATGTTAGAAACATGTAAACACGTTTTAACGATGCGTTCTTACATCCGTTTTCACCCCACCTGCAATTTTTCCGAACTTAGATAGCTATTTTACATAGGGTAACCACACGTCCTGTTTTCCCAGGACATGTCCTGTTTTCACGTCCTGTCCTGGCCGTCCTGGTTGTTTTTTATAAAGTGATGAAAATGTCCTGGTTTTCATTATTTTTCATTGGGCCATTAAATTGACCGGTGTTACGAGATTTTCGGTTTCCGAAGGCGGAGCATACATTTAAATAAATCGCAGACATGCGCGATTGCACTTGCTACTGAGAATATTAGTTCACATTGTATCTCAAGACAGGATTATTCCATAAAGGTAACTATATTCTCAGCGTCGCGGCTGATTTATGCCTAAACTACAGTTGTTTACTTCTAGGTAACAGTTTATAATGTTTTCATTAGTATGCACGATTTGTGCAGTCGTTTGTAACTGAATAACAGATACTTCCTGTAACAGCAGAGCAACCTTCAGCTATCGTCTACAATGAGTTCAGCTCGTTGTGCTCTTCTTTGTACCTTGCGATGTAACAGCTGATAGGCCTGTATAAATTTCTTTATAACTTTCATGCTTATTTGATAAGCAACAAAAAACTGCTTGGAAAGATCAGCTCTACAGCAAAATATAGATGAGCAAACAAGAAGGATGAGGAAGAAAAACAGGATGAAGAGGAAAACGAGGATGAAGAAAACTAAAGATATAGACATTTTTTGTTAGTTTTTGTAAGTTTGTGAGAGCTATTTTTGTTAAATTTGGATTGCTAATAGAGCAGAGGTATTTTTTAGTTATTTCTTTATTTTTCTAATACAGAAGAGACATTAACTTGTCATAATAAAACATGTTGAGTAACCTCTGAGAAGCCTGTCTGAATTTGTGTATTTGGTTATGGATAGTATTTTGTAATATAACAATTTTCTATCCATACAGAGGAGGCATATTTTAAATGTATTGAAATTATAAGGCATCTTTGAGTAAACTTCGAGGTATCATTTGAGTATTGCCGGGCCGAGTGTCCTGGTTTTCGGTAATCAAAATATGGTCACCCTAATTTTACAGTTACATCATTGCCAATAAACGGAGGTAGCCTACATTTGAAACAGTAACTTTTGTAGCCGGAGCAGATAAGGGTGTACAGGCACGTGACGTAAATTTCCGTTTGCGATCATGGTCTTCACTAAATTAAATTTTTTTAAGAACACTAAAGCCGCCTTATTCATTCTCGAAGCAGAGTTAGGTTTTCGTGACCAATTTTTTCAGCGACTGCTAAGAGCACATCTTCAATTGTTGCGCTTAAAGGATTAGTCAACTTTTAAATAAACTTTATGATAATTTACTCACCCCCATGTCATCCAAGATGTCCATGTCTTTCTTTCTTCAGTCGAAAAGAAATTAAAGTTTTTGATGAAAACATTCCAGGATTTTTTTCCATATAGTAGACTTGAATGGGCACCAAACAGTTGGTCAAAATTAGTTTCACTGCAGCTTCAAATTGTTCTACACGATCCCAGATGAGAAATAAGGGTCTTATCTAGTGAAACCATCGCTCATTTTCTGAAAAAAATGGAAAATTATATAAGTTTTAACCATAAATGCTCATCTTGAACTAGCTCTCTTCTTCTTCTTTATTAGAATTCCGGCAGTGTAGACACTGCTAAGTGTATTACTGCCCTCCACAGGTCAGTACAAACTTTCTATATGGAGAAAAATCCTGGAATGTTTTCATCAAAAACTTTAATTTCTTTTCGACTGAAGAAAGAAAGACATGGACATCTTGGATGACATGGGGGTGAGTAAATTATCAGGAAAAGTTTATTTAAAAGTGAACTAATCCTTTAATTCCTGCACACACCTGAAACCATTCCGAAGAGAGAGGCGACGCTGCCCTTTTCGGGGTAGACCTTGGGTGCTTCTCAATTCTTATTTGTGCATCCTCGTTTCCTTTCCTCGCTTCCTTTCCTCGCGTCTTAGCTCCACCCCTTCAGGATGCGAGGGAAGGACGCAAGGAAAAGATGCGAGGACGGAGGAATGAATCAAGTGAAATGATATATCCTCACTCCCTTTAGCGTCACTTCAAAGCGTCATCAGCTGCGCTCGAGGGATCTACCCCCATGTTGATAAAGTTTGGTTATTTAAAAAAATTATAATAAATATGAATAAAGCAAGATGCCCCATTGAAATATATGAGATATAAAGTTTATTTAAACTGTAAAAGTAAAGCATGCATTTAAATTATTGTGACAGATATGAAGGGGGAGGAGAATTTATACATGCGTCATGTTTCTCAACGAGAAAGACTTCCACAAAGGATGCACCTGTGTATCCTCGCTCATGACTCCTCGGGAAGCTTCCTCACTCCTCGATCCTCGCCTCGTCGTGGTGCAATTAGAGAATTGATATGTCCTTCAAGATGGCTGAGCTCGATCGGTTTCCGGGTCATAGGATGGAGGACAGAGGAGCGAGGAGACGAGGAGGGATATTGAGAAGCACCCCTTATCGGGGAGATATCGGTTAAACCGGAAAAGAAAAAAGAAAAAAAAAGAATTTTTTTTTTTTTGAGATTGTAAATGAAATAAAGATTAAAATATGTCAGTTTTTCTACTTCAAACTGTCATGTTTAATTTAATGTGTTGCTATTTCCTTGTAACTGTTTGTGAAATTGTTTTGTTTTGTTTTTGTTTTTTTGGTCTATTAGTTTAAGGGATTAGTTTACCGAAGAAAAAATTCTCATGATTTGCATCATTTTCTTCCATGGGACATAATTTTTCAATAATCGACTGATCTTTTTCATGGAAGTAGTCTGAAATAAAATAAAAGTAAATTCAATCAAAATCACAAAGTTCCCTCACAATAAATTCCTATGATTTTTTTCATGATTTTCTACTTTATTAAAAAAAATATATATATCACAATCACAAAGACTAGTTTAACAGATACTTTAATGGTCCTTTTTGAAGCATCCCAGTTCACTGTAATTTAAAGGGTTAGTTAACCCAAAAATGAAAATTCTGTCATTGATTACTGTTATGGCCCATGTCCGAGTTAACAGCTCGTTCAAAATAATAACTCCAATTAGGACATGGACCGCACACATGCAAGAGCCACAGACACCGGTTGTTAATTTTCAGGACAATAAAATCGCCCTCGTTTAATTATAATAGGAAAAGTAATAAACAATTCATAAATAATATTACAAACAAAATTAGACAAAAGGTTAACAAAAGAATTAACAGTAAACAGGTAGGGAAAAACAGCCAAAGAAACAAAGAACGCCTGCCTGGCTATTCTCACCAATAGTTCTTACCTAGCTTCCGATAAAGCAAAAGGAGTGAGTCTTCCGGGCCTCTGCTTCCTTTACTATACTTACTACATTAATAAACAGTGACCTATTTAAGCAAATCCACTACCCGTTACTGTTAAAATTGAACATTAACCATATAAAGAAAACATATCGAACAAAACAATGAAAGATCAAGAATACAAACTAAACTACAACAGAACACAGACTAAACGCCCCATGAGAGCGGACGATAGATGTTCAAAAAGGAGCAGCGAGAGAATCGCAGAGAGAGACACCGGCGAAACCAGCCCAGCGAGAGAGAGACTGTCACGGTTCATGAATCCGCTTCACACATACTCCGTTTGCAGCGCGAATGCGGTGCGTGTTGCAGTACGTATGCATTGCAGGAGCAGCACGCCTTATTGTGCTTTCACACATGCCACGTTTGCAGTGCGCAACTGATCCGTGGTTGAACATCATAAACACAACATTTACTTATTTTCATTTCAAATCCAAAAGTTTTTACTGAACATTGTCATCATTGCAATTCTCATACGCTACACTCCTACATAGATGACACGTTTAAACGCACATTTAAACGTTTTATTCAATTCATTACTTTATTTTTATATAAGGTAATACTTTAGATTCATATATTACGTTGCTCAAGCATTTTGCAAAACATTTAAACAGGCTAGCCTATATGTTAAAACCACAACATTTTAAATTAAAACTACAATAGACAAAAATAGCCGAATCTCGTCTTTCGCTTTTAAATCTTTAAAGAAATCCTGCAGGTCATAAAGAACTTTTTGTTTTTCCACCTCCACGAAGAGACAAGTGCTATCCATTATGCCTCCTTGTTTATCTCCTTGTTTTTACTTGCTTTACCCGAGGCAAAAAGCCATGTGTTGACTTTGAAACATAGTAGACTTTAATTATATGCATCTATGGTGAAATGACTAGATTTTTCGCTCATATGTTTATTTTAATGCGAACAATGCGCTGTCTCTTTAATTCAGCGCGGTGCAGCACAGCAAAATTAACTGTCGACACCAACAGCCGACGAAACTGCTTCCCATGCCTTTTCCTTCGCATTCAAATCTTTGTACAATACATTCTGCGGGTCATACAGAATTTTATGTTTTTCCACCTCAACGATGAGACGAGTGTCATTCATGTCACCTTGTTTTTTAATAGGTTGGTTTAGGTCCGCCTGTCACGTCATTGCCTGCTGGAATGCGAGTTTCCCTCCAACGATGGGGAAAAACATATCTGATCGCATTATGCAAGTAAACACTGTTCATTTTTTTAAAATAAAATAATTGTTTTGAAATGATACAACTGAACTGTGAAATTGAAATGTTTCCTTTTGACATGAATATAGCTTGTTGCTGGCATGGCGTTAAATCATTAAAAAAAAAAAATTCTTTATGTAATGTACTAAATGTACAAAGTAGTTTAAATGTGCATAATTTCTTTTTTTTTTACAATTTCAGGTCAATCCATGTTCATTTTGCCTACACACAATCTGCTGTGCTGCACTTGCAGCACAGCAAAAATAGACTCGGTACGTAAACGATCGCTGCACTGCTGCACCGCGTGCAGTGTGAACGCTCTAATCCGTTAACATGGGTGCGTAAAAAAATACGCAACGCATACGCACTGCAGACGGATTATGTGTGAAACAGGCTGGTGTCTGCGTGGTTCTGTGGTGTGTCACCTGATTGTTCGTGTGGGCGTCGCCGCTGATCATCTGATCAGCGGCAGCTGTGCGCAATTACACCTGCCTATTTAACGCCTTGTCTTTCGTCTCATGTTTGTCAGATCGTTGTTTGGAGTCCTGGTGTTGTGACTCGTGTTTACTCGTGTTTACTCGTGTTTACTCGTGTTTACTCGTGTTTACGCGTGTTTACGTTCCCTGGATTGGATTCTCGTCTTTGTTTCCTGTTTCCTCGTTGGATTGTTCTCTGGTTTTCACCCACGGATTACACGGCACTGCTTCACGGACGCACTTCACCAGTTACCACTCATCGGATCTCTCATCGCCCATCGAGGTCCCTGCGTCACCACTCTCCTGCTGTGTTTGTTGTGTCTTACCTGTGACTGACCATCAGTGTGTGAAGCTCTCAATAAAGAGATTAACTTGCAATTGCATCCGTCATTATTTACGTGACAGAGACTCCATTGATGCCATCCATGCTATTTATGCCGGAAACTCAGTGACGTCATCGTGCTTCCACCAATCCAGAGCTTCAACACCACCTATGGGTCTTTAAAAATAAAAACTACACAGCCACGTAACAATTACTCACACTCATACGGTTCCAGACCCGTAAGACCTTTGTTAATCTTCGTAACGCAAATTGAGATATTTTTGTGGAAATCTGATGGCTCCGTGAGGCTTTCGTAGGGAGCAATGACATTTCCTCTCTCAAGATCCATAAATGTACTAAAAACATATTTAAATCAGTTCATGTGAGTACAGTGGTTCAATATTAATATTATAAAGTGACGAGAATATTTTTGGTGCACCAAAAAAACCCAAAATAATGAATTATTTAGTGATGGCCGATTTCAAAACGCTGCTTCAGGAAGCTTCGGAGCATAATGAATCAGTGTGTCAAATCCGCAGTTCAGAGCGCCAAAGTCACGTGATTTCAGCAGTTTGGCGGTTTGACACGCGATCCGAATCATGATTCGATACGCTGATTCATTATGCTCCAAATCTTCCTGAAGCAGTGTTTTGAAACATTAATTAGTACATTAATGGATCTTGAGAGAGGAAATGTCATTGCTGGCTATGGAGGCCTTACTGAGTCATCGGATTTCAACCAAAATATCTTAATTTGTGTTCCGAAGATCAACGAAGGTCTTACGGGTGTAAAACGGCACGAGGGTGAGTAATTAATGACAGAATTTTCATTTTTGGGTGAACTAACCCTTTAATGGAAAAGAGCAAACAGTCAGAATTTCTCCTTTTGTGTTTCATGGAAGAAAGAAAATGACAAGGATTTAGAATTAAATCAAAGTGAGTGAATGTTGATGGATTTTTCATCACAGACTCTGATACTGTATATAATCTGATATAATCTTTTCTCACTAAAAGATTATCAAAACACTACTACCTAACTGTAAAAGTACCATGGTATTGGTATTTCCTCTTACAATACTGTATTATTGTACTAAAAAAAGAAAAGTAAGATGGATAAATGTATGTTGTGTAAATAAGTCTTGTATATATGCTTTGTCTTTGACAGAAGGCCGTATACATCATTTGATGTTGTTTTGTTTTCTAATAATCATTGTGTATCTCATTACAGCTATTACTAATAATTCATATTTATAAAGCAATTTAAAGTAGTAAAGTACCAATTTACTCTTTTGTTAGGCATGTTTTAGCTTTCAGCTCAGTTTAGCTAATTTTCAGTATGGTAGTTCTGTATGGAGCCACTATTGTCTTGCCAGTATGTTCTGCAGTGAATAAAAGCTCCAGGCAGATACATGCCAAAGCCATCTACACCACTTTGTCCCTGCTGTCCTGGCTACATGTAGGCAGCCCGTCCCTACTTGCCAGAGCCGAACACAGCCATGAGCAGATGTGAAACCACAATCAGAGGAGAATTCATTTATTCAGAGCCCTAGATAAGGTCTCCTGGAGGCCTGGAAGCCATTTCCAAAATGTCCTAGTATTTACTGGGTCATTTAATACAGATGCAATAACGTTTCTGCTGTTTTGAAAGATTTTATGTTTAAGTCATCGTGAAATCAAAATTTACCCTGTTTACTCATTTAGTACATGTTCCTGAATTGATTGTGCACAATACATCAATGCATGGTATTCCAAGTTTAAAAATGTTTATGGTCAAACTTTTACTGAAATGTAATAACATCAATCTGAATACTTTCCTTTTAAGCTGATGTCACCCATAGGCTACACAGGCTATCGCTTAATGTTAACCAATAACCAATTAGCCATTTAGCTATTGTGCTATGCTAATTTGTAGGCAATGCTTATTATCTAAAATCTTGCAGAAATTTAAAGCAGGTTGTGCATGCTGGTATGTCAATGCAATAATTAGCTGCAATGGCAGCAAATGAAGGTAGATTTAAAAAAGAAAAAAAGAAGAAGCACTGCCATTCGGATAACATCAAGACGCTGTTGACCATGCTCCAGACTAAAAGCCCCCTCATGAGTGAATGCCAACTGTGTTTCAGGATGAGAGTAGTCCTTCACAATCCAATACAAATTAAAATTCTGACTCCGTAACAGATTTTGTTTTTGTTGCTGAATATCCTTTTCGGAAATCTGTCACATTGTGGAAATAAAATGGGTTGTTGTGTGTTCTAACAGTGTCTGTGTCTAGTCTTATCATTGGTCATTGATCTCACTGATCGTTTGTTCGGAACAGTCTTATAGAAGTGCATTATATTTACATGAATGTTAGACATACTCAAGAAAATTAAAACCTCCTTCACATTAGAATTTTTAACATGATCGTAGGCTGCCATATGTAGTATTTTTAATGTTTTTTTTGTTGTTGTTTTGTTTTTTTCCAGTTGAAATCCTGCAGTTGTCCATGCTAATGATTCCAAAGACAAACAATTTTGTTTTATGTGGATTAATTTTGATTAAATATTGAAAAGAAGTTAAATTACCTAAGATTAATAAATGCATTTGTTCATTGTTAATTCATGTTAACTTTGTTTAACTGTACTGTTGCTGATATAATATTTTGCTAGAAATAATGTTAGGTGGGGTTGACTTTATCAGAATTTGATTTCTTTTGTCTCTTGAGTCTATATCACACAATTATAATATATAATATAAATAATGAGCAACTATATAAACTATATAAACAATGAGCAATAATGACTCTAACTAGTGTTGTGAAAATTCTAATTTTGAATGACCAAAAACTATATTATACATTGAAAGTTGGCACTGATAAGAAAAACACACTATTGCAATCAGGTGCATTATTTATTTTCATTTAATGTGCCTATTGTGGGGTGGGGGGAGCCAGACAGTTTTATTGGTTGAAAATATTAGTGATGGAAGGCAAGCGCTATAGGAAGCAGCTGTGACAGCCATATTACGTATTGATCGCTCTTGTGCAGTGCAGTGGGAACGCTTAATTAGATTTATATTGTAAACAGAGACTCACAATATATAATTTTACTCAGCAGATAATGTTATCAATCAAAGTAAATAATATTTGGTTGTGGGAGTGGCTGGTCTGTCACAGGAGAGATTTCCTTGTGCTGTTAAAAGGCGACTGGCCGAGAGATGTCTATTACTCAGTACAGTTTCCTACAGGATTTTCCTTTCACAGTGACCAAGGTATACATGAAAACATGGTCCAGAAAGGTTAACTAGAAATATAATTTAGACCTAATTCATAGGAGGTTAATTAATCAGCATGCTATGACATCACAGTGGACTGTTGTTCTGATGCTGCTTGCTCCAAATTAGTGAGTCAAATTGATATCTTGTGAGTTTGAGACTTTAATAAAAAATATCCAAAATTTTAAAAAAGGAATCGACTCGTAATGACGTGTGAATCATGCAACCAGCAAGAACAACAACACGATACAATGATGTGTTGCCTTCTGTAAGGCTGTTTTTTATAGCTGAATCAAATTCCTTTTACAACTGATGAGCTTTGCAACATCTGCACTTCTTGAACTTAACTGAATCATCACTGAACTGACTTCAACTGAAAAATGACTATATTTCCGTCTGTAGAGATAAATAGCTAAAGTGAGCTTATTTCATAATTCCTGTACTGTGCACTGTT
>RJVU01060294.1:710148-731462 GCA_003731715.1 Anabarilius grahami
TCTCATNTCTTGAACTTAACTGAATCATCACTGAACTGACTTCAACTGAAAAATGACTATATTTCCGTCTGTAGAGATAAATAGCTAAAGTGAGCTTATTTCATAATTCCTGTACTGTGCACTGTTTTTATACTGTTTAGTTTAATTGAGTTTATTTCATAACTTATGAACTTTACAACACTGACACTGTTATTGAACTAAACTGAATCAACAGTGAACTAAATTGAGCTGAATAATGACACCATTGTCTTTTGTAGAGCTGCTTTACAGCTGCAGTTGAATTTGTTTCATAACTGGGCAATTTTGCAACATTAACAATATTATTTTCCTGTTTATTACTGTGAAGCTGCTTTAAAACAATCTGTATTGTGTAAAGCGTTTAAAGAATAAATATGTATGCATGTGAAATGAAATTTATTGTCTATGCAATGTCTACTTATAAACTCACACCACAGCTGGAATATATGTATATATATTTTTTGTTCTGTACTGTAGATTTAGCAGCACCACCACTCAAAATAGTGCAACAGTGACAGTCCGTTGTTTCATTTGTTCTGGATAAAGGGGTTTCCCCGCCCCTATTTTCTACATAGGGATTTCGAAAAATGGCTTTTTAAAGACATGTAGGCCAACCAGCTCAGATTATTCAACATTACAAACTTTGATTTGAATAAAAAAAGAGATTAAAAAAAAAATCCACCTATTTGTGTGTGTGTATGTGTGTGCACGTTTTTGTGACATATCAGGACACAAATTTGTATAATGACATAAGTATGACATAGGTATTACAAGGAGAGGGTGACTTATGAGGACATTACCCCATGTCTCCATTTTTCAAAAGGCTTAGATGGGTAGGTTTAGGTGTAGGGTTGGTGTAGGGCGATAGAAAATACGGTTTGCACAGTATAAAAACCATTACGCCTTTGGAATGTCCCCACAATTAACAAAAACAAATCTGTGAGTGTGTGTGCGCACCTTTTTTTGACATATCCATAAAATGTGTATAATGACATGGGTATGACATAGGTATTACAAAAAGAGGTGACTTATGAGGACATTACCCCATGTCCCCACTTTTCAAAAGGCTTTTAAATCATACAGAATGAGTTTTTGTCAGAAAGTAAAAGTGTGCACAGTTTCCTGTGATGGTTAGGTTTAGGGGTGGGGGTAGTGTAGGGGGATAGTAAATACAGGTTGTACAGTATAAAAAACATTACGCCCATGGAATGTCCCCACAATTCACAAAAACGAACATGTGTGTGTGTGTGTCCTACATTTTTACTTCTGGAACCAAACCAAACTGTTGCACTCTTTATAGATAAAGCAAACACTGTCCCAATTGTACAATGGAGAGATTGTTTATAAAGAATGGATATATCTCTTTGTCTTCTTTGTCTTTGTCATTTGTCAAAATCAATGAAAAAAAAACAACGTTGTTTAATCTATCTAATCTCACAACATATACTAAAACACCATTAGAAGTGTGCAGAACACATACACACAACATAATTAACATATGACCTACTTTGCCTCCCCGTGGAGCATGTTGCCTTTTGGTGGTGATGTCTTTATTCTTAAATGTAGCATTACTCTTAGGAAATGCTTTATTGATTTTTTTTTCTGATGTAAATAAATTCAGTGGTTTGATGTCTAGTATCCTCAAAGCTATAGAGTAAGATGACCAGAATTCAGTCAGCTTATAATTAAATATTCTAGTTATCTACTGTAGACTATTAGACTAATACAAAGCAGCCCCTGCATTCCTCCAAGATCTCATTTGCATCTCCACAACTCCACAGTCAACATAATTTTATTAATATCCAGTTTGGCAAGGAGCAGGAGAGTGCAAGGGGCATGTCTGAAGTGAATTGGATTGTGAAAGGGTATGTAGGACATCAGAGGGACAACAGTGAGGGTCAGGATATACTTCAAGTGAAGTTTCACACAGTCATAAAATAATCATAAATTTTGAAGCTACTGTTTTGTTTTCAAATGCAAGTTTACATGCTTGATTAATCATCCTTAAAAAGTTTAAAAATCATAATCCAGAAAAACACAGAAGCTTCAATAATCATGCCATTAAATTCATTAAAGTGTTAATTCACCCAAAAATGAAAATTCTGTCATTAATTAATGCTCTCATGTGGTTCCAAACCTGTAAGACTTTCATTCATCTTCGGAAAACAAATGAAGATATTTTTAATGAAATCTGAGAGCTTTCTGTCCCTCCATTGACAGCTACGCAACTACCACTTTCAAGCCCCAGAAAAGCAATAAAGACATCATAAAAGTAATCCATGTGACTCCGATGGTGTAACCTCAATTTCATGTGCAAAAGCTCTATACTGATGTTTGTGCTGCTTCTCCTGGAGAATGATATAATTAAAGACCTGTTTTTGTTAGTTAAAGGGATTTTGCAAAAGACTAACATAAAAGTGAAATGAACCAGAGCAAACAGGAAAAACCTATATAAAAACCTATATAATAATTGCCAATAAAACTATATTTCCAGGAAAACATTTGTAGCTTGGATGAGAAAATGAAGAAACTTGGAAGATTTCCTAATAAAATATCACTTGCATTCCACCATGTTCACTGTCATGATCATGTCGTGTTCAGTTTCAATGTCATGTTCTGTTTAGTTTTGCTTTCTTTGTCATGGTTTCTGTCTGCCTGAGCTTTAATTCACTGTTTGTTACCATAGTTTCTAATTAATTACACACCTGTTCCTTGTTCTGTTGATTGTCATCTCAGTGTATATCAGCCCTCGGTTTTCTCAGTTCCCTTTCAAAAGAACTCACAATGCATCCCGGCTGACACCTTGGGGTATGCCTTCAGTGTGGCTGCGTCTGAAGCACGTGTGCAACTAGTCCAATATTGATTGATGCTGCGTCACCTTGTGATGTGTGCCAGCTTAATGTGGAAGCTACAAAGGGAAGACGGCAACACAACAACATCAGCTTTCTGTCTTCGGCAAGCGCTCTGTTTGAAAACTGCCAGTCTTATTTTATGTTGTCTGTCCCATTAAGAATGAATAAGCTGCTTAGATCTGTGTGTCTGTGTGCCCGACGCTACGTTACGGGAGGTGGTACACGTGATCTGTGTGTGGTTACTTAGGAGTGGAGCACGCACAGTCTGTTCATTCATAAATTCCTGACGTGTAAAGAGTGCACTATCGGGAATTTTAGCTCCGCTCCTGCTGGCTTTCTTCTTGAGGGAAGAAAGTCTTATGCAATACAGAGTCGAGTGGCTCAGATCTCACGTTTGCCGAGGCAACATGTAGATTATGTGTCTACAATATATATATATATTTATTTGATAACAGAGGGAACTTCCCTTTCTTTCTCGTTCCTCCGACTGTGTGCAAAGGGTCTATGTGTGTTTGCAACAAATGATTCTTTATTTGTATATTGAAACTATTCTAATAATATATTCAGCCTATCATCCAGACCGTGTTTACTTATTTGGTTGGACTTTGGCTGCATTTAGTTTTGAGGAATTAAATGATAAATACTCATTTTACTTTTAGAAGTTAGATGCCTGTATTAATATACTATATTCAGCCTTTCATTCAGACAGTGTTTACCGTCTGGTTGATCTTTGGCTGCATTTGATTCTGAGGAATTAAATAGTGTAATATTCATCCAGCTTTGAGAAATTAGATGTCTATATTAATGTAATATATTCAGCCTTTCATCTAGACCATGTTCACTTGTCTGGTTGTTCTTTGGCTGCATTTAATTTTTTGCATTTTAATTTCTGGCTTTGACAAGTCTAGATGTCTATATGAAAGGGAAACATTCTACCAACCCCGCCACCTCTGGTGCTTCGGGGTGCAGTGGTTTCCAGTAAGTGTGGTCCAGTCTCTACCCAACAATGTAGTGAAACTGGGAGGCTCACTCCTTCCTAGGGGGTATTGGAGAAGTATTTTTTTTGGTGTTTCTGGGCACACTGGTTTCCAGCGAGCTCAGGTCTTAGTGTACGCCTGGGGATGTTGCGGCACTGGGATGCTTGCATTCTCTGAGGAGGTTACTAGAGGAGCCAGTTTGGTTGTTCCCTGCCAGTCATCCACTTCATGGCACTGAGTTGACTATTTGCAATACACCAGAGGCCTAGAAAGAGAAAACATATCTGAGGAATGTTATTCTCTCGAGGAAGGCTTCCGGAAAGAGGTCCTGACGCTCTAAGCCACAAGTTTGCTCCTCTACAGAGCCCTCAGGAAATCGAATTGTTAATCCCGCCACCTTTGGTGCTTCAGGGTGCATCAGTTTCCAATGAAGGCATATCTCAGTGTCCGCCCAAGTTCATAGCAGCCCTGCAGAGTTTGTTTTGTTTCTGTAGAAAAATCAGTTCGGTTGTTCCCTGCTGGCCATCTGCTTCAGGAGCTCATCTGCTACCGAGCTCATTATTCAGAGTATACCTGAGGTCAGCCTTCGAGAGGCTGGTCCCCTAGTAGACTACATAGAGGCCTAGAGTCTCCCTCCAAATGTGTCTTAGTGGGTAGTGGGCCCTGATCAGGCTCGGGTGAGGGAACAGGAAGTTCAGTGTTTTTTGGAGAAGGAGGCCATATAATGTATTCCTCCTTCAGAGAAAAATGCCGGGTTCTACAGCCGGTACTTCATAGTTTCAAAAAAGGAAAGTATTTGTGCCATTATAGATCTGCACCACTTGAACCATTCTCTGAGGAGATTCAACTCATTGTCCACTCTGGTTCTCCCTCACGCATCCAGCTCCACTGGGGCTGGATGCCATGGTACAAATGAAGCCGAGGCTTCATCTGTACGCATTTCCCCCAATCGCTCTGCTCCCGGGAGTTCTAGAGGAGTTCACCAGGACGAGGTTCGTCGTCTTCTGGTAGCCCCATTCTGTCCAGCCCGAGTATGGTTCTTGGACCTGATAGCCCTCCTAGATGGTCTCCCATGGGAGCTTCCAGTCAGAAGGGACCAACTTTCGCAGGCCAGGGGAACAATATACCATCCCCGTTAAGAGAGATGGAAAATGTGGGTGAGCTGGCCCCTGAGTGGATCAGCTCCAGAATACTGGTCTCTCAACCGAGGCTGTCAAGACCATCTTCATCTCTAGAGCTCCCTCCACAAGGAAACTATATACCTTAAAGTGGAGAGTCTTCACTTTTTAGTACAGAGAACGTCAGTTGGACTCATTTTATCTGTCCACTTGTTTTTAGTGCTGGAGATCCATAAAGACCACTATCTGCGAGTCCTTCCCCATCCACACTTAAGGTTTACGTGGAGGCCATAGCTGCCTTCCATGCACCATTGAGCGAGGGATCTCGGGGTGACGCCATCTGGATTCGTGTCCTTTGTGGCATCTTTCATCCTCCTCGTGTGTCGGCGGACCAGGAGAAGCTACATTTACTTGCCCTTTTAGGGCTCTTGAGATGTATGACAGTGGGATCGCTAAATTTTTTTTTAGGTGCACGGTATACCTTCACCTCTGCTAGTGAGAGCTTATTCCACCAGAATTATGGCAACTTCAAAAGCCTTGTTGTCAGGAGTCTCCCTCCAAGACGTTTGTGATGCAGCAGGTTGGTCGGCCCTGCACACATTTATAAGTTGTCCCCTTGCCATACTTCCTGCATGCCTTGGAGCAGCTTGATTCAGCCTATTAAAACCTTTATAGGTTGCCAGCTTACCTTTATAGCTTCTGCCTTACGCACTCGTCACAAAGTGATGCAGCACCAATCAAGATTGGACTAGTCGTGCTGAAGGCATTCCCCAAATTGTCAGCTGGGATGCAGCATCTTGTTCCCCTCTCAGGGAACCGTGGTTACATGTGTAACCTGAGATGATATTTATTCATCGTTGTTAATGGTAGTTGTGTACTTTGAATCTCTCTGTGTTCATTAAAATCTCCTCATTTCTGTCTTCTTTGGACACCCTGACATTAACTGCTATTTGGATTTAAATCACCTATTTGAAACACACATATGATGGGGACATTAAAATATATTGCATAATAGGAATGACTCGGCAAATATAATGTTGTTAATAGCATCAGTCAAATCATCCATACACTCTGAGGATTGATATTACCCAAAATTATATTATGATTTTCATTGTTTCATTGCAGCAGGAGGAACAAATCCACTTGTATTTCATAATCAGAGATCTTTAACAGGATGTTTCTGTTGTATTAGCCAGCAGAAGTGCTAGAATGGTAAGAGCATGTTTATGGGTGTCTTAGATATAATGGCATGTCCATTCATTTTGAAATCTCTCCTACAGTACTGTGGTGGTACCATGGCATACAGTACCAAAGTCATGGTATATGGTAATACCATAATATTTTGATATTACAGTATTTACATGTGCTACCTATTAAGGAATGGGAGTGCCACTGAAAGAAATAACATGAAAGAATCATTGATCAACTAATTAATTAGGAAAATGGTAACACTTTACAATAAGGTTAAATTGATTAACATTAGTTAATGCATTAGGTCTCATGAACTAACAATGAACAATACCTTTACAGCATTTATTACTTTAAGTTAATTTCTATACATCCTAATATATTTTTAATGTTTCAAGTTTTAGAAATTAACATTAGCTGAAAAAAAATTTCACAATGAACAATGGTATATTTATATTATACTTTAAAACTTAAAAAAAGCCAACATCAAATATTAACCTAGATTAATAAATGCTGTAAGATAAAAGTTGACTTGACTTAAAGATTAATACAAATTTAAATCATATTCTCAATGTAGTTGAAAATGTAACTATAAAATAATAAATCAATTGTTATGAACTTTAAATGTAAATAAAAAAAAAAAGCAGTTGTAAATAACTACTTACAATTCATTACAATTAATTTTGAAAATGTAGTTAAATGGTTTAATTAGTTTAATTAATTTAAATATTTTTAATTAATAATTTATTGATAATTGATTAATAGTTATTGATATTTATTAAGTGATACTCTCAGTCTTACATAGCTGCCATGGTATAAATCCAAGAAACATTGTAATACCATGGTACTTTTTGTTATTGCTGTACAGAGCAACATATGCACTGTAAATAATGTGTCACTTTCAGGGGTAAACAAAGTTTTCTTTTTCCCCTTTACAAGCTAAATATAAAATCAATAAAAAAATCAAATTAAAGTATTACTGAGTTAATGAAACATTCAAGGGGGAATTCACTAAGAATGAATTGTGCCTTCTGATTATGTTACTTATTTGCACACTCTTTCTGTGTTGTTTTAGCAAGGGAATTATGCAAAACATGTAACGCCGCAACGCCTCAAAACTTTGTGCTGAATTCAGTTTGCATGCCAATTCCCCATCTTGCAGGCCAGTTCTAGCTTGTGGAAGATGCAGATGACTTCCTCAATCTAGTATACAATTCTTGGCCTCTACAGAATCACTCCACCACTGCAATCCAGGCACTTAACTCGTCTGTATTAAATGCATAAAGTGTGCTCGTTTACACAGCGTTTCTTGATATATGCTTGGTTATAACACTCTTCTCCATAAATTACTGCTTCCATGATCAACAGAAAAGTTAAATAGACATTTAAAAAAAAAAAAAAAAAAATCATACCGTAACTTCATGCTATTTATGCTTTAAAAATAACGCTGTCTTTTCTGAATGAGGTGGAATCTAAAAGAAGACTAATTTGCATAGAATAAAGTGTGTTTGTGTTGAAAAGAATGAGTATGAAATTATTAATATCACATTGCATTTAGCTTCTGGTTAAACTGGATTGCAGGTGCTTAGTGAATAAAAAAAAATAAAAAAAAAGTAAAATAATGCGCTTAGATAAATAAAGATTATGCGTTTTTTTGTGAATTCACCCCTCAGTCTCATTTCCTCCCAAATATAAATCAATTCATCAAATGTGCATCCAAATGTACATATATCTGTCAAACCTGGTATAATTCATTTCAAAAAGAGAAAGAGACAACCAAAAACATCATGATATTAAAATTTTGTTTTAGCAACTTGATATTTTTACTTATTTAATTTATTCTTAAAATAGTTCATAATAAAAAATTATTTAATGTAAATGAATCTAAGACTTTCTGAACTGTCTCTGGAGGTGTCAAGACTTGGAGGTGAGCACTGTGCAAACAAACACAAGCACGAAAATCAATCTCAGAAAAGCCAAATACAAGAGCTTTTCTCTGAACCTTTACGATACAAAAGCTAAAAGTAGTTTCAATGTTTCCTTTTCTGCATTTAATCGTTTCTTTCCTTTGTGTTTTGTCCATTTTCTTCCTTTTACTTTAAGTTCTTGTAGTCCTGTTGTTGAGCCTGTAAAAGGAAAATTGCTACTTGAGTTTGAACTTAATAAGATTGGCCTGCGTTATGGAGCAGAGCATTATCCACATTCTACATCTGTTATTTCCACAATGTTATTCATGTTAAATAAGATTCTCTACAAAGGTACAACATATAAAACTGTTAAATATATAACTCGTAGGCCTTTCAAAATACATATAATGACATATCTCACTCCTGGTAATCAGAAATGACAGTTTTTATGTTCTTTTTTTTTGATATTTTCTGACGATAAGCAATGGGGTACTCTTCCATTTAACTTTCTATGCTTAATGCAAACCATCCAAAATGTTGCTACTGAAAAATGCTAATTAAATTTGTTGATGTGTTTATGAGTACAGTATCTATATCCTTGTTGTCCTTGGAATACAGTGCTTGGTTCAGTTCAAGGAAATGTCTGTAAAGTATGTAAAGGTTCTCCTCAGATTGTGATAAATGGGAATGGTCGACCCAGTCGTTTCAATGTTCCATGTCAGTGTTTCCATTTGTAGACCACTGCTGTATAGCAAAGTCTTTCTATATCTATATCTATCTCTCTCTCTACATTTAGGTTTATATATATTTTCTTTGCCAAAACTGTTCCTTTCAAGTCTTTCCCTCAATCCGCGCTCACATAGTCAATGTTTTTTGTTTTTTGTTTGTGTATTATTTTTCCTCTTTGGTCTGTAAAAAATGAGCGCCAAAAATGTACTCCAGCAGAAAGCCGTTTCACAGAGCAGTCAGGTTCACAGTCTCGGATTGGTTCGGAACCGCTGGTGGAGTCCCATAAAGCCTGCGTCTGGTTCAGTCTCAGACAGAGTTGGCGCCTCATTGTCCTGTGCTGCGCTCCTAAAGTCCTCAAGGCTCCTAATGTACCACCATCTGTGAGGCGCTTTGTGAACGTACAGTATGTTCTCCGTGGCACAAAGGGGTGCTGCCCATTTACATAGCAGAGACGCAGACAGGTAGGCTGAGGCAGGTGTTAAGCCGATGAGACATAGCAAGTATCTACAGCAGGTGGGCGAAGCTGCAAGAGGCCTCGTCTCGTAGCACTCCAGGAACCCCTCCCACTGTTAGGACACCTAGATCAACCAGAAACACACAGGAAGTCAAGATTAGTAATGCAATTCCAGGAATGTTGGGATGCTATGAAAAGTGGCACATCCAAACAAATACAATAGTTTTGAGAACTGCAAAAGTAGGTGCTAGCCATAGCAGGATTACTTTTAATGCACTGTCACGCTACCATTTGGCAGAGGCTTTTTGTTTGTTCTTAAAATTGTTTTATGCAGGCACATTTTTTGTGCTTTTCAGATACTCCACACAAAAATGAAAATATAATTTACTCATCCTCATCCTGTCTCAGTTGTATATGACTTTCTTTATTCTGTGGAACACAAACAGAGATTTTTTAGGAAAAAAATAATCCACCTCTGTGAGTCCATAATGTAAGTGGATGGAACCCACAAAATTGATGCTTCATAACCACACAAAATAAGCATGATGGTAATCCATATGACCCCAGTGTATGAACCAATGTCTTCTAAAGCAAAACGATAAGCGTAATAGCATCGGACAACTGTCATATGCATGTTAATAAGTTCATGCTTAATGTAAACACAGTGAAGTGTAATGTAAGCATGTTGTGAAATGAGCTTCATTTACATCATGCTTCACAATGTTCTGACATAGCGTTTCACGACACTCCCTTGAACCTGCGTATGACAGTTGCCTGGAAATTATGCTTTATAGTTTAAAAAAAAAAGAAAGTATTTTTCTTACACACACCTATTGTTTCGCTTCAAGACATTTTATTCATCAACTAGGGTTGTATGGTTCACTCTGTGGTTTTTGAAGCATCAGCTTTGAGAGTTTTATCCACTTGGATTATATAGATTCACAATTATTATTATTTTTTTTTTAATCTTTGTGTGTTTTCACAGAAGAAAAAAAGTCATATACACTTTGGACGGCATGAGATTGAGTAAATGATGAGAGAATTTTCATTTTTGAGTCGAGTATCCCTTTAAAATATAATTATTTTTCAATGCTGATTGAAAAGAAAGAAAGAATGAAAAAAAGAAAAAAAAACTTATTCCAGGTGGTTTCAGCCTGATCAGATAACAAGTGCCCAACAGACACACTTATACCAGAGAACCAGTCAGACTGGGAAACTAGGTAATCAGCTGGGGTTTCTACAAAGTTATTTTTAAAAATGAGGGAGGTGAATCTTAAACATTTTAGACAAGTGGCCATAGGCCTCTGGGTGCAATTTCAATTAATTTTAAGTCAAAGATATTACAATTCTGTTGTAATCAAGCTAATATTTGAAAACTGTTGCTTTCTTCAGCACCTGCCATAGAAAATGCTCAGAAATCTCAGCGCCATCTGCTAAATGGTCTACTGCCAGGCTGAAAAAAGGCACCAAATGCTGCCAACATGGGCTGCTGCTTAATTTATAATAATGAACTCTTGACACTTGCATGGGGAGCAGATATTCATGGATTTAGCAGGTGCTGGATGAAACATTCTGAATACGGAAAAACAGGGATGAAATAATTAAGATGAAAATGAACTCGGGAAAGTCATAAAATGACCCAAAAGTGTGGAGGCTAAAGACAAGAGCATGCTATTGCTAATACACTGTAGCAATTGAGACAGATGTAAAATCAAACCACTATAACTCCTGTTTTAGAAACCCATTAATCTAGCAAAGTTTTAGCATTTGGCTTACAAGTGAATGACCACAGAAGTTAACAAAGTGACTATGCTTTGCAAGTCTTTAGAGCAGGGATGGGAAAACTCTGTGTTGGGAGGCCACTGTCATGCAGAGTTTACCTCCAACCCTTATAAAACTCTGGACCCTAAACTAAAGTGTGACCAAACTATTTACCACATATTTCCAAATATGTGATTTTTGGAAATCACATGTCTGAATGTCAAATGTAAATTATTTAAATATTTAATATGTTTTTACCCAGCCCTTTTTAGAAGCAGTGCTACCTTTATTTACAGCATCTACTGAGGATTCCACTTGGGTGTCCATGTGGTAAACAAGCTCTGAGCTGCACCTGGATCTTAAATGACATTTACCATCTCTGAATTTGCAAAACTCTTCATACCATTCAAGTTTTAGAAAGGTTAAAGTCAGATCACACAAACTGCTAAATATTATTCAGACAGAAAGTTTAGATGATTGGAAAGTGATAAATATTTGCTGAACCCAGCAGTATCTATCAGAAGTTATAATGTTGGGGTAGTGTGAAGGGTTTGAGCATGCTAAACTCCCTCTGGCAGAATGTGCAGCTTTGCCCCTTGAGGGTAATTCATGCAGACGTTCAAAGTTATATCTGGATTTATCTTAATCATGCTTTTCATGTTGCATTTTCCCAATAAACATCGAGGGAATTGCAGTATCACAGCTCCATATGAAGAAATTAATCACGTAAAATAGCTGAGGGATTGTGTAATACATAGTTTCATTAATAATTATATACAGACTGGTCCCCTATTGAGGAACCTACTGTACATGCCAGTTTTTAACTAGCATGTCTCACAATCAGTTTTCAGAAGCTGCTGCATATGCTGGCTAATGAAACTCTGCAAAAACAAAATTGGCTGGTTTTACCAACATCATTCCCAAACAAGGTTGTTTAATTACTATGTTACAAAAACTGGTGGAAACCAGTTGATAATAGTGCTTTGGTACCCAAAAATAAGTATTTTGCAAATGTATTTTTTTTTAAATGTTCTTATGTTCTACCCACTGTGTGAACCTATAGGAAAGAGAATATAATCATACATACCTCATTATTTATTTTTGAAAGTAATTATATCAAATTCAAATGATCTTAATAGCAATATTTCATGGATAATATAATATTTCACTTACATAAAAACGTACATAAAAACATCATATATTATTATATTACTATTTAATAACATATTGTGTTTTAATCATATTATTAAATGGAAACAAGTTTTCTGTTTCTCAGATATTTCTCCTGAGAAAAAAAACATTAATGCCACATGGTCTCTGCTTTTTGGTTTCAGAAGACACCTCAACAATGTCCAACAAATACTCTAAGTTAAAAGTCTCAAAAATTTCTCATCAACATATCTGTGTTACGGTACACAGGAGTCAGACAAGGATGTGAACAGGTAAAGTTAGTTTATTGACACCAGTAGAGCATTGAGCAGTCAACGGAAGTGCAGTAATGAATAATAGGATGATGATGAAGATGAGTAGAGATAGTAACTGTCCTCTTATCTTGATATATAGGAATCTGTGAAGTCGCTGGAGCTGGAGATCGCTGGAGATGGATTGTGCACACACACACACTGGAGACTGAACACACGGAGGTAAGGAGACACGCTGGAGACAGGTAAGTAGAGAGCGGGGAGTCCTTGAGGTAAGCATAAACATGAGTATCTGCAAACGAGACCGGACGTGGAGTGCTGTGTGTGTGTGCTCTAAGTAGTGCTGTTGATTGGTATCATGATGAGGTGCAGGTGGCGGTGATTAGTACTCTGGTGATGGAGTGCGCTGTGATTGGTGAACGGTGGAGCCTGACGTGTCTGTGACAATCTGAGCTATTCCCACCATATAGTTTCAAAGCTCTACTCTTACAATATGACAGCAGTTGTTAACATGATACAATGTGTAAACAATTTGTGTATTTTTATTTTTCTAAATACATTTTACAGTTTTTCTCAGTAAGTGCATTTCTCAGATCACAACTGAAATTCTCAAAGCTACTTGTTTAACCTCCACATCATCTAGTCACTTGTGCAGATCATAAAAGCATTTTCTCATTCTTTTGAACAATTAGCAAATGCTTTGGTACATTCATGCAATTGGTTATGTAAAAAAACAGCAGACAATTGTACATAATCAATTGCATATTTCATGTTGATAAAAATATATTATATGGTTCTCCGTTGAATAGTCTTACCCCTCAAAACATCTAGGCATTAGCTCATCGCGTATGTCATTAAATGCAAAATGGTTGAACTAGTTTTCATAATGCGTCAAATATATTTTCTATACATTTCTATTAGACTACTTTTTTTTTCTTTCTTTTTTTTATGTATCCTGAATTGATGAATTGTGGAGGTGAATTTTGAATTTCACTAATGAAGGGTAATGAAATGCATTAGATCAAGCAATGATAAACCAGTTCTCTAAAATGGGTGCATCTCATGAAGGTTCATTTGGAACTCATATATAGACAGAGCTCAAAACAGTGTTACAAATTCAGACAATGAAAGAACAACAAGGAAACAAACAGCTGGGAAGAAGAAGAAGAGTAAGGATGTGTGGTTGAAGGGTATGGAGGCAAAACAGAGGAAGAGGTAGAAGAGGCCTAGATTGTGGAGATGTTTCTGATTAAATAAGGGCCACTATTGTGGACCATGTTCTCAGTCATGACCTTATGGGTTGAAAGGTGCAGCCGAATGTTGGGTGAACAACCATGTCCTATATCATTCAATAAGCATTTTGACTATCTTGTTTGTGAACAATTACACAAGGACTTGTCATTCTGATGGAACTGATGTGTTCATTGATGTAAATACTTACTTTTGAGTGATGAACTAAGGATTTTAAGCAAGTTACAGGCTTTTGCAGGTAATCCATTGTGTGGTGCTGTTTGTACAAATTGTTTGGGAAATGCACTTACTGGTTTGCAAATCTTAAGGATGATTCAAGAAATGTACCAAAGCGACTGAGAAAAAATTAAATAAATAAATAAAATAAAACTATATTTTTCTGGTCATGTTAACTCTACATGTCAGGCCACATGAGGCAACCAGCTCCATTGAAAATAATAGTAATAATAATGATAGTAATCATAATAATAACAAAGATAAACTTTAAATAAACCTTTTGGTTTAAAAATAAGAGATTACCTCAATTCTCTATAAATATGACTTTTTGTGTGGTGAAGGCTCAAAATAAGAGCCACTCAATTGTAGCATGTCTCTTAACAAATTTCTCAGGCTGGTACTTGGAAAAGACTCATTTGGCAGCTGGAAATGGGAGGTTGGCAAAGTAACAAAGAAACCTTGTAATGGCTGCCTGGATTGTCTGGGTGAAATAGCCAGCTTGGGCAGAGACAGATACAGAAGAGTGGCACCAGCGCTACAGAAAGCAACCGTTCAATTAAGTCATTTGACAAAACACACAATTTTTTAGCAATTTTCTTTACGATTTTTTTTTTTTTTTGGTGCTCATAAATACTGCATGGTGTTGAAACATGCCCCAGTCATAAATGGTGGTCAATGTTTCTCGCTCTGGGAAGGATTCAAAATGGAGGTTCTTGGTCTCCAGTGCTGACTTGGCTCCTTCAGACAGAAGCTGGCAATGGGCGCTAATGGTTTTCAGAGGCCGAGCGCTTGCTTAGAGGAGCAGCTGTCATCTCCATGGTGATGTTGTCCAAGCCTAGGCAGGGAGGGATGTGTCCTGTGGTGCCACGCTGGCGCATTGGGATCAATTACGCAGACCCCAACACCCACAGCAGCAATGCCTTGGCATGTGTCATCCGTGACCTCCCTGTGTGCTTTTTAGAACCCTTAGTCTATTCACTTTCCTTTTTCGCTTCATAAAAAAAGGTTGAAAATGTAGACATGTTCAAACCCACTTCAATGTTATTGGTTAATGGAATAGTTCATCTAAAAATGAGAAGTTGTTAAAGTCATTATGTACACTTCCACATTTTGTTCCTTACTTGTATGCTTTTGTCTTTCATGGAACACAAAAGTAGAAATTATGATGATGAACAACAACAGTTCATGGTAACCAAGTCTGTAAAGCTCCAAAAAGGAAATAAAATCACATAGAAGTATCATGAAAGTAGTCCAACAACATCATCTTCTCCACCAACGCTCTGAAATCAATTGCCATTGGTTCTTGTGTGTCCTATATGACAGCATACAGGGTTTTGAAAGACATGAGGGTGAGTAAATTACAGAATTTCATTTTTGGATGAATTATTCCTTTCACTCCCCGTTACCGACAAATCTCACCAAACGGCAGCACTTCAAACCAAGGGACGCCCCTACATTTTCAAAGCCAGGCATCACTGATGAGCAAACGTTTTCTCTGTTTGCATGTAAAAGATTACTGATTACTGCAATCAGTAGTTCTCTCTCGTCTCAAACTCCACTGATACTACAGATTCAAGGACCCTTTTCTGTGGTTAAATACGACCCAATCAACCTAATAGCTAATAGAACAGTTGATGAAGAGCTCTCTCATTCTGATGGTATAATCAGAGAATTAAGGAGTAGTGTGGTGTAACCTTACAAAAGAGGAAACATAATGAGTTCAATTAACAAAATCCAGAAGACCACATTTTAGAGGATAAGGCTTTGTTATGCTGGAAATAGATAAAAAACAATTAGAACAATTTTTTTATTATTTCATTTCAAGATATGTACATATCCCCAAGACCAGAAATTAATTCTATTAAGTACAGAAATGCAGACACAACTGTTTAGAAATTGCATTAATAAATTGGGGTGGGTGGGGGCATTAAAGTTTAAAACCAATGTTCAACGGTGTGTATTTCAGTTTTTCCCTCACTATTTTTAGTTTTGTTTAATTTTAGTTTTTAGTTTTAGTTTACAGGCTTGGCATGCTGACAGCTAACAGCTAAATTCATCCCCTTTAGAATCTTACCAACTATCTAGTCAGATGTTGTACAACTAGTCGACCATCCTGACCAATCTTATTCTTTTCACATATTTCCTCTCATTTCAAAGAGCATATGTTGCTCAGATTCAAAAATGACCGGAAATTACTGGCATGCTAATGGTGGATCATTGTCTCTCTGTTGTTTTAAACCCTTCATCATTATATAATACTTCTGTTCACTCGTCACCCTTCTTTGACAATTCAATTATTCCTCTAACTAAACAGTGTGAGATGTCATCAGGTAAGGTAAAGCTTCATCAGTGCTTGTCTAATGACATTGAGCCGCCCGCTAGAGATGACCGGCAATCCACAAGAGACGACTACTGCTCGTTTAATCTGTTGTTGAAATGGAGGTGTTGACAATCATATGAATCACTCAGGAGGAAAAGAAAAGAATGAGCAAATCACAAACATGATAGTGGTAATGACTGTTTATTCTAACAGGATGGGACTATAGAGACTCTTGGGTTGATTAGTGATCATTCTCTTATTGAATAGCAGAAACTCATTTTGGCCTAGCCTATTGGAAATTATTTGATGAGTTCCTTTGTCTCTTGACAATGGCTGGTCAATTAAAATGATCAATCAATATAAAAAACAAAAAAAAACGCACAACATGACTGCCACACCACAGTTTAAGCATGTGCCACTCGCCAGACCACATCTCCGACATGTTTTGTGATCTAAACAGATCTGTCCTTTTACATAGAGGCCTTTCTTTCATTCTGTGTACACATGCAGAAAGGAGTCTTTGGCAACTGAGTCACATCTCAATGTTTTTTTAGCATCTCGCCCAATGAGCACCACATTTTCTGTCAAATTTAACAATAGTTAATTTTATGAGAAATGTGCCTCAAGAACCGTGTGTTCTGTTCCATTCTTGCTCTCCATTTTTGAATGCAAGAATGCATTTATAAGACCTTACCGAAATTCCTTACATTCCCTCCCGTTCCCTGGGGTCAGTGGATGAGTGATGCCTGGCGGTACCCTGATAGCATGGTACAAGGTCACTTTCAAAAACCTCCACACACTGTCTAATATCTACCCAACATAACTAATACAGCATATTATTATAATGCACCAATCTGAGATGATGTGTCAATAATCTTAAAACCACTGATTCACAAAAATAAATAAATAAATAAATAAATAAATAAATCAGCCATGCATTTTACAATTCATTTTATAAATCATTGTAGAAGCCTTTTTCCAAGATAGCTCCACAATGGCCCGCCACACAACCTGAGCACTTAATGCATGTTGTTTCAGTGTCAGGGTTAGCTTACTTCACCCTGCTTTTCTCAATATTTGTCAAATGACTTTGATTCATATGATACGTAACCTGCATGCCATGTTTTGCTTTACATTATTATTATTGTTTTAAATTATCAATGTGGATTTTAAGAGCGTTTTTTATAACATTACTCCAAAAACTTTGTGAGATGCTTTAAAAATGTTTAAAAAAGAAGACCTTGATTTAACCTTACCAGTAAAAATTTTGGTAAATACAAAAAAAATACACTTTTTATTATTTGGAATATAGTAATAATAATGTAGTGAAACCTAATACATTTAGTCAAAAATGACAATCAGAGGGGAAAAAAAAGAATAATATAACAAATCCACACAAATTGAAGACTTTAATAGCAAATGACAGCAGACAGGAGCTGAAGTGTTGTGCGCCCACCTTTTCATTTCCACCTATTTCTTCTACGTCTTGTCTACATACCTGCCGTGATCACCCATCTGTTCACATAATTAGCCCAAAGCATGATCTAATTACCATTGATAAACACATCCCAGAGTTCCTCTCGTCGAGATCAGTCAGCTTAGAACTGCTCTATATGTCTTATGATAGATTCTGAAGAGCTCTATAGGGACTTCACCAAGTGAAGCCCTGCTATGATACAGTCAAAGTCAACATGAACCAGCATTTGCTGCCTATTTTACTTCTGTAATATGACTAGCGTTGGGGATTCATACCAGGAAATCTTTTAAAACTGAAGAAGAAGAAGAATTTGTTCAGATTCATTCACTTGTTCAATGACCCTTCCTGCAGGTTACATCACAAATAGTTAGGGTCAAGTGAGAGTGTTATAGGTGAGTCATTGAATAATTCACTCAAATGATTTGGAAAAAAATAAATAAAAAAAATTGAATGTTGTGTTCAAGAGACAAAGTCTTATTATACTTTATTAAAAGTTCAAATCTACTAAATGTCATGGTCATGTTTAGTTTCTAGGTCATTGGTTTTCACCTAGGTGGTTTCATCTTATGTTTTTTTCATGGTTTATCACAGTCTTTAAATGAGTTCTTGTTCATTTGTTACCATGGTTTCTGATAAGCTGCACACCTGTTCCTTGTTTCTTTGATTGCTTGTCTCAGTGTTTTTAAGCTATCTATTTCCTCAATTCAGTGTTCTGCTTTTAAAGTAATGTGAATGTTCAGTGTTCTTGCTCTTTGTGTTTAAAGGGTTAGTTCGCCCCAAAATGAAAATTACTTCATTAAATACTCACCTTCTTATTGTTCCAAACCCGTAAGACTTTTGTTCATCTTCAGAACACAAATGAAGATCTTTTTGATGACAGAATGCTGTCAGAGTTCCTTCCACAGACTGCCTTTGCAACTACCACTTTGACGCTTCAAAAACTTCATAAAGAGATTGGAAAACTAATCCATATGAATCAAATGGTTTAGTCCAAATTTTCTGAAGAGAATCAAATGCTTGTTATGACGAACATATTTAATTTATGCTTTTACTCACATGTTAACATCCGTGAACAAAAGCAGAAGATTGTTTTCAGAAAATTTGGACTAAACTGTTCAATCCTTATGTTCGTTTTCCGATCTCTTTATGAAGTTTTTGAAGTGTCAAAGTGGTAGATGCAAAGACAGTCTATGGAAGGAAATCTGACAGCATTTTGTCATCAAAAATATCTTAATTTGTCTGTGACACTGCCACATAATGAACATGTTTTAACCACTCTGTATATAACTGTATTTTTGTGTATCAGAGTTTTAATAGGTTTTACATGTTTCATTGTCCATTTTACTCCTCTTAAAAATGTGTGTGTTTGTCTTTAAGAACTGAGACTTCACCTGTCATGTGACTAATCACCTGACAGGTAGTAGGAAGTAGCCTCTCACTATAAAAGGAGCAGTATGGCCTAAGATGGGGGCCTGAAAGCACTTAGGTCAAAATGTTGCCTGGTTTGTGGAGTACCTTTTTGAGAACACTCGCTACTCCAGGACTTCATTCTTACACTTGCACTTTGGATTATTGCACATTGGATTGCATACACGGGTGGACGCATTGGACTATCAACACACAGAGCTTCCTATGGACTGTTTTAGGGTATGGAACTGATGGACTATATGCTTTTACCAGTCTAAGGACTCTTTTATATATCTTGTGTTTTAGTTCGGTGTCATTTCTATTGGTGTAAATACATATCGGTTTTTTAGATATTCTCTGTTTTCTTGTCTCCATTTTAAACCCAGCCTCTGCGAGCTCGCATTCATCTTCCTCCACTTTTGCATGCAACGTTTTGAGTGTCATTGTTTGTCTGGAGCTGGTGAGCTGCTGGCGACTAACAATGCCTGTAAAGGTGTACTGTATGCCTAACTCTTGCCTGTATAGGTGTACTGTATTTAAATTTTTTGTTCTTCCTTGTCATTTGTTCATCATTTGCTTTATTATCGCGAAGCATTATTTTGCTTCATTTCAGCTATGATAAAGAGACATCCACTCTTGCACTGCATGTTCATACATTTGAACCCATACAGGGTGAAGCAATGAAGGGAGTGGTGTGTTTGTTTGGGTTGATTTCAACAGTGTTTCTCAGAAATCGCTTACTGCACCTTTAATTACTATAGCAAATACATAACATGTACACGCAGAACACAACTATAAAATAACGTGCTACTTGATGATATGAATTTTAGGGCTTTTTTTAATAAACAGCCAATATAATATGCATGCCAACTTCACGCTGCTGTACCGAACCGTGACTTCAAAACCGAGGTACGTACCGAACCGTCATTTTTGTGTACCATTACACCCCAATATATATATATATATATATTATATATTTTATATGTCTTATAATCTTTCATTGAAATATAATATGCACCTCTCAAGCCACTATTCTTTTCTGCTGACTTCCACTCTGGAATGAAAGCTCATTCTTCACATCCTAATCAATTCCCAATGGATAACATCAAGCCTTGCTCTATTTTTTCTCTCTCTCATTGAACATCCTGTTTCACTCTAAAATACTGTATGGGATATTATGGAATTGAGAGTTGTGAACAAAGTTTAATGTCAATTTAAAGGGTTAGTTCACCAAAAAATTATATTTCTGTCATTCGCTGGTATTCGGACGTAAACACGGAAGCGCTGAACTGCGTTCACTGTGGCAACTGCGTACGAGACTGTTGAATAAAGGCATAATTCTTGTTTTGTTTTTGTGCACAAAAAGTATTCTCGTCGCTTCATAACATTAAGGTTGAAGCGCTGTAGTCACGTTGACTATTTTAAAAATGTCTTTACTTCGAATGACGATAATTATGTTGCTTTCTATAGGGCAGTGGTCACCAACCTTTTTAAGCCCAAGATCCCTGACCTCGACGTTTTTGAAAGACAAGATCTACTTGATAGAAAAAGACAGCCTAGACTGTATTTAGTATTTTTTTCGTGGTAGATTCTAATTAATTAATTTATTTTTTACAAGCAAATCGGCCAATTCTGATACTGGTTGCAGATATTTATTATTAATATTATTATAGGCTAACAAACAAAAATATAGCCATTTCAAATTAGAGGGAACCACTGCTTTTTAATCACAATCCAAACAAAGACGCTACGCACGTTGCATTGAGCAGTTGTTTTTATTTGAATTAGATTTAATTTCAAGATTTAAAACAAAAAAAGTTCTGACTTTATCTTTGTGAAATTATAAATGCTACACACAAAAAAAGCATGAAACAAAAACAGCAGGCTGAATGGGACGTAAATTCACTCTCTGACAGCAGGTGGCTGGAGCAGCAGTGATACAGTGTTTCCTTGGTTACCGCTGTAAACAAAGCTGAAATGCTTTATTCTGAGGTAAGAGAAAAATAAAATGCCACTTTCTGAAGACTGATCTCCTTTTAGAATCCGAATCAGAATCAGAAAGAGCTTTATTGCCAGGTATGTTGTTTACACATACTAGGAATTTGTTTTAGTGACAGAAGCTCCACAGTGCAACAGAGTGACAGCGACAAGACACGACACATAATAAAAAGAATAAAATAATAATATACAAATTTACAAGATAGACAAAGTGCAAAAA
>RJVU01060294.1:734049-747000 GCA_003731715.1 Anabarilius grahami
TTAATCCGCGCTGTCTGAGCTTCACGAGAGCGCCGGCGCGCTTCCCCCGTCTGCGCGCCCTGAAGCGTCTTAACAGCGCTGCTGCTCCGCCGACTACAACGTTCAACAAAACGTCTGAATAATCGAAATCCGGTAAAAGATTTTGTGGTGTGTACTGCCGAATGTTCAGCAGTTCATCCCTGGTAAAACTGATGGTGTTTGTGTTAGTTTTTCCTGTTTTTTGTTTTTCAAACAGAACAAACACTGAAGAGCTAAGCACTGAGGCTGCCATGCGCGGCGCCATCTTGCGCGGCGCCATCTTGCGAGTCATGCTTTAGAGAAGCATTCATATAAACCCTCACCCCCAATTCAATATTTATATTTTCTTCCTATATTTCGAGCATCGTGAACAGTGAGCTGCTCTGCCTGCTACAGAATTTTCTCTTCTTCGCATCCGTGTTAAGCTTCTCTGGCCTCTTGTTAACGGCCGTTTACAGACTCAGACATTATGTGAGCTATTTACCTTTATCACTGTCCCAGTAGCTCCTGAAAATAACAAAGATAAATACAAAAATACAGTACAAAAACTGAAAAAATTTAATGTATTTTTGTACACATATTTCTGTTATTATCGCAAGCTACTGGAACAGTGATAAAGATCGACCCGTCGATCGCGATCGACGGGTTGGCGAACACTGCTATGGGGATTAAAAAAAAAAAATAATTTGTGATCCAAAGATGAACAAAGGTCTTTTATGTTTGGAACGACATGAAGGTGAGTAATTATTGACAGAAGTTTCATTTCTGGGTGAACTAACACTTTAAGAACAGTGATTATGAGAATACATCTCACCGTTGTAGTTTTCACTCTGCCGCTGGGCTGTGTACAAGTCCAGCCTGATTTATTTACTAACAGGTCACAGCCTTCATCCTCTAGACAGGGCACCATGTCACACCACTGCTTGGTCTTCACAATACGAGCTGTGGATCAAGACCAGAGAAAAGGTTAAGATGATATGATCAGGAAGCACAAAGCACAAACACAATAATATGCACCCCCCAAAAGCTTCTGGACAATGTATGAATGTCTTTGCATTAGACAACAAAATATGAAACCCAGTGTAATTTATTTGAAATAATGAGAACATAGGTACATGTTTCAAGACAACATACTTAAAATACTGTTAGGTTGGATCAATATAATCAATAATATAGTGATCACGAAATCAAAGTAAATTTCGGCAGCCGTTGGACACACCTAAATGCCACTTTATGTTCCCTGTCGCCGGCACTGGGAACATATCAGTAGTTAACGTCAAGTCAACTGACTTCATAAATCTAATAAAAATCACATTGACAGCAGTTAGTAATCGTACAACACCAAATACTATAGTACAATATCTGAACCTTTTCAGACTGAATGCATCACTTTTGATTCAATTTCTTGTTATTTAGCAACAAGCAAGTATCAAAGGATTTAACTTTTCAACCCATCAGAGCTGTCCCTGCCTGTCAAGTATAAAAGAAGTTACTGTAACACACTAAAATAGTGTTTTGTATGACATAAAATGATACATCACCCCATGGAAGCAACATACTTGCTACAGGAACGTGAGAAAAGAAAAATAGTTTAATCCAAAAGGATGGTCATCAGTTTAAAGAAAGGTTTGTCACAGATTTCTCAAGTAGATGTATTGAAGGTTCATCATGGATGATCATTTTTATATAAAAGTAGGTCACTTTAACATACCAGCATTAGCATTAGTCCCTTGGGAGAGACAGTCACAGTTCCTGTTTCACAGGACAATACAATACAGAGCTGTCTCTTATTTTTATTTATTTATACATTACAATCATATAGCCATTGCTTTAGAAATTTATATTTCAAACTTTTCATGCCCTTCAAAATGTATGTTATGTATGCAAATAGGTTTAAATAACTTTAAATAATATAACTGAAACAATGGCTATGTATCATAATTTAGATCCAAAATTAAGCAAAACATGCAAAGTAATATATTAGTATATGCTGTAACTTCAGAAATATTATTTTTCTTTTGAGTATTAGCAAAATATTAGTTTACATGCAGAAATCTTGACTTTCACTCAAAATACCTTGCTTGTACATATGCTCATTTCTTCCTGTGTAAAACTAAAAAATATATTTTTTTTCTTTCTGCAGTGTTAAAGATGGAAGATAATTAATTCAGTCAAGATGTTTTTCTTTTGCCCATTTGATTGACAGTACATAATAACATTACATCAAGACCAAATGTAATTGCCTTCCACTACACATATCAACATCAGTTAACTTCATACAAATCAAAATGTCTGATCTATTTCCTGAAAAAAGAAAATCACATCTGTCAAGGCAGCATAAACTGCTATTTTTCTGCTGTTTTACTTTGTTTATACTTATACGTCTCTTGCCATCTCTGAGAGCAATATTTAGAGGCAGGAAGAGAATTAGAGTAATCAGAGTGCAGGATAATTACTTGCTGATTTGCATTTTTGCCACTGAAGACTCTTTTGCAAATTTCAGATACCACAAGGAGACAAAAGGGGGCGCAATTAGGCCTAATTGTAGGTTCAATGGAGGAATTCAATGCGACAGTAATCAAGACAGCTGAGCAGCTTAAAACGTTTGCTTCAAATCTTGCTATGGATAGCAGAATTATCCTTTTATACATCTGCATTAACATACATTACACCAACTAGCAACCACACAGTATATTAGACTAACTAGAAACAAAAGCAGTAAACAAAAGCAATTTACATGTGTCATGGCCAATGCACATACAATGATTCAGAAATGCAGCATTAAGAAAAGCATCCAAAAATGTACATTTTGTTATTCTTTACTCACCCTCATGCCATTTGAAGCCTGCTTTTCTTTTTCTGAATTTTCATAAATCATAAAAGAAGAAACTTTGAATAATGTACTGGTCCTTCTTTTGCATACAATTACAATAAATGGAGACTGGAGCTTTTGGAGCTTGACCTTTATCCAACAATGCAATGTGCTCAAACCTCCATGTCCAATGTGATGAATGAACTGAAACAATCAGCTCTGGGTTTTAATCTTTTACTCGAGGCATTTAATTTGATTGGACTATCAAAATTTGAAAGGTACTATAATCTATTCTATGGATTGACACACAGAAAATGTCCCAACTACAAGAGAGTGCTCATTGGAATAGATTTTCTGTGAAATCATACCTGTATCTGTGACAGCCCTGGGCTTGTTAAACAGAAAAGAACAATTGAGAGTTGGATGCTATTTTTCAGCCAAATCAGATGAATTTGAAGTGCTCTTTGCCCTTTTGAGTATTTGGGATTGCTGACATGTCTTTTGAGGGGCTGAGATTTTAGGTAACACATTATTTTAACATGACATAGTTAGACTTTACACATACTAGAAAAACAGTAAATTATGCATAATTACAAGCAAACTAATCCTAAACCAGACCCTAACCCTAATCATAACCCTATAGTAAGTACATATACATATATCGTATCACTCAGTACATTGTTGACAATGTGATTCTAAAATAATGTGTATCTGGATTTTGGAGGGGGTGGGGTAAAAAATACAGTTGTCAGAATAACTTTGTGATCCCTTTAAAAATATCTAGATTTCTGCACTGATTGCACATAAAATGTAATTTCTTTCTCCAAACTCCCAACTCACAAATTGTGGTTCTCCAAAAGCTAATCAAAGTCAGTTAAGAAGATGAGATTGGAAGTGTGGGCTGCACAGATGCCCTGCCCTTAAGATCAAGGCGCACAATGACAAATCTGCTCTTCTCAAGAAAGACTGGTTAGTGTGGACCATGCCTCAAACCCAAAAGCATTCATATGACCTTAAAAACTCATTACAGAGATGCACAAAGCTGGAAAAGGTTATGAAAGGATTGCTAAAGACCTGGGGTCTCATTTATAAAACTTTGCGTAGATTTCATCCTAAAAGTGTACGTACGCGCCAAAAAAATCAGATTTATAAAACCATGCGTACGCCAGATCCTGCGCACAAATCCCTTTATAAATCCCAGTCAGTGGAAGATTGTGCGTACGTGCATCTCCACCCTGTCTCCTCCCCGAAATCACCATATATGGAGCTTATGACGCCTAGTTTTACTATGCATAACCTCATCTGCATATCATTTCCATACATCCATCCACGTGACACCATGGTTAACATTTGTGCCATACACATTACATTGCTAAAAATCATCCAATATTCTTATGTTTCAGAATAAATATATCAAAATATGCATAAAAACAAAATTGTATTAAATACTTAAGATAAATGTTTTAGAATAGAGTTGATTCATTCATTTCCACTGGCCAAATAATATTTTAATTGTTTTAAACAATTCGAATCAAATTTATGCAGTTTTGCTGATAAGGTGAACATATCTTTTAGGAAGTTTATAGGCTATATTTTTTAGTGTAAACGGATATGCCTACTTATTTATTGCAGTGTAAATACAACTGTCTTTCTCGGCGCATCACTGACAAAGTATTTTAAAAAGGAAACATGCAAATCTTACCGTTTTCCTCAAATTATATCCTTCATATACAGTGGTAATTGTTTGAAGATCCCTCACACGACATCAACACCTCTGTGCAGCTGCGGTTGTACAGTAAGCTATTATCATTGGAACTATTCAAACAGGACAAGGGACCGTTCGACCACCGAATCCAGCAGTGTCTTCCATAATATCGAAGTTAAGTGTGCATTGATCGTCGTTCTCGCTAAAATATTTTGTATAACATCTGCAGTGTAGTTTAAAGAGGAATTATTAGCGCTCCTAGCGCTACTCGCTGTCATTAACGCAGTGTGTCACAGGAAAAGTGATCGAAAGTAGCACATCTACTGTCTAAATTCATATCACAGTTTATTAACTTCTGCGTAATGACTGCGTTATGTAATTTCAGTGCTTATCACCATTAGTGAAAGTGTAACATTAATGTAAATGTGTATATCAAAATGAAAATGTGAGTTTCCATGCGAGTTTAAATCATTCTTTTATTTATTTAAACTGTTATTGTGAACACATGCACTGTATTTATGATTATGACTCATAATTAGGATTTAAAGTGGTTTTCCTTCATCTGCCGTCAGTCCCTCAGCTCACCATCGGTGTCGCCAAACTGCTCTGTCTCCAAAATGTTCGTACGCACAGCTCAAAGTTTGCTTAAAGGTGCGCACATTCTCCCGTCAAGTTTGTTTTTTTATAGATCACAACCTTTGCGTAGGAACTGGCACGCTTTATAAATGAGACCCCTGTTCATCAATCCACTGTAAAATACCCATCTACAAATTTAATAAATTCAGGACTTTTGCTACTCTCCCTAGGAGCAGACATCCTGCAAACATCACTCTAAGAACACAATGGACAATCTTGAAAGAGGTGAGAAAGATCCATAGGATGACAGCAAAAGACCTCCAGAAAAATCTACCATGAGAGTCTTTATTGAACAAAAATGGCAGTAGGAAACCACGGCTGCCAAAAATACTGAAGCATGTCTCAATATGGATGTTCAACAACACTCCTGGAAATCTTGTTTGGACAGTTGAGACAAAAGTTGAACTTTTGACAAAAAATGCACAACAATTTGTTTAAAGGAAAAGGGGCACTGCACAACAACAACAAAACCTCTTCTCAACTGTGAAGCATGTAAGTAGCATCATGGTTTAGAGCTGCTTTGCCGCCTCAGGGTCTGGGCACTTCACAATTTAAACAAGTATCAAGACATTTTACAGGAGAATATTAGGACAGAAGTTACTGGGTGATGCAACAAAACAATGGCCCAAAGCACAGAAGTAAATCAACTAAAGAATGGCTAGAAAAGAAGAAAAATGTGTTTTGCTGAATTCTGACCTGAAGCCAATTTAGATGCTGTGGCATGACCCAAAGAGGGCTGTGCTAACAAGACAACATAGAAATATTGATAAACTGTAACAGATTAGTGGGGAGGGATGGTTCAAAATTCACTAAAGCAGTTACAGAAAACATTTGGTGGACATTTTGCTGCTAAAGGAGGATCTAAAGGTTTCTAGGGTTAATGGTTCACTTACTTTCTCCAACCTGCACTGTAAATGATTACTTAATGTATTTAATAAAAATGTGAAGTGTACTGTTATGTGTTATTATAGTTACATCAGACTGTGTTTGTCTATAATCATGAGAAAGATTGAGTAATACAGAAATTCTGATATACTCAAAGGGTTGCGCTGGACTTCACCTTTTATTTTAATGTGACAAATTAACTACAACTGATGTTATGTATCATGAAATACTGCTTATTGAAACTTTGTTGCATAATGCGAACATACTGCAAATCTTTCACTTAATATTATTTTAAATAGTAGTAATAGTATTTCTGTGCAGTATTTAGCTAGTAGTCCACCTAGTAGAACCTTAACTAACATAACATTGTATTAAATACAAAATAACTTCTTAGATTAAAACTGAACACCACTTCTAGAAATAAGCATGCAATGTAACATACTACTACTTAAAGTGTATATTGCCACATAATGTGTACTATTTAAAACAAAACAAACAAAAAAAATCAGCAGGCGGAATATCTTACACTCTGCAAGATGTATAGAAGTTTTCCCATTTCGAACATAATCTCTGTTCTTGGATGTCAATGCCTTAATTACAACATTGCTTGGGCGGAAACTCATGCAGAATTGGTAATGGAGAACAGTGCGATCAATTTAATACGGTAATATGTGCTCCCAGGCAGTTTGGTGCCCGGCAATTTGATTGAGATTGCCCGTTAGCACCAATTAATAATCCAACTGAACATAAAAGGAAAGGATGCCTGCTCCAACCCACCCAGACCACACTGCATTTAAGAGAAACCACATTACACGGTGCATGTAATCACAGTGCCCATAATCTGATGTCATACATCACTGACATGCTACTGTTGCCAGTTAATTTGAGCTATTGCAACATTTTAAATCAATTTCCTCCAGGGTCACAACTTCCACAATGGGCCGTTCAAACTTCCAGACACTTTCCGTCGGTGTGTAACCACTCTCCAGGTGTGAGTAGAAGGATTCAAGGACAACTTGATGTTATAAAATAAAAACAACCTGGATGTAATCTGCCTCTGGGATGGGGCTAGACGCACAGTTCATCTGGAGGCGATAAGAGAAGGTATAACATCATTACACCCACACTGGGACACTCATCTTGTTGAAATGCTTAATCACACTCACGTCAACAGCCATGGAACCCCGGGTAATAAATCTTATCTAATGCTGTAGAGAAGCAAGGTCTGGCAGGAGAGAGTAGATATACAAGACGGCAAGAACTCAGCCAGATCTTTGCATTTTAAAATGTGTGGAATCTAGGTATAACCATCTGATCTAAAAATAGTCAATAAAATAATTAGTAATAGTCAGTAATCAGTTTGTAGATGAGCTTGGAATAGCGGTCATTTGAATGAACTGATGCTTAGGAATTTGATTCATGGCATGATGCTTCAATACATATGAAAGAACAATCACACATGGCATTTCTTTAATAGCTCAATTGTTCTGATTAAGCAATGACAGCAATTAAAATAAATGAAGACATTTACAGACTTCTGCTTAAGATCTGACTTTCTCCAGAGAGAGGGAAAAAAAGACCTCAGATCACACATGTATCTCCTCTAGAGTTTCAGAGGAGATTGACAATTTCTCAAACTTTGCCAGAATAACAAAAATCTTACCGTAACAAGAGCCCACTGAGGCGAGCATAGTGAGAACCCAAGTGCAGTTTTTTTTTTAAGTATTTTTTTTTTTTCAAAACTTGTACAAATACAAAATAAACAAAGACTTGGCTTGACTAGGGTTGAGCATGAACATGGCCTTAAACTCACCAAACAGCGGTATCTAAATAAATATAGACAAAAAACAATGGGAACATGAGGGCTATTTATACACAGAGACTAAAGGCCCCGGTATACTTCAAACAAAATCGAAGAACGAACTGATGTGACGTCATTTCGAACAAAATCAGGCCAAAATGAAGTTCGTTTTGTGTTCTTTTTGGAAGTTCGAAACGGCTTGCCAAAGCGAACTTTCAGGAAAAGTTTGCTCCAGCTGCAAAACACCTTCGTATTTCCATTGGTCAGTGACGATAACGTAACAGGAGGTGTGCGCTGAGGCTCCGCCTTCTCTTGCGTGGGACGCGTCTTTGACTCATTTGATCTGTTGAGCTCGCTGAGGTAAAATCTCTGCGGGTGAAAACATGAACACACTGGATAGCTGCTTTATAGTGCAAAATGAAGTTGTGCTTGTAAAAAAAAAATGAGGCACTAACACTGTGTTTCATGTTTGATACTGTAAAGCTGCTTAATTTTTAGCAATCTATTGATTAAACTGCTATATGAAGACATGACGTGACTGGAGTGCTAATTTGCAGAGCTCGTGCTAACATTTCCATATTGTTATAATCAGACGCTTTTCTTATGCTTTCTATAATAAATGCTTGCCGTTTTCTCATTTTTGTTGTGTTTATTTTGTTACTAAGAAGAAAATGCACGGCACATATTTTACATATTCATGTAACCTGTGCTCTCAGCAGTGTGGGCGGCGTCAGATGTTCGTTTACAGTATATCGCTGGTCACGCATTTCGAACTTCGTTTTACCCCTAAACGAAGAACGAAAAAGAACTTTGTTTGAAGTATACCGGGGCCTTAATGACTAACAAGGAACACCCGAGAACAATCAGACAATGAACCAATGACAAACAGAGCAGAGTATCACATGACTAAATCAACCAATGAAAACGTAGACAAGGGAAGCACATGGCAGGATACATGAGGGCAAGAGAAGAGGCTTGTTCGACTTCATGCAGCTATGCAAAGAAAGGCTGCCGCCTGACAAAAGCAATGCATTCTGGTTAGAAAATTTGTCTGACTTTGATCGGTGCCATCAAAGTACTGCAAGAGCAAAAGGAGACCAGCTGCCTAGGTCAGGAGCTGCAGTTGCTCAAAATCGGCTGCAAAAGCCTTGATGAAGACACACTTTATTCTCATTGGTCAGATTCTGTGATGACAAGGATGACGTGTTGTGTGTTTTTTCCTGTGTTTAACTTGATATTGAATATCTGATATTCAAAACATGGGAATTTCAATCGCATCCATTTCTTTGGCTACAATCAACACAAAAATCACGTGGTCTGCCATGAATGATGTTGGTTCAGCACACTACAGAAAGCATGAAGTGTCCGACCTGACGGCTGTCTCTGTACTCCTCCCCCACCGCCAGATCTCGAAGGCCGGTGGCAGGCTAGTGTAGTTCATCTCGAACAAGCCTTATCACTTGACAGACCAGGAAACATGACTATGCCAAATTACAAAATAAATGACATGAAACATGAACAAAACCCCACTCCAAACGTGACACTTACTATGAACTCTATCATCAGGAGAAATATTAGAGAAAATGTTGCAACTTAAATGAAACTGAGAACTCCAAGCTATAAACAAGCAATGTCTGAGCGATAAAATCTTTCTCTGGGAACTTTGCCAGGATATTTATGAATACTGTCACATCATATCCATCAGTACAGAGTGCAAATGCAGTGATAGATTTCTATAGACAATATAGGGATTTTCAAATGTAATTTATGCTAAATTAATTCATAAAATTGTACTGCAATTATGACTTTTCTTTTAGTAATGACACTTCAGAGCTCTTTTCTAATTCATAACCTAATTTCTGGTTAATAATTAATCGCAGTGCATTAGACCCTGTATCAGTTTTGTAGTTTTATTCAAAGACACAGTGCCTCCATGCTCCAGTGGTCTGGTCCAGTCTTGGGTCCCTCAGCCTTGCTCTGGTGACAGGAATGCGCATGTTCTCCATGTCCCTGGCCAGATGCCCATCCTCTTTGCTTTCATGCATTAAGATTCGCAGCAGCACCGCTGCGCAGTAATGACAGCTCAAAGACCCTTTTAAGCAAATTTAGTGTGTCTTCATTTTTGCACAGGCATTCCAAAATGGCGTGCCATTGTCAGTTCACTCTATCCTCTCCTTGTGGGTCATTGCTTTTTATTTCTTTTTCTCTTAATCTCTCTTTTCCTTGTCCAATCCTTGGTGTCAACTTTTTCTGGTTAGAATAGCACAGTTAGCCCCCTGCTAGTATATGTTGTACTACACTATATGGTGGCAAAGAGCATCTTTCTCCATTTTCCTATGGCTCTAGAGTCATTAGTCATACGGCATTTAGGCTCAGGTGACTAGTTTAAAACAACTTGGCAGCAGAATGGAACACCCATGAGCCACCATAAGTGAGGAATGTAGATTTTCACAATCCAATGTGAATTTCTCATTGTTCTCAATTTCTCACACAAAGAAAATGTTACGTTACAAAGAAAATGTGTTAGAAATACTGATCTGATTCATGTTGATTTTACAGCCCAGTCTCATTAGAAAAATGTACCTGTGGGAACATTTTTGCTAAACGAAAATACGTAGCGCCATGTATGTTTCTGTAACGAGTGCAGCTTTATTGTAGACAATCGTAGTACAACAGGCAAGGGTAAATCAACGGCAACAGCAGTATCAAAGGCAAGGCAGAAACGTAATGAAGGGACAGGCACAGGGTCGGGGCAGGCAGCAAACAGAACAGACAATATCCAGATAAACAGGCAGAAGGTCAGATGGGCAGGCAGCAAGACGTCGTAACAGTATAAACAATCCAAGGTCATACACGAAGAAACAATACACATGAAAAAATGCTCAGAAATGTCAGCCGTGGCAAAACAAGACTTCGCAGTGTGTGTATGTGAGAGTGCGTGTTTTATAGTCCACCGGATGGGGATCAGCGCCAGGCAGTGAGTGGTGGGAAATGAAGTCCAAGAGTTAGTACTCTGGTGATGGAGCCCTCAGGTGGTGATCGGAGGGAGCCACAGAGGCCAAATTCGTGACAGTTTGAATGTGAAATGTACGGAGCCCTGCACATGACATGCAAGAAAAAAATTTAAATCGTGCGCACGTTTTAGTAAATCAAGGGAACGAATTAGTAAATCATGCGCACAATTTAGCCTACTATTTTTTTCCTGCATGTCGCTAAAAGCATGTTCAGTTTTTTTCAAAAACAGATGAACATGAAAACGCTACGTTTTTATTACGTTGGTTTTATACATATCACCGCAGTTCTGATTTGAAATGTCCGGTAAGTGGCGCTAAAAGTGTAATGCTTCATTACGTTTTAAAATAGCGGACCACCAATACTACACCTAAACATACCCAATAGTTTAACAAAAACAAATGTGACATAAAAAGCATTCGTAATCAGGCCATTTTAGCTTGTTTTTGATCTCTCATCTTTGAGCTCTTTTACCGTGACTCGTCTTTCATGGAATTCGTACCCAAGGCTTCCTCTTCCTAAGTACAATTCCGTACCAGCTGAGCTACTGAGCAAGCTTGTTATGTCAGAAAAGCGAAACATATTGAGCTGGTTAAGCGATGCAAAGTCCAAAATGTATTTGTTTACAAATCAATCACTTTGGTAAAAAGTGTTTTGAGATCATAACATAATACTATGCAAGGAGACGTGAGTCTTTATTAATCCATAATCTGACCCTGTAATCATAACTGTGTATGGAAACGATTCAAAGTTTTTGCTGTTTTACAGCCTCTAGTGTTCATTTCTGTTGGAAACTTCAGTGATATGTACGTATTGGTACGTATTTTGCGACTTGCAAAAATTTTCCCACAGGTTTGTCTTTCCATGAGACCAGGTTGTGATTTTAAGCCTGCTTAGACTGACCTTCACAGTTAGAGAAATCGGTAACACTTTACAATAAGGTCCCATTTGTTGGCGTAATGTTAGTTAATACATTAACTAACATTAATTAACAATAAGCAATACATTTGTTACAATACATTTGTTACTAAAAATGTTAGTAATTTTTTGTAAGTGTTGAAATGAACACAAACTAAGATTAAATGTTAAGGTGTTCTGATGATTGTTTTTGGGTTGCTAGGTGTTGTAGGTAGTTGCTTACTGACTCAAGTAAAAAAGAGCCCACCAGCAAGTCTCTGATATTCTGATCTTTAGTTATGGCTTGGGTCCCTCCACTAGATTTTATCACTCATTTTTATTGTCTGGCAGGTAAACTATACCATCCTTCCTATCCAGTGCTAAATAATATTCTCTATAAAGTGCAAATAAAAAAAATAAAATAAAAAAATGTTGAAATCTCAAATGGAGACGCAGCATCTCTTGTTTAATCAACCTCTCTATTCATATCCACAGTTATTTTTTGTGGGATAAAATGAATTATTGTTTACAGACCTGTGTTCTGTACGGAGGGGAGAGTGTATTTATCCTCACTGCTGTTTGGTAAATGCCAGGCTGAACCCTAATTGGCAGGGGCATTTGGCACGATGCTATTTGCCGAGACTGTCTGTCTGTTTGGTTCCGCCGTGGGCCTGTGCGGACCGGTGCATGCAGCCCGGCATCTGCAAACCTCACCCTGAGTGATATCATGGACTCACAGATGCGTGCTGACATTTCCCCCCTGCAGCAGGAGTAGCTCCGAGCCAACGGTGGAAATGTCAACCCCTACATGGGCCACACGGAATAAAATCCTTTAAAAGTCTGTCAGTGTAAAGCATTTCATGGAAAGTGACTGCAGTGAGAAGCCACACTGCGAAAAGTTATGCCCTTAATTAGTATTTTTGGTTTGTTTCCAAAAATATCTTAAGTCGAAGTCGAACTGAAGTCAAGATATTCTTTTCTAGATAGTCTCAGAGTGAAACAGCTTCTCAGACAAGAACATTTTTGTCCATCGTGAATCGATTAGATTGTTGTCGTTTGCTACTGCTGTGATCTCATGTGAGTCTCAGGTTGTCCCGCCCTTGCACCAGTAAACACATCATCAGAGAAGATGTGTGATGTGCACGGATAAATATTCAAATTTTATGGTTATTTCAAAACAAGATA
>RJVU01060294.1:749507-804049 GCA_003731715.1 Anabarilius grahami
ATAATATATAATATACAATATATATATATATATATATATATTGTATATTATAATATTTTGACAGTCAATATTGAATTTAGTTTACTACATTTCAACTTCAAATTACCTTTTTTAAAAACATGCATCATATCTTTTATTTTTATGTACTACCAAAAAAAAATTCACTTTTGCACTCAGTAAAGCTAGCCAGTGTGTGTTCTGCACATTAACAATCTGGTGTCTATTGTTAATAGTAAACTAAACAAAATTGTTTATTTTAATTTGTTCTATGTGGAATGTTACTTGCTTTTAGTCAAACTCAACAAGACAGTATTAAACCAAAAACTATGATTTTCAATCATACCAATATAAAAAATGCACTTTAAACAAATGGCATGTCTTTTCACTTTTTTTTTTTTCAGTAAAAACAATCCTTTAGGTGTCTTGGAATCTTACTGCTGTTGCTGCTCAACTTAATTAAAAGATACAACATTGCACAAATGTGCTGAGGCACACACAGTCTTCTAAAGATCTCTATTAGGCATGAAGCTCTGCCCCTGTCCCACCTGCCCTTGATTTTCTGAAGATGGAGAATGGACCGAACCGGTCTCATAGGCCCCTGTGGTCTTGACCTAGTTAAGATGTTCTGTGACTGATGACCTGGGCTCAGACTCACAGACAAGCTTTATTGAGACAATAAATGAGCGTGGCATGCGGCTGCAGGGGAAGGGAGAGCATTATTTATGTATTTAGAGTAATGCTTCGCTAAGCCTCTCTGTCGGATCTCGGTTCTGTGATATGCCTGCATTTCTGCATCAGGCCACATTCCCACTTCATGAAAATTTGCTGAGCTTCCAGATCAGAATCTACTCCTTAACTCAGACCCTATTCCCCTGGCTTCCTTTTATCTCCCCATTGGGTTTGGAGGACATTTCCATGCTGAAAAGATTAGCCCAAACAGCCTAAGGTGGTTTACTTGTCTTGTTTAGATGGTCTTCTTGTCAGGCCCGGCTGGCCTCTAGTTGGACTACTTGGTCTCCCAGTCTGACCAGTTTAAAAAATGCCCAGAATCACTCTAAAACCATCAAACATAAAATATCTAAATATCTTTTAAAACAAAACAAGATAAACTTACTTGAGAAGCAAAATTTTGCACAATTTTTACACAATTTTGCTTCTCATGTAAGTTTATCTGTTTTTTTGTTTTATTCACAATAATGCAAAAATATTTTGTATATGCAAATAATTTTTTTCTTTTTCTAGCATAAACCTCACTACATTTTGTTAGATTTGTGGCTAGATGTATTTTTTAAGCTATGGATGCTGATGCTAGCTGGAGGCAACCTCAAACACTACAACCAGTAAATTAATACATCACTTGACTTGTCAGGATCATAGCCCATCATCAAAAGTTAATCACCATAATTGGATATGCCCCACACACATAATGACATTTCATAATTATCTGTAGTAGCAATGAATCCGGGCACTTAGTGTTAAGCAAGCTAGCTAATGTCAGGCGATAATGAAACGGTTAGGAATTTTAACTAAACTTTAAGGGAATCAGTTTGAGTCGTAAAGGTTATTGTAGTTGTGCTGTAAGATTTGTTGAGGCATTAAGTTTCTTTGAGAATTACTTATTTGATGGCCCTTCTAGAAAAGGAAAGATTTCAAGACAAAAACTGACAAAACATTGTGTAAAAGAAAGAAAAATAAATCCTTGAAAGCTCAGGGTTATTTAGGCCTGATGTTGCTTGAATAAGTAGGCAGTTCAAAGAAAAATTCAAAGTTTAAACATTATAAGCCTTGTATAGTTTAAAAACTTTGGAACAGTTTGAAGAGATTTGGCTGCTAGAGTGCTGCACAAGATAAGTGGGTTACGTAACAAATACGTATCATTGCATAGTACAGTCTGTATCAAATGCTAATTTAAAATGATAATAATAAACAATATCCAATTCTGCGCAGTACACAGTAACCAATATATAGCCAACCATTCTTTCTTTCTTTTAACCACTCATAATGATTACAATATGCCGGATTCACAAACATCACCACTGTTTGCCTGACACAATTATCATTATACTATTACTGGCCACGGAAAGCTAGTGTTAAACAAACAATGTTTGTTTACAAGTGATCATTGAAACAGCATTTATTTAGTTATTTTTTTTTTGTTAATTAAAAAATCTGTTTGAAAAATGCACCGTCTTTTTGACACTGATATGGCACAATTTTGTACATAGGGCACAACTGCTTTTCATTCTGTGGCACTCTCAAAACTTTTGCTCTTTTTTTGGTGGGGTTGGGCATCTTGACAAGACCAAAACGGCAGCATTGGCTCAACCACTGGTGTGAGTTTGGGGCATGGTTATCTGTTATTGGGTGGACCATCATGAGCTCTGTCATGCACCATCTTGGCATTGCTCTCTAAATTCTAAACAACTAATCAATAGCTTATTTGTCAATAGAGTCTTAGGGAAAAGTTTTTCAGAGATCTACTTTTTCCAACCAGATGAGACAATCAATTTGCCTTCCACTGAGACCCTGCTTGGAGAGATGGAAGTTAGATGTGTTTTTCCTTTTCTGTGTTCTGTCTCTCTCTCATTCTGTCGTGCTCTCTCTCTCTGAGCATTTGTAATGCTCTCTCCATATGCCAGAGCTATCCTTTTCTCTCTGGAGAGGTCTTCTGAAATACTCTGAGGAGAATGGAAGCATTTTCCGGCTCTGTTCCACTCTGATGGCACTTTGTGTTTAAACGGAGAACGGAATGTTCCTGTCAGAGGCCCAACCCTTACCGGGACTGGCAGGTGTATTATACCTCTCGCTACAATGTCCCTGGACAAATTTAAAGGCAACTCAGCCACTTGCACAGCAGTAGCTCCCTAGGTCAACTACCTGCATGTTTATCTTTTTGATTTTCTATGTCGTCCATCCCCAACCTCCTTCCACACATGCACTAAAGCAAACTCAGAGATTCAGGACTGAAGCTGCTTTTTAAATCCACAAGCTTTCAATCTCACAAGTCAAGGTCATGGCGCACTTCACTCAAAAGCCAAAGCTAAAATAACTGAATGAGCAGTGGTTGACATCTTAGTGACCAGTGTTCAAGTAGCTATTTTAATTCTGTAGCCTGCAAAACTACAAGCTACTCATAATTTAAAGTAGTTTGTAATCAGTTGATGCAGCATCCACATGTAAATTTTGCACTGCTTTATTATGGATTAAATTTGCAATACACACAAGCACCGATGGGGGCACCATAACCCAGTCAACTGCATGTCTGCACTGCAGTGACACAAGCCTTATGGAGAAGCAGTTAGATACACTACAAGTTACAAACAAAAATATTAACAACATAAAAACTGTTTATGGGGGAAATTTCTTTTTAAATATATAACTTATTATAAAAATTATATCAAATAGTATGAGTGTTTGGCAAAGGCTTTTTTCTCACTAACTCCACCCACCATTGCTCAGATATTTTATCTTTAGTACAAATAGCATTTTACTTATTTACATTCTTTGTGAATAGCATCTATCATTATTTGCACTTATTATAAATAAGATGCTATTTGTTGCTAATTATACTTGGTGCAAATAAAATCTATCACTGTTTACACTGTACTGTAAATTATGGAAGCTTGTTTCCGCCACTGAATAAAAAATTAAAAAGGTAATTGCAAATTTTTATCTCGCAATTGTGAGAAATATTAACATAATTGCGAGTTATAAAGTCAGAATTACGGGATATAAAGTCAGAATTGCGGGATATAAAGTCGCAATTACGAGAAAAAAGTAATAATTGCAAGATATAAACTCTCAATTCCAAGAAAAAATTCAGAATTGCGCAGTTGAGAAGAATACTCACAATTCTGACTTTATTTCTTGCAATTGCAAGTTTATATCCTGCAATTCTGACTTTATAGCTGACAATTGTAAGAAAAAAGCCAGAATGGTGACAAAAAGTCGCAATTATCTTTTATTTTTTTTTCTTCTTTTTTTTTTTTTTTTTCATTTGGCAGAAACAAGCCTCCATACATTTACATTTACATTTTACATTTATGCATTTGGCAGACGCTTTTATCCAAAGCGACTTACATTGCATTATACTATACATTTGTATCGAAGTATGTGCAATCCCTGGGATCGAACCCATGACCTTGGCATTGCTAGTGCCATGCTCTAACCACTGAGCTACAGGAATACTGGAATCCATAGTAAATAGGTGTCACGGTGTGGTGTACTCAGGAACAGGCTGAAGACTCAAAAGATGAATTCCAAACAAAACTTTAATAATAACACAGAAGAATTAGGTAACAGACAGGGAAACACACGTTAACACGACGGTGACCAGACAGAGACTGAAGCAATGGTGCATCTTAAATAGCAAACAGAAACGAGATAATTAATCAAACACAGCTGGGACAAATTAACTCCTTGAGACAGACAAAGGAGTGGTGGGAAACTGAACAAAGGAACATAGGAATGTATCAAAATACAAACTGAAAGTCCAAACACAAACTGAAAACATGACAATAGCATGTACCTAACTAACTAACTAAATAACTAAATAAGAGCACCTGGCACAAAAAGTTTGAGCAGCTTCAAACTTGAAATAAATACAAGTAATAAAATCAGTAATAAATAATAAACATAACTGCATAAAAATTATAAACGGCAATTTTTAAATATATTTTGATACAAAAAATTTAATTTTCAGTGACATCTGAACACTAATAAGTGATGACTGAAATGAATTAGTGAATCTTTTTTAAACAAACTGACTTGCTGAAGCAAATCAAAAGCGCTGTAAATTTGATTTGATTATTACTTTAACTGACTTGGTACAGCTGTGAGTACAATACAATGAGACAAACATGATAACATTGAGACGCAATGTTATACAACATTTTGTCAAGCTACACTTCTACTGCTACTGCTAAATGGTGCATTACTGTAAAAACTACACTGTTCCTGAGCTTCCGAGCAATTGTAAAAATTGAAGAACGTTAAGCATCACTAACTTTAGTTAGTTACCTCCAAATGCTGATGCTGACACAAATATTGAGGGGCATTAGTGTATGGCATCTATTGTGCAAAAATAAGTGGTTTATTCAGAACTCCTGACCTTTTTATTGTTACTTGTACAATGTGAAGTGAAAAAGATCATTAGTGTGGAAATCACTACAAATGTCTTCACTAAAGCTACAGTGACAACTAGCTGCGCTCCCCAATGTCCAATCACCAGACCTGCTGTAGCTCGGGGTTGCCTCGGAAACAGAACTGTACTTTCTGCAGAGCTGACATGAGCTCTTCCACTAAAAGGACTGAAAACCAAACACATGCAACACTCGCTGTTTCATGCTTCCCATACATTACAGAAGATTAGAAAATAACCCCCAGTGGGCCACAGAGACCGTGTTCACAATGTGTCCATGGAGGTGAGCTCCCTCAGGTCCTGCCTTTATGCCTCTTCGCTCTGCCTTCTTATACACTCTTTTGTGTAATATTAAATAGTTTTAGTTTTCTCAGCAGTTTGGAATGATATTAAGAGGCTGTGCATGTTTTTGCTTTGAAAAAAAGATGAGCAATTTACATTATATTCATAGACTCATTTAATCAAAAGCTCATTTGTGTAATAAACATATTCAACTGTTTATGTCAGCATGGTTCTAAACTATTTTTTGTTTCAGCAACCATATTTTACATTGGAATATATATATATATATATATATTTACTTGCACATGAACTTTAATGACATCCCATTCTTAATCCGTAGGGTTTAATATGGAGTTGGCCCACACTTTGCTGCTATAAAAGCTTCAACTCTTCTGGGAAGGCTTTCCACAAGGTTTAGGAGTGTGTTTATGGGAATTTTTTACCATTCTACTAGAAGCGCATTTGTGAGGTCAGGCACTGATGTTGGACAAGAAGGCCTGGCTCACAGTCTCCGCTCTAATTTATCCCAAAGGTGTTCTATCGGGTTGAGGTCAGGACTCTGTGCAGGCCAGTCAAGTTCCTCCAAACCAAACTCGCTCATCCATGTCTTTATTGACCTTGCTTTGTGCACTGGTGCGCAGTCATGTTGGAACAGGAAGGGGCCATCCCCAAACTGTTCCCACAAAGTTGGGAGCATGAAATTGTCCAAAATGTCTTGGTATGCTGAAGCATTAAGTGTTCCTTTTACTGGAACTAAGGGGCCAAGCCCATCCCCTGAAAAACTCGAAGTTTGGAGGTCTGTAGCTATTGACTCTGCAGAAAGTTGGCGACTTCTGGGCACTGTGCGCCTCAGCATGCGCTGACCCCGCTCTGTGATTTTACATGGCCTACCACTTCATGGCTGAGTTGATGTTGTTCCCAATTGCTTCCACTTTGTTATGATTCCACTAACAGTTGGCCATGGAATATTTAGTAGTGAGGAAATTTCACGAATGGACTTATTACACAGGTGGCAACCTATCACGGTACCACGCTTGAATTCACTGAGCTCCTGAGAAATATTTCATTCAGAAATATTTGTAGAAGCAGTCTGAATGCCTAGGTGCTTGATTTTATACACCTGTGGCCATGGAAGTGATTGGAAAACCTGAATTCAATGTTTTGGAGGGGTGTCCCAATACTTTTGGCAATATAGTGTATATAATGTATATTTATATACATTAAATAGCCAGAGAAAATGACCAGTAAAATGGGCCACCTTGTACAAAAAATTTAGTAAAAAAGTGACTTTCATGGCTGTGACCACGTTGCACATTGTTATTATCCTGCGACCCTGAAAGCAAGCTCATTAATATTAATGATGGTTGTAATTGTTACAGACGACTGGGGATGTACACTGGCTCCAGACAGCTGGAGCCTTCGGCAGCACGTCACACCATGGCACGGGGGTTCTTGATCTCCGGCATAGGGACATCTCAACGTTTATTTTTAGGTACAGGAAATATCTTGGCTGGGTAGAGGCAGAGAGGTATTAAACTAGGGCTAATTACTTGATGTTCGGTCAGCGTGCGGTTTACCGCGATGTGATATTGTGGTGTGACAGTGTGTGAGTCTCCGTCACTGAAGCAGAAAAAGCGGTCACTTTCTCTTTCACAAAGATTGCCACAATTAAAAACCTGCAAGGCTTTGACTGACTATGCATCTATGGAACCTAGTTCTGCGAGTCAAATAAACCTAAGCTATGCTGTGGTTCATTTATTTAGAGAGAAACTTCCTGAGTGGATGTATTCAGGCTAAGTGCTCCATATATGGACTTCAGAGGTGGATTACAAGGGCGTTCATCGTCTCTTCCTCAACCCTGTCCTCCTCCTCAAGTTCACCTCAAACCTGACACTGACGGAGCACACTATTAAGTTAGCACACTAAGCACTGAGTTTGTTATTATAATGGTCCCCACTTTGAGCATCTAACTTAATGTAAAAAATGGGAGTCTGCCTTCAATATTAATCCAAACCTGATTTATGCCCTCTGCTTGCAGCAAGAGATGTCATTTGTATTCATTTGTGTCTCCTTTTGGAGCATAGATTTGTTTCTTTTGCTCCTCTCATATGCTTGTCACCTTATTGTTTATATCACCCAGCAATGATACAGAATGTGCTTTAAAAAAACTGGCCGGTTAATTCAAACAATGTATGTGATTCTCAGGTATTGGATAAAGGAATGCCAGTATAGCCATATTTGTTACTTTGGTGAATGAATGCATTTTAATACGCACATGACAACTGATTATATGCCTTGGATGTTTTCTTTGCACTTAAATTGCATGTTCTTCCTACATTTAGAAAGCCGAGTTAACTGATATTTGTCCCCTTTCTCTAAATATCACTTTCAGATGGCACACCCAAAGTCCATGACCATGTAAAGCATACTTCATGCAAAAATGGTGTAATTCCAGGTCCATTAAGCAGATCTAAAGGGTCAACATTCTTAAAGATCACATAAAGAAAGAAAATACAATATAAGGACACAAATGACTGAAGAAACACACTATGTCTTGACTTCATTGGTCTAACTATAGTAAACATTTATAGAAATGCTTTACTTCTCCAGTTAAAGCGTTCACCATCAATGCTAGAACACTGCTTTTTTTCTTTTCTTTTTTTAAATCACAGAAATTTTATTGTGATATCCTCAAAAACACATTATGAGGTTTCAATGACCTCAATTTTTACAAAGCAAAGAACAATTAGATTTTTTTTTTTAAGCTCTGTGTGAAATGTGTTTAGCAGCAAGCCTCTGCAACTTTTTTTCTTGTCACATTCAAGCATACTTCTCAGGGCATAATGGTCAGGGCATTACAGTAATGAGCGTCTCTGCCCATAAGCTTATTTTTCCTTTCCACATCCCTGCCAGTTAAGCCTGCCCAGTGCTGGTGACATATGAGATATGAATTGTTTAATACCACCTTGCCAGTGCATCAAAGGGTAGCATTCTCAGGATAATGGCCTCTTCATCCACCACCCATTCGGCAAACATCCTGTGCAACTGTCCCAACCCTCACCAATAATGCATGACTAGTCATATCAGAAGGCACAACACAACTGCCAACAGCTAACACCCATCTCTTGTAAAAAAATGTATTCTTAATTGTATTGAATATAGTGTACTTCAAATCTTAAAATTTAATTTTTTAATTACTTGCAGATAATATAATATTAAATAAAAGGCCACTTAAGTGTACTTAAAGAGAGTACACTTTAATTAATATTTCTTAACCCACTCATTAATGCACTTTGTTATAATGTCAATAATGAATAAACCAAACACTATTCACTATAAACAAGCATTAGCAAAGCAAACCACGATATATACAAAAACGAGAACCAACAAACTGAACAGAAAACTCAGGGCTATATACAGTATACCAGGGACAAACAAAGTAATCTAAACAAAACACAGGTGAAAACAATGGGTAATTATGGTAACTATCAAGGGAGGGGACTGAGGGCACATTTACACGACAACGCTAAACTTAGAACGGAAAAGTTTTTCCTTTGTTTTTCGTATATAGATGACAATATTGTGAAAATTAACACAAATTCGTGTTTTGTCGTTTACATGGAGATGTTAGATGTTTATGTTAGTGTTTAATGATCAGTTATGTTGGACATTTAGAGGAGTTTCTGTAATGATTTTGAATTTTGTGGTTACCATTATGCAGAAGAGTGGTGCTTGTGCTTAGGCTGTGGGCACTCAATCATCAATACTGATGTCGCTACTGATATCAGTCTTTTCTTATTTGTTCTTTATTTACATTTTGTGTAACTTATGAACAAAACTGCCTGTTGGAATGTAAGAAAATTAAGTTAATAAAAAAAAATCAGGTTACTAATGTAATAATGTTTAGTTTAGTATATTTATTTGACCTAAACCAACCAAATTGTGTTGAACCAACTAAACTAATTTATTCTGAATAAACTAAATTAAATTGTGTTAAAACTTTCTTCAATTAAATTAAGTAAGGGTAATGAATTCACCAGAAACACAAGAACAAAATGAAAACTAACAAATGACAAACCAGTTTGTTTCTCTACCTGGACTGCTTACACACTCTAAATTTCAGCTAACTGCATCTATTATAAATGTAAACTAGCAGGCCTATTTTTTTTTATTTAATTGCAATTAGCATGCAATTAAATGTCCGAAAACATTACATTCAGTTCACACTTAACTTTATATTATTTCTGTAATAAGTACTCTTTTAAAAAGTATGTTTTAGTGTACTTTTTTCACAAAGGATCTTGAGGCACCAAATAGATATCCATTCCTCTTTAACGACAGGTGGAATGCTGATATGCAGATGGGAATGCACACTTCGGTATATTTTAAAAGACATGATCTATAAAAATATAGTCTTTTTTGGCCGAATGGGCTTCAGATGATTGCATCTTGCGCAAGCATTGCTTTCAAATCCACGCTCAGTAGTAAATAACACATGAGAAGCTAGAGGTACAGAAAATTGCAGATTACTTCAAAGGAAAGTGCACAGGTAAAGAACAATCAGACGCTGTCAGCCAGAAGAAAAACACCGTTGCTGCTTTCACAGCACCAAGTGCAATGAGAAGTCCACTTTTGCCATAGCTCCACTAACTCCTGCTCTCTTCAGGACCAGAGTAATTCCAAACAACCCATAGCCCTTTACTGTAAAGGTCCAATTACTCTCCAGTCCAATTAGAGACTCACTCTTCACATGCACAAATAGCAACAGAAGCATATTAGCAGGACCATCAGCCAAGCGTTTAGGTGTACATTGGAGGTAGAACAAGCCACTGTGGGCCAGTGGACTGTCGTCATCACTAAAGTACATATCAGAGAGGAGGAAAGTGCAGTGGAAGTACTCTAGAACTCTATGAGAAGATGAAGACCTCTGTAATTCAGTACTCAGAATAAATTTTAAAAAAGAGAGACAGATTTGATGCAATAGAGACTCTAAATGGAGTCTCTAGAGAGCAGAACTGCCAGAGGTAATGTAAATAATAAACGAAAGATTTTGAGGCAAACACTGGACACAAGGTAAAAAAAAAAATAAAAAAAATGAGAGAGATGAAGTGGATTCCTAAGTGGATCTGATGGTGGCTCAGTATTCTTGTGGGCCAAATTGGAACAAGTTGCCATTTCAATCGCAATTGCCATTATCTCAATTGATTTATTTGGACAAAAGAATTCCAAGTTTCAACATACCTCCGTCGAATGGACTATATTTATTATGATACTTTGTTGTAATTTTTGGAGCCTGTCAGTGACTGGTCACTATATTCTTGTTTTTTATGTGGAAAAGCAGCTTTGGCATTCAGCTCCCATTCTGTTCCATAGAAGAATGAATGTCAGGGGTTTTGGAACGATATGAGGGTAGATAAATGATAACAAAATTGAAGATTAAACAGATAAATAATAGATAAATCCTGAAATCATCCTATATTGTTTTATGTCTTTATAGATGTAAACATGTAGTACACAAGCGAATCCAGACTTAAGATCGCCTTGATTCTTTTTCTCAGCGAATAGCAGAAGAACAAACACTTTCCAGCTTTGACTCTCCTCATCTATTTCTCTATTAGATTTATGACACATGCTCCTATTTTGAAAACACTCAATTTTTCAACTTCATCATTCAACAGTCCGTGTCTGACAAACTTCAATATTAATGATGCTTGTTTATATCCAGATTGCTGAGTTAAATCCTCCTTCTCGAAGTTTATTTTCCTCTCCTCTCCTCTGCACTTTGCACTTACAATTAAATTTTGGCCACCGCAAACTGACCCCCCTAATTAAAAAATAAGTCCCTTAAATGTTATGTAAAAAAAAAAATGACCACTGCACTTTGCATGTACTTTGCAAGACTCCCAACATTTCATTTTGACATCCATAGGAAGTTTTATGAACTTTAAAATGAAAGGTCTTAAGAAGTGCGTACATAGCTGTGCTAGTTTTATCACTTAAGAAAAATTAACAACTCAATGTTGCTTTAATTTTGACCAACCCTAAAACATAGAATTGGCATGCATGCAGAATGAAGGCACTGACAGAATGCAACATACTTAGACAAGAAACTTTTGAAATCGAAAATTAAGTGTAATTGTATCTTATGAAAAAATTTTCAGCACAGTTTCTGATGTAGTTTACACTTAGCGTTGTTGAATTGAATGTGGAATAATTCACAATGAACCATTGAATTATTAAAAATGAAGACACACCCTGAGGTGGTAAAGCAACCCAATGCAAAGCAAATCAATTATTCTGTGTGTGTGTGTGTGTGTGCGTGTGTGTGTGTGTGCACGTTTTTGTGATTTATGAGAATACAAATTTGTATAATGACATGGGTATTACACTGGTATTACGATGTAAACATGAAATATGAGGACATTTCATTTAAAATAGTTTTAAAAACATACTAAACAATGTTTTATTAAAAATGTAAAAATGCAGGATGTTTTTTGTGATGGGTAGGTTTAGGAGTAGGGGGTAGTATGGGGGATAGAATGTACAGTTTGTACAGTATAAAAACCATTACACCTATGGAATATCCTCACTTTGATAGCAAAACAAAACTTTTTTGTATGCGTGTGTGTTTGTGTGTGTGTGTGTGTCTGTGAGAGAGAGAGAGACAGAGAGAGAGAAAGAAAGAAAAAGAGAATGAATATGATATAAATTGTAATTTTTATAATATATATTCTTATTTTAACTGAAATAATTAGGTGAGAAGCTATACAGTATAAATGTAATTACTTCATAGCCATGCCAGTCAACATCAAATTATTTAAGAACATAGGGCCAGATTTAGCAAATTAGCTTGAGAGCGTTATCCCCAAAAAGCGCAGATGAGAGTGAAAATTTTTGCTGGTGATTTACTGACAGTGCGCAAATTAAAGAACATAGATGCAGCCAGATCATTTCCATAATAACCAATGCAATCTACAACGAGCAGTGCAAACTAGCATCTAGTTTAAGACATGCTTTTTTTTGGGTGGCACAAATACCAGTGAATTGATGAACGCAAAGCTTAGTAAATCACGTGATTCATTTAAATACTCTCCTCCCATAAATTTTGCTTCTGAAAGGGAAAACACCTACAAATGCATATGAAATAAGATCAGCCTCAAAAATAACTGTTTCCACACATTTTCAGGGCTATTTTCTTTTACTGCATGTCCTTAGTAAATCCAGACAGCATTTTTTTTTTAACACCAAAAGGAGGTTTGTGCTGGGATAAGCTGTAAGTAAATCTGGTCCCATAGATTCTTATTAGAATCAAGCATTCTACAGTTAATCTGATTGTCATCTGACAACTGGAGTTCTAGTCTGGAGATTTTCAACTCAGTACACAAATGCTTTTTGGGGATTTCTAGGCATTGTATTTCATGCCACGTTTTAAATAATCTTGATTTCTCACAACTTGTGTGGTTTTTCTGGGCGAGTCGGAGTGAACTGCGGCGCTAATAGAGTCTCAAAAGTGCACAGCCATGCACAGAAGACCAACGGCCAAGGTCAGGATATTAATTAAATAATTACATTTTGGTTTGTTTTTAACAAAACCCTATTTTATACCCCCAGAACACGTGGGATATGCATGGGATCATTCTGTGATTTTTTTGAAGCTTGATGCTGGTCACTATTCACTGCCATTATATGGATGAGCGCACGCGAAACATTTTTTTTTTTATTGAACGGCATACTGCATTACTATTCTACAGTGCCATGAGATAAATGAAACAAATTTTGTTTTGGGTGTGGCTATAGATGTGAACTATATTATTTATACTTGATTGGAAAAATGGCAGCATGAAAAACCTTCAAAGTTTTTTTCTACTATATACACACACACACACACACACACATTATATATGTACAATACACATTGTTCATGAAAAAAAAAAAAAAAATCTCTGCCCCTCAGCTCTTTTTATCACATAACATACAGTTTCCTAAGAATTATTTCATTGCATTTTGTTTTTGTTTTTGCTTCAGTCATCAAAGTACAGGTAAGGTCTATAAGTCCAAGCACCATGCTGGCGGTACGCTAAAACTACAAGTGGAAAAAAAAACAGCAGTTGATGATTAATTACAAGAAAAAAACAAATGAAATGGTACTTAATGGAACATCAATAACAATTGATGTTATCAACAGCTTGGTACCCTCTGTACACCTGGTAGCACTTTATCATGAGGATGGCCTGGTTTGCTATAATGCGAAGACGAGGGTTTAGATTATACCTACTGTGTGGGTAACGGCATTTATTAAAGAAGAAATCATTTGGCTAGTGCGGCCATACATCTGCAAGTACCTTCCTTTTCCACACTCATTTGCTAGAAACTGCACACAACACCATGGCTCCAGCACACCCTGCTAATTTATCTACAACAGGATTGGATTTATTTGCAAAAATCTGCAAAATACATAGACAGCTTTTATTGTGTTTTTGTAAAATATGCAATAAATCTTTAACATTAAACGATGGATAGGACTGGTATAAAGAGATAATAATTTACTTATAATATAGAAAGTAGTCTTGTATTAATTGTACCTAATTGTACTGTGATCATTTCATTAAAAAGCTTTCCTGTAGCTCAGTGGTTAGAGCGTGGCACTAGCAATGCCAAGGTCATGGGTTCGATCCCAGGGATTGCACATACTCAGATACAAATGTATAATATAATGCAATGTAAGTCGCTTTGGATAAAAGCGTCTGCCAAATGCATAAATGTAAATGTAAATGTAAATGTAAAAAAATATTCTAATACATAAATGGGTACATTTTCTTGCCCTTGAAATAACTTGTGAGAAATTTGTGGCAATGCCCTCTCTTGTCTCTTTATTTCATGGGGTGCAGAACAAAGTTTTTTTCTCCACCTTTCAACCACTCCACATCTTTTAATGCTTATTATTTATCATACTTTTGTGTGTCTTTAGAAAATTCCACACAGGACCATTACAATGTAAAACATTTACATTATTCAACTACTCACCTCAGTCACGTCTTAGTTCATAGCCCTGTTATCCTTTTTCATACAAATACTCATCCATTCGCATCCATCACTCAACACAATCTGAGTGCTGAAACTGCATATATTCATGCTAATAAAAAATTACTTTTAACAGAAGTGTAGGTGAATGGTAGTAGGTGGCAGGAGTCTTTTAAAATGAATGCTTCCATGCAAATCTTGTAATTTCTATGCTAATGTCTGTACTGCACGTCTGTTTGGAGAGCTGTTCACTGTTCAGTGCATAATTTCTAAAAAGCCATCCAAAACCACATTACTTTCTGATAAGCAATCCTTAAAAAAATAAATTAAAAAAATAATAACACTACAATTAACATTAACAACACTACATTAATATTCACTCTCCAGAAGAGCTTGTAGAATTCGGATGCTTAGTGACTAGTGAAGTTTGACAGTTCATTTCCATTTTTACTGTTATAGATTACTGTCAATGTGGTGCTTTCACAATGCAGTGGATTTCATAAATGTCCCAGGGCTCTATGATTTAAAGATTTCAGCAGAATAGTCAAAGTTCAGTTTTCTAACATTCTGATCAACAAACTCAAATGGGCATCAAAATTAATTTGAAAGCTATACAGTAGAAATGTAATTACTTCATAGCCATGCCAGTCAACATCAAATTATTTAAAATCATAAGGCCTGATTAGAGTGAGAGCACTATCCCAAAAAAGCGCAGATGTGAGTGAAAATATCTGCGGGTGATTTACTGACAGTGCGCAAATTAAAGAACATAGATGCAGCCAGATAATTTCCATAATAACCAACGCAATCTACAAAGAGCAGTGCAAATTAGCGTCTGGTTTAAGACATGCTTTTTTTTGGTGTTAAATAATGGTGCAAATACCAGTAAATTGACAAGTGCAAAGCTTATTAAATTGCATAGGACGATTCATTTAAATACTCTCCTCCCATAAATTTTGCATCTGAAAGGGAAACTCCTACAAATGCATATGCAATAAGATCAGCCTAAAAAATAACTGTCTCCATGCCTTTTCAGTGTGTCCTTAAATCCAGAGAGTATTTTTTTTTAACGCCAAAAGGGGGTTTGTGCTGGCATAAGCTGTTAGTAAATCTGGCTCCTAGTTTCTTAACTGATTAGAATCAAGCATTCTACACTGTCAATACATTGTCAAGTTCTAGTCTGGAGATATTCAACTCTCTGAAGAAAGTACACGAATGCTTTTTGTGCATTTGTATTTCATGTCGCGTTTTTAATAATCTTGATTTCTCACAAATTGTGTGGTCTTTCTGGGCGAGTCGGAGTGAACTGCGGCGCTAATAGAGTCTCACGAGCGCACAGCCATGCACAGAAGACCAATGGCCAAGGTCAGGATTTTAATTAAATTTTGGTTTGTTTTTCACCAAACCGTATCGTATACCCCCAGAACATGTGAGATATATGACATTGCATGGGATCATTCTGTGATACTTTTGAATCTTTTTTTCAAAGCTTGATGCTGGTCACTATTCACTGCCATTATATGGATGAGCGCAAGGACATTTTTTCCACCAGTTACATTAAATTCCACCTTTTGTGGCCCAAAAAAGAAAGAACGGCATACTGCATTAGAACAACACCAGGGTGAGTAAATGATGACTTAATTTTCATTTTAGGGTGAGCTTAAACCTTAAACATTACTTACACTGTCAAGAAAAAAAAAAAAAAAAGATTTTGTAATTTTACATTAACAGTGTAATTATTGTTCTATGTATTAAAACAAAGTATATAAGTTTTCTCACAATTTTATAGTTCTTTCAAAATAATAACTAGCCTATAAGAACACAGTAACAAATTTCATATTTTGTATATTTTATTTAACTATTGTTCAGCTATTCTTTTTAGTAGTCAACATATTTTCATATCATTGGTCATCAAAGCTCAGTAAACACAGCTGATGTCATTGATGGTCACAGACTCTGAGATGTAATTTCATTAACTGATTGCTCTCTAAAAAACCTTCAAAGATCAAGTAATTTCAAGCTTGAATGTGATCGATGATATCAAGTTGGTGAGTTGTTTACTTGCTTTTTAATTACTCTTCCCAATAACACCATTATTTATTCATTCATAGCAATTTGCGAATGCAAAACGCGCATGAAAATGAGTGACTTTCTCTCAATCATTCTCAATAAATACACACCAGCAAACCCACGGCACTCTTTATGGGGTCTGTTCAAATGCAATGGGCTCAGGTGAGGCAAGAGAGTCTCGTGCTGTAACTTTAACCTCTGGTGTCACTGTTGGACAGTGTCACTTCAGAAAAATTAGTTCTTTATATATTTCTAATGTTATATATTGTAATATTTAATTTATTTTTATTTTACTTTTGCCTCCTCTGAGGAAACTGCCCTTATTATTTATGATTATAGCATTATATTATATTTATAATAATAAAGTAATTGTCAAATATATCTCCATTAACTGTTTCCCTACCCTGGATCTGGAGTATAGCTCCAACACAGCACATTTTGTACAATTACAGACTTCAAGAACTGAAATGGGTGCATCAAATAAGAGAGAGACATCCAAAATGTGAACTGCTGGGGTACTCTAGGACTAGAAAAAAGCTCAGATCTGGAATGCATTCTTTCTCAGACTTTGACAGAAACAGACAAAGTGCATCCAATCACAACATGTAACTTGTTTTTAACATTAGACGCATTTGAGAGTTTTAAATGCGATGGTTATGAGTTTTGATTGAAATTGCCCATACATTAATATCACACTTTCTTTATCGCATTCATTTGCTAGAAACTGCATATAAAAATGCATAATTTCAGCACATTTTGCTAATTTCCCTACAAACACATTTATTTGCACAAATCTACAAATATATTTGTCACGCTGGGTTGCAAAAGAATAAATAAAAATTAAAAAATCATTACAAAAAAAAAATAAATAAATAAAAATCATTGCAAAACCAAGAGAACCAAAATACTCAAGAATATCACTCTTGAAACCACAGGAACAGAAAAACCAAGCATACATGGATGAGAATGAACAATGAATGCATCCAAATGAAGGCTTTAAAAACAGAGGGATGATTAATGCAACTCAGAACAGGTGTGTAACTAAATCAGTAATTAAGGCAACTAAGATGGTAATCAAACAAGTGGAAAAACTAGCACCAAAACCCCAAAAAATGAACAATACCCCTAACAACATTAAAGTGCTATTATAACAAATCCCTCCACGGCCATATAATTTCATGGTGAGGCCATATAATCTTTCATGTTTTCACACAGAAATTTTCACTTTCAAATGCACTGTAGAGCAGGGGTGTCCAAACTTTTTCTGCTGGGGTCCAGGTGCAATGTCTGTAATAATAATAATAATAAAAAACTACAATTAGACAAACTAATTTATTTGTCAAGTCAAGTCAAGTCACCTTTATTTATATAGCGCTTTTTACAATGCAGATTGTGTCAAAGCAGCTTTACATTGATAACTGGTACATAATTTTGGCTGCACAGCAGCTCTTAAAGAATAGTGTCAATGCAGGCAGATCAGAAGCACTGTTGATTAAATGTCAAGAATACTGTTGAATGTCAAGAATACACATTTGTATGTGTATTTATATGTGGCCCATGATATTATATAAATGTATAACCTAGGAATCATTACAATGTATTGCTTTCAATAATTGTTTTACTCTCCATTAACTTAAAAGATTAGTTCACTTTCAAATAAAATTTTTCTCATAATTTACTCACCCCCATATCATCCAAGATGTTCATGTCTTTCTTTCTTCAGTCGAAAAGAAATTAAGGTTTTTGATGAAAACATTCCAGGATTATTCTCCTTCAATGGACTCCAAACGGTTGAGTTTGAGGTCAAAATTAGAGTTTCAGTGCAGCTTCAAAGGGCTTTAAATGATACCAGACGAGGAATAAGGGTCTTATCTAGCGAAACGATCGGTCATTTTCGAAAAAAAAAATGTAAATGTACATGCTTTATATAAACAAATGATCGGCTTGCACGTGCTTCCGCCAAAACCGCACTTTCGTATATGGTTTTGGCGGAAGCACGTGCAAGGCGATCATTTCGAGGCGAGGATTTCAAGTGCGCATACATTTCTGATATCAGCTGGTCCTTGCCCTGCAGGCTTTTATTCAGTGCGTTCAGGTGACTGGTCAAATCAACTAAAAAGCAAGGTCTGCCAGCCAGTCAGGGTCATTGAGTAGATCAAGTATCAGTTTATTTTATTTCAAAAACTGGTCAATTTCAGACCTCAACGAATAGAACCGCTGTAGAACAGAGGCGCGACTCAGCCACCGCACGTTAGAGTGATATACTACGTCACCGTATTCGGCACTAATATCAGACAAAAATGCTCGGAATTCTCTGTGGTTGAGCGCTCTTGAACGAATCAAGTTTATAGTTTTCACCACAGTGGTCATCACATCGTCCATCTGGATGGCTGTGGCACAGAGCGCTTTCTGGTGTATGATACAGTGCATTTTTACAGCCTCACCTCCACTTTCGCAAACTTTTTTGCATACCATAGCCATTCCTTTCCACTCGCCGATCATGGATGGCGCTCCAGCCGTTGTAATGCCACAGAGCTTGGCCCAAGGGAGATTCATGTTTTCAATCGCACATGATACAGCTTCAAAAAGATCTTTTCCCGTTGTTGTACTGTTAAGGTTCTTCATATCAAGAAGCTCTTCTGAAATGCAAAAATGACTATCCACACCTCGCAAAAAAATTAACAGCTGTGCAGTGTCTGTCGAGTCTCATCGCACGCAATTGAGTAAAAATCAAACGTAGGTACTTTGTCTGTCACTTGTTCTTTTAGATTTGCCGTCAAGTCTTCAATTCGCCGTCCGACTGTGTTTCTTGAAAGACTGATGTTTTTAAAATCTTGCATCTTTTCTGGGCAAATTATAGTGGCAACTTTCATCAGACACACTATTAGGTGAGCTACCTCATAACTAGCTAATGTAGAATTTTCCTGTGCTTTATTAGCACGAAAACATTTTTGTTAAGCTGACAAGGCAGCTGCCAGTTGCTTTACCTTTTGATCACGCTCGGCACCAGTGTAAGATTTGAAAGACTGATGTTTTGTTTCATAATGTCTTTTAACATTATATTCCTTCATCACCCCGACGGACTCCTGGCAAATTAAGCAGACACATTTCCCGCTGACCTCAGTGAAGAAATCCCAACGTGTCTGAAATCTCCTGCATTCACTTTCGATTTTCCGTGTTCTTTGATGCGCCATGACTTACCAAAATGTGATCAACAATAATTTGTTGGTTTTTTCAGCCAGATTACGTCTTACGTACTGCCTTGGCTGCATGTTATAGTGACACCCGATGGTTATTTAGTGAATTTCATCTATTTTTCTGTATAACGGGCCAGATTTGTATAATTTTTAAAAATCCCTCGCGGGCCGCCACAGGACTGATAACAGGCCGCAGTTTGGACACCACTGCTGTAGAGCATTAACTTTATTTCTGTCCTTTCTTATGTACATACTGTTTTTTTTAAGGACTGTTGAATGAGAAGTCTTCCTGTCAGTTCTCTAGAGTGACAGTGACCCAAAACCATGTTATATTCTGCTTTCCCATCATCCCTTTCACCTACAGGCACTACAACCTGCAAGTGTGTAAGCAACAATTTCCTTTTACAGCAATACCAATTCAACAACAAACCCTTATGAAATATAAGAGGACAAACATGCATCAGGGTTGTACTTAATTTACTTATTACTTTTCATTTTATATTATTCTATTACTATTTAATTGCAAGCATGTTGTATGCAGCAGCATCATCTTTACAAGTTAGAGATACTGTGTTGTCTCCATTTCAAGGTCTTTAAGGTTACTGTTAATAAGCAGTAATTTTATCTTTTCTTTTTTTTTTTATTATCTTTGCAGATGAAATCAGGCTGAGCTTTTACAAAGATGAAATTAAGCTTATTCAATAAACCTGCTAGGTTTTCAAGCATCACTTTGCCTCCTATCTCTTACAATTCTGCGACCTCTGCATTTTGGCTATTAGAGGACAACATGACAAAGTTTTAATATCTGAAAAAACACCTGCTATTTCCTGATTGAAAGAGATACCTACCAATGAATAAACTGGATCTAAAAATTGGAGATAACCACTGCTTAATTTGAGACGGATCCTGCTGGAACCTGTTCTGGAAAATGGTGGGTTTATGCAAATCTATTTGGAGGTTATGTTTTGCTATTGGCCCTCAACAAATATATATTTTTGACCAATGAGCTTTTTAAGTTCAAAATCACTTTCATTGGTTGGTGCTTACTGCTTATTGTTTTGCGCGCAGTGAGGAGCGTAAAGTTTGGTGAGCGTGTAAGCCTACCTGGAAATTATTCTTTTAAAAATAAGTTAATATCGCCAAAATGTCAAAAAGTCAAGCATATTTTTATCTATTTTCGTGAGTAAAGCTGATGGTGTTTCTGATTAAAAGAGGATCCCGAGGAGATGGAACTGCATCCCTGGACAATTCTGCTAATACTAATCAGGATAGCTGGAGACACAAGCAGCATGTGTTTGATCAGAAATCTATGTAATGGAAGAGGCAACGACATTATCGGTGTGAGAGGATATAACTGATCAACTGAATGATATTTGGTCTCAATATATAAATGTGACAGAATAATACACTAAACTGTAGTTAGGGCCGTGCAGAAACTTGTGAATGATGCTCTTATAGTTGTGCCATCACTGTTTAGTAAAGTCATTGTATGCTCCGGGACAATTGAAAATGTATTCAGTGTTGGCCACAGCTCCTTTTAACTGCTGTTTTTGATCTGGCAGTTATTCATTTACAAATTTAGCACAGGAGATAACTATATTAACTGTATAATATGTTAGAGAGTAGTATTACCTCAGCGAGATCTCATTAGTACTTGTAAGTATTTGTATGCTGTTCTACTTTTTCGATATGCACAATATTAATGTAGCTTTGGGCAATTTCTGAAAAGTGAACCCTTGAGGTATGTACTTTGGAGGTACAGATATTTAGGAATCTGTCTTTTACGTTCAAAGATGTTGAATTGGACTTCAATTTATAATGTTTAATGGGGAATAAAGTTTACAATAATGTTTTTTGCTGTGCTTTGTGCTTGCTGCTGTTCAGTAAGCTCTGTGTTATTTGCAGCATGTGACACCTTTTTCAACAGCAAGACAATCCCAGAATGCATTTCTGTTCACCTTCATTCATCTAGAGTCTCTGGTTAATTCTGTCATCAGCTTTCTAATTGCATCTAATGCTTTCAGTGTTTCAGATTTTATGTGCTCAGTCTAGTGAAAGCAACTATATGGTGTATAATGTAGCGTTAGCGTTCATTGGAGTTATTGTAATTCAGAATTACTTAACATCTCCATTCCAACAAACTACAGTCAAACAACGCACATTCCCAGGATCCTCCACACTATCACAATTCTTGTCAGAACTTTGATCTGCACAAATATATGACATTTCTTTGACAAGAGTTGAATGAGTGATGTTTGATGGAAAATTACATTCTGCTCGGGGTGGCAAAAGCGTTTTTCTTTTTCCTTTTCTCTCTATATTTATACAGGTCAATATTTCCAGAATGACACATTGTTCCACATGACGACGAAGCAGAAGGCGTGAAATTACTGATAACAGTGTTCACATTAATGCAACATGAAAGTCAACAACGGCAACAATGTCCTCTAACTATATAACCGCTGAGTCGATTACAAAAAATTGACATGTAATTTGACGTTACTTTTTTCGGACTGCTCACAATGCAGCACAAAACAAGGAACACAAGGAAACATCTCTGTAAAAATTATATATTAACATTATTAGGAGAGAAGGCTAGTAATATCAATTAAATATAGAGACATATAATTGTTTATGAGATACATATACATAACTGTTCCCTTGATTTTCATCCTCAATTCTGAAACTCCCTTTGTTGTTTTCAGCTAAATGTGTCTTAATCTGAGAAAAATTTGATTTTTTTTTAAGATGAAAATACCATATTTCAAAACCAGGAATGGAAACGTCTCAGGTTACAAATGTAACAATTGTTCCTTGAGAAGGGAACAAGATGCTGCGTCTAATGACGACACTTTAGAGAACGCCTCCAGTGTGACAGTGTCTGAAACACGTTTTAAATTTGTCCAATCCTGATTGGCATTTGTGTCATGATGTAATGTGTGACAGCACACCACGGAAGCTACAAAGGTAAGCTGGCACACAACAGCATCAGCTTCTGATAGGCTGAAGCAAGTCACTCTCAGGCATTCAGGAGGTGTGGCAATGGGATGCAGCGTCGAATGATGACACTTTGAATGATGCATTGAATGATGACACTTTGGGGAATGAAATGCCCACTGTGCCCACTGTGCCCACTGTGCCACAATGAATAATGCCTGCCCTGGTTTGAAACCTGTCTGAGCACAGCTCAGGGTGAGAGTATTCGAGAACTCAGCGTGGAAGCAAGATCCAGACTATAAAACCTCATGAACATGTGTGGGGAGCCCCAACTCGCAGCATATAACAGAACTCTTGAAAGGAAACCCCCGACAATAGAGCTTTTGAGGATACAACACTTCTTGTAGAGTGTCCTCTGATTAGCAGAGGCGAATACATACTGCGCACCTCAAATGCTGTAGAGACCGCCTCGACAATCCACTTGCTGATGGTCTGCTTTTATGCTAGGGACCCCTTTTTGCAAGACCCAAAGCACACTAACAGCTGATCAGACTTCCTCCATGGGGAGGATCTATGCATCTATGCTCAGGAGCCCTAACCGGGCACACAAGGTGTAGCTTCTCTAGATCCGCTGACTGCGGTGGAGGATGAAGGACAATAGACTGTGCCACATTAGTCAGCACCATGGGCACATAACCTGGTATAGGGTGTGAACTCCAAACAGGAAAAAGAGATGGACAGGGCATGTAAGTCCCACAATCTCTTTATGTAATTGACGTAACAACAAAAAAGACATCTTTAAAGTAAGGAATTTCTCCAACACAGACTTCGAAGGGTGCCAGGGATAACACTTCTAGAACGACAGCCAGGTCCCATGTTGGAACCCTGGCATGAGCCACAGGCCTCATCCTCAGCATACCACGAAGGAAACAAATAACCAAGTGGTCCCTTGCTGAACGGTTCATGGAAGGCACCTATGGCTGCCACGTAAAACATGATTGTGTGCGGGGAAAGACCCAGAGAGAAATGGTCTTGAAGGACCTCCAGCACTGAAGCCACTGGGCAGTTAACTGGGTCCAGCTGATACTCTCTGTACCATAAAGTGAATACTCTCCACTTTAAGGTGTAAAGTTTACTTGTGGATTGATATATTAAGCCCCCGGCTTGAGACAGAAGGTCCCTCCTGGCCGCACCCCAGCCTGTAAGGGATTCATGTCATGATTATCTGATGACATGGCGCTTCCAGCACGGGGCCTTGGGATAAGAACCAAGGTTTCTTCCATATAGTCAGGGAAAAAAAGGCATCTGCATGTAACCCTAGTCATACGGAACAAGTTTCCCCTCAGAGAAAACCCCTTGATCCTGAGCCACCACTGCAGGGGTCTCATGTACACCAGGACAAAAAGAATTACATTGGATGCTGCTGCCATGAGCCCCAGTAATCTTTGAAAATGTTTTACAGTGATGACTTGGCCTAGCTTGATCCTGGTTACTGTCATCAGGATAGACTCAATACGAGCTGGTGACATGTGTGCCCGCATCGTAGCTGAATCCCAAACTACCCTGAGAAATGTAGTTTGCAGATAGCACACTCTTCTTGGCATTGAGCCTCAGCCCCAAGCACCTTATGTGAGCAAGAACAACATCTTTATGTCAAATCACCATCTCTCGTGACTGGGCTAGAATCAATCAGGCGTCTATATGGTTTACAACACAAATGCCCTGGAGTCTCTGTATATCAAAGCATTTTGTGAAGGTGCGAGGGGATAGAACTAGGCCGTCTGGCATGAGGACCTCTTCCCTGAAGCCTTTTTAAGAGAATAATGGTCCTCAGATCCATTTTCTCCCTCTGAGGCTTCGGGCGAGAGTAGCAGCACTCTCTTTCTGGTCTTGGCAATATGAGGAGCTGGAGTCTGGCAGCTGGTGCCGCTCTCTGGCAGCAGCCCGACAGGACCAAGAGCGGCGAAGGATGAACCTCTTGAATGCTGCTCAATGACGTTTGGTCTTTTGAAACCTCTCAACAATTAAGCATACAGCATTGCCGTAGAGGCCAGAAGGCGATAGCGGGGCATCAAGGAGGAATGGTCGATCCCTCTCCTTGATGCCCAAGAGGTTAAACCATAAATTCCCCACTGTTGCCACCAGTGCTGCCATGGAGCGGCCGATGACTTTGGCCATCTCCTCAGAGGCACTGAGAAACAAGTCGGTTGCCCGTCAAAACTCTTTAATATCATTGGGCCCAACCCTCTTGCCCTCATCAAGGTCCCTAAACAAGTCTGCCTGTGGCATCTGCATGATGACCATAGTATGCAAGGACGCACCAGCACAATTTGGCACCAATCAGGAATGACAAAGTGTCAGGGGGAGAGATAAGATGCTAGCGTCTCTTCCACCCGGGGCATCATCCCATACCATTCTCTTTCGAGCCCATGATGTTAGCATATACATTAGCTGATTGGCTCGATAAACAAGACGAGAACGGTTTCTTGCAAAATTTTGATAGCTCAGCATGGAGATCATAGAAGAATGGTAAGCCCAGACGCTGAGGTTGTGCTTGGGTCAGCAGAAAGCGCTCATCCAGTTTACTTTTACGGTTTACTTCTTGTTATTTTTGGGGCCATTTGATGTTTAGTTTGGCCACTTCCCGAGATACAACATCAAACAGGTCCTCATATGCAGGGGAGGAGGGTTGCGAATCCTCAATCTCCCCCGCCTCGATGTTGAGAACTTCCAGTTCCTCAGAACTGGAGAGCTCGAGCATCGGGCTGTCGCTCGGGATGGAAGAAGACGCAGAGCAGGTTTCCATATCCCAAACACAAGAGCTGGAACCTGCAGATAAGACAAAGAAAGGGCCGGAGCCGTCTCAACCTCCTCTGCAAATTCCATTTGCAAACCCCATGACTTGAGATGCCGAGCCGCCTCGGCAGACGCGAGTCCCGAACCGCCGTGGCAGATGCAAGTCCCGAACCGCAAGGAACACAAGCCTGGTCCGCCTCCTCAAACAAAGCAAGTCGGGAGAGGAGCATCCTGAGCGACAGATGCTCACAGTGATTACAGGCAGCCCAAGTGTGCCCCAACCTGTGATATATCTGGGGCAGGGAGGCACATAATGTTTGAAAGACTTCTCGCCATTATTTTATTTCTTTATTTCACTTTTGTCAGGACAAACAACACCAAATAGGACAATGTTAAATGACAGTTTCACACACACAGAGCACTGAAGAACAGAACCTGACTCTGTTGTGTGCAAGCTTACCTTTGTACCTTCTGTGGTGTGCCATCACACACTACGATGCAATGCCAATCAGGATTGGACTAGTTTCACATGTGCTTCAGAGGCTGTCATGCTGGAGGCGTTCCCTAAGGTGTCGTAATTCGACACAGTGCAAGTTCCCTCGAAAGGGAACAGTTCTGGTTCTGGGATCAGCACAAATATTTTTGTGTGTAAACCGAATTAACCCCTACACAATAGATGGTGCTGATCTACACACACACAAACACACACACTTTCCCTTTGCATAGAATGTTGGTGCCAAATACACATCTGTGGAGGTCAGCCTCACATTCTATATGAATAAACCTTAAGAAATGGTCCTCAATTTCCAACCCTAGGAGTAAAGCATTTTGGGTCTGTGCTCTGTGGATTATCCTGTGGGTGGACTGACCTCTACAGACTGAAGGACACAGCATGTCTCATCACATATGACAATTGTTCTGAGACCATGAGGTCTCCAGCAGATTAAACTGATTGAAATTTCATTTGTCTCTTTTCTATCTCTCTCTTTTCTCATCTCTCCATCTCTCTTTTGTCTTCCCCTCTGGTGGACTGTGTCCCGCTTTTGTACACTTATATCTGGAACAGTATTGAACTTGTAAGGCACATACATACTGTACAGCTGCAATATATATATTGTGTAAAGCACTACAACATTAAAACACACTTGACTTGGATGCTAGAATGTAACTATAGGGTCTTCTGGGTTGTATTCTATGGAATTTTTTGTTTTGTTTTATCAAGAATCATGTCTGATCGCTTTGAAAAAGTGAAAGCATGTCTTCTCAACAAGCCATAGTGTACATATTAGGACTTCGGACATAAAAGAAATCAGACGAAACAGCCTCAGACATAAAGACATAAGAAGAAATGGTAACAGATGAAATCTAAGAAATATGTCATTCATAACGAGCTTCATTTAAAAGGATGCTTTTACATAGTTTACAAGTAAAAAGGTGCCACAAAATATACTGCTATAATCTAGGGCCTTGACCACCATATATAGTGAGGTGGACAAATTGTTAAATGTAGCACTGCCGTAATAAAGTGCAATTTAAAGTGTTTCACTAGTTCGCACTTACATATAATCAGATAAGGTATGGAATATGCGTATTTGGCGTGCTTTCCGGGGAGAGGGCTCAGAGCTCAGAATTTTTTGAAGCTGGGATAGAAATAATTGAGAGTGAGGAGTTGGGGTGGAGGAGGGATGCTGGAAAACTGTTGTGGTACAGAGGTGAGTCAGCTCTATATATATATATATATATGCCTCCTCTCGTGCTGATTGGTTAGATTATCTGAACATGCTCCTCCCGAACTTTGTTAATAAAACATCATTAACTGTGGATCATTTTTCATTGCTCTGGCACAAAATGCATTCAATGACTGCTTCTTTCAATTTACCCGGATTATTTTCTCACTTACACAAAACCACCACCAAAACTCTATATACCTACAGGCCAATTTACACGTCTACATACTCTTTTCAAATAGTGAATAAGAGAGCAAATTTGCTACATTTCTACAGTAATACCATATTGAAATATATTCAGAATCTAAAAATAAATAAATAAATAAATAAATACTTTCAAAACAAATAGATGTAGCTGAACACCTATACAAGTGTAAGCCTTTCAATTTCATTACCATCTAAAAGGAGAAAACTTAGTCCATGTTGACATCAAAGTAAAAAAATATTCCTATGTAAACTATAATACAGTGAATTATAAACAGTAGAGAGTGTCATTCTTGTTTTGTAAAGAAACTTTACAAAAGCAAACATTGTATAATGCTACATGTTTTTAGGTCATTGTTTTATGAGTGACAATGTATGTTTGGTTGACAAACTTTGCTAGTGTTATGCAAGAATGACTTGATTTGAGACAAGTATGAAGTGTTTTGGTAGCTTTAGTGCATTTTGAATGTTAAATTAACTGCTGTGCCAAGCTGAAAGTTGATTAGGAGAACTGTGTGAAGAGTGACTAAGTAATGATAAATGTGTCCTAGCGATTGTAAAAAACTGTATTTAAAATATGATTTATATTTTGCATACAATGTGGCATAACACATTTAGGCAAGTTTTCTGAGTCTTAATACAGTTCTACATACATAAGCACATTGTGTATTCGTTAAAAAGTTAATGATTACTGTAAGTTAACAATTAAGCAGCCTTCCCCATTCTGTGGAAGAACCTAGAAGCAACACTTTTATCTATAAAAGTACTGTTCTCACAGGATGCATTATCTCCCAAATGAACGATACACAGCTAGCTCTTCATTCCAGCAGAATACCGATATAAAATGCAAACAAATGAGCCTCAATTTCTGACATACATTCACAGATATTATAAAGTAGCATTTTTTCTTGGTTCAGTAAAAGTTACATATGCAGTGCTTCTTATGTCAACAGCATATGACGTTTTCCTTTATTAATTTAATTTCTGAATGCCTCTTCTTTTTCTTATATTACTGTAAATAATAATATCACAAAAAAGCACTCTCCCACCTCCAAAACACATCTATCCTTTGGTAATAATAAAATACACTGCTTCATGCATCGCCTTTGCCAGTACTCTTTAAATTATACTTAATTACATAATTCGTTTTTTTTTTTTTTTTTTTAAGACACGTTTTTGGCACTTTGGGTAATTATAGCAGTGTACCATATTTTGCAGAGCCTTTTTTTTGTAAACTCAGTAAAAGCATAATTTTAAATGAAACTTCCTCCATCCATTCATTTTCCAAACCACTTTTCCTATGTAGGGTCACGGGGATGCTGGAGCTTATCCCAGCATTTCAGGCTGCAGGGAGGGAAACACCCTGGATGGATAATGAATGACACATTTCTTAAAGCTGCACTCTGTAACTTTTTATGGTTAAAAATTATACAAAATAAATTTTTTAACAAGTACGTAACCAGCCAGTGTTTAAAAATATCGGTAAGCTTGAAATAATGTTTTCTAATTCGGGTGGTACTGGTGTGTTTCCTCTGTGTTTCGTCTTTGTGTCATTACCTCACGTCTGTTTACATAAAGTCATAAAGTCCCAGCTAGTAGGCTAAATCACATTTGAGGATGGCAGATCATTTATAGCCTTTTCTCACAGTAGCTGCAATAATAAAACTTATCATTTTGAAAGTACAGTATCCGCATCGGTGTGGTGACTGACAGAAAACATTAGATTCATCCGCGCTGAGGAGCCGTGCCAATGCACAAACAGGTTTCAAACAGAGATGGCGACAAAGAGGCAAAACTTACGGATTGCAGCTTTAAGTTTTGTCTGAAGCAGTTTCATCCGATTTGTTTAAGTCTTAGTTAAGTTTTGTCCAATGCCTTTATCTGCCTTTAAATGTCCAGTTAAGTTTTGTCCAATGCCTTTATCTGAGGCTGTTTCATCTGCAGTGGGATGGCTTTGCATTTATTCTTTTACAAGAAACTTATTAGAAACATTTATTAAACAATCATCTCATCTTATATTGTATATGATTATACTAAATAAGAGAATATATGGCAGCAATTATAGTCTACCATACACACCAACTATTAGAGGTTTGATAAAAAAAAAGACTGGTATGTAATAGTTTTAAGGGTAGTTAAGTGTTTTGATTGATAGTCCCCCAAATATGATCTTACCGTCCACGCAGGCCGGCCTGGCTCTCGTTGTCCCTGCAATCTGTCCTTTCTTACATGCACAGCGGGCCGTCTGTCTGGCAATCGTCCTGCGTGGCTGACTGCTGTCTCTGTCTAGAGTAACAATCTCACAGGTGCCTGCAGCCAGTTGACCTGCAAGACATAACCAAAGAGAGAAGAGGAGTTCAGAGGGGAACGTTGCGGAAAATGACAATAGCAGTCAGGTTTCTGGCTTATTCAGTTTGCCTTTTTATAGTTAGAATGGAGTTCTCAGTTATGCTTTGTTTAGGTATCAACTTTTATCTTAAAATTATCTTAAAATTTCTAAATAAAAAAATGAGACAATTGTAGACATGCAGTAAGTGTAATGTAATGTGAGCAGCATAGCTTGAATAATTTGAATTTGATGAGAAATGTTTGATTTCATATTAAAATGTTAAAACAAGAAATTGTTGAGATTTCTTCAGTAACTCTAGAGAAGACAGTTCTTACAGTTTCTCAGTAAAAACGTAAGAGGAGACAACAATTTTGTCTATGATTTTTTTTTTTAAATTTTTATTGACTTTTCTTTTCTCTGTCAGTGTGTTCTGGAGATAAAAATACAAGAACAGCACCAATCCACTTGTGTCATGAAGTTGACGATTGGCTGGCTATATGAGGATATAGAATGGCATCTTGGACATTTTTGCTTAATTTAAGCAATTTAAACCAAGCCTGAACACTTTAAAAATGTAAACACTTCATCAAAAACATTTATACATTTATTGCCTATAATTCAAGTAAAATAATCAAAATCAACACAACTTCAATGAATTTAAAAGCTTCAGTTAGGGCCCTTTGTCACCTTCTGCCCTTCTGTGCCGCCCTCAGATTAACCTGTATGTGAAGCTGGTCTACAGGGAATCTGCTTCCTGCTCCAGACCTGAGAATTCTGATTGGCAGTGAGTCAGAACTGTGATTTAAACTGACCCAGAGTCAGCGTGCTGAGGTAGAGCAGGGTTAATTAACTTAACGCACAGGTCACATTCAGGCTAATGGAGAATCTTAAGACACACAGCCGTACTAATGCACCAAATGTGTGTGTATGGGCAAAGGTTAAACAACATCAAGCTTAACAAGATGTTTGTGTTTTCATGGAATTTATATAACCTTTAGCCTTAAGATTGCAGAGTGTGTAAGTTGGATTATGTAAAAATCCATTTGTTAGTGTGTTTGCTCTCTAGATGAGACTTGTTAAGCTCTGCAGGTGATGAGAAAAACAACTTCCTGATATTTCATAATTTGGCTGCTGTTCTGTTCATAAAGCCCATACATTCTGATAGGTGGGTTTCACAACTTCTTTAAAAATAATTTCCCCCATGTTTTTCCTTTCAGATTGCTTTAAAACGAAAATAAACAGAGCCAATTAGAAGACTGAAACTTGAACTTTAAACAAACATCAAAGTTATTTATTTATTTCCTCTGTTAATTGCAGACCTTTCTGTAAGCAGAGCTGCGATTGTGTACATTTCCTTCCTTCCCCTAATTTCCATTTCCTTCAAACCATTAAAAAAAGAATAAAAAAATCACGAAACTCTTTATAACAAAAATCTCTAGAATAAACTTGACATGACGAAAAATAAATAATAATAATAATAAAAACATTAAAAACATGTTCTCTCCTTTCTAGATTGTCTCTCCTTCTATGATAAAAGCCATTTCTTTATTTCTCTTTGCATCAAGTCTCTTTTCATTTATATTCCTCCCCTCCTCCATGCTTCTGGATGATGTGGGATAATGATATGTCATATGTGCGTAGCAGCGGGAAATCCATCTTTCTCTTTAACACTCATTTCTGCAGAGATTGCATTTGTCTGCCAGATCTGAAAATCCCCAACAGGAACTGCAAAAAACCTTCCTCTTACATTGCTATAAGCATGGTAAGACACTAAGAGATGAGATGAAGCCCTTTTGAAAATCTCCTTTTTGTCAGCAGTTCCTTTATCAGCATTCTTGCACTGAATAACACTCTTCTGCTTTTTGTCCTAGTTTAGACTGTTATCCTGCGCTCCACTGAATTAATATATTACTTGAACATTATCATTTTTTTTTAGAGCCGCTCTAATATGTATCTTTAAAGGGCTCAGATTTTTATCGATCTTTTGTGAAAGAGCTTGAGTACTATGGAAACATACTGCAGCTTTCATTTGCTGCAACTCCTATCACTGAAATGTAGTTATGATACTTCTTAGATGCCCCTTTTCTTTAGTTATCATATGCAAGGATCAACCAAGCAATAACTGTGGATAGATGCAATTATTAATGTGAAGGACCTTTTACTGGTGCGCTTGTCAGGTTTAGAAGGTATTCATCCTGATTAATGCCAATGCTACATACCTTTACAGATCTAAGATACTTATTAGGTGTTCAGAACCATGGCTCGCCCAATTACAGGATAGATACTATTATTTCTAAGGACCAGGGGTCTCATTTATAAAATGTTGCATAGAAACCATCCTACATTCAATAATTTCTCAAATACGTGTGATCCAGAGAACGAACGTACGCACAAAAAATGCAAATGATCTTGAAATTGTGCACAACTGAATGGTTTCAGATCTCCTTCTTGTAATTGCCCGCTAATTAATGTCATTAACATATAAAAGAGCACCAGTCAATGTCCAAATCTTTTACTTGAGAAACACGAGTGGAAAGAATTGCTTGGATTTCCAAATACTCGCAGTACTCTGACTCTCTGGCACAATGAAAAGTGCGCACGTCCGCTTAGACCCCGACGTGGTGCTAAGCACTTTTCCACATCAAAGACCGTTTTTTATAATTATGAACGTTGCCATGGATTTTAGCGTGGATGAAATTTGTGCGTACGCACTTGAGTTCCTATCAGGGCTTTCAGTTTTTTTTCATCTGCTAACAAGCATTGTCCAATACAGGGGTGTCATGAATGAGGCCCTAGAAGCACTAATAATAAGAATAAGATGTGGTCAAGTCTGTCAAACATTTTGAAGCTCCTTACTCTGTAGCACTTATTGCTCTGCATGTCCTTCTGAAGGAATGAGCCTGATGTCCCTTCAAGACTCCTCAGAGGCAGAGAGAAGGTGGAAATGAAAAACTACATCATGACTGTTTTTGTTAAAAAAAAAAAATACTAATCAATAAGTCTCAGGGAAATATAGCGTATAAAGAGTTTCCTTGAACTATGACTCTGAGATCAGCACGAATATTTGTGTGGAGACCGAATTACAATAGATGAATACAATAGATGGTGCTGATCTACACACACTATCCTCTGGTTCACTATCCTTGTAGGGACTCTCCATAGACATAATGGTTTTTATACTGTAGAAACTGTATATTCTATCCCCTAACACTTTGGAGCAGGGTTGGAACTAAACTCTGCAGGGCTGCGGCCATCCATGAACTGAGTTTGACACCCCTGCCCTAAACCTACCCATCACAGAAAACTTTCGGCATTTTTACATTTTCAAAAAAACATCATTAATCCATTTCCCCCATAGGGACTGCTGGCTGGTCCCCACAATGTAGGTGATCTCAGGTTTTACTGTCCTTTTGGGGACCATTTCCTATCAAGGCTTGCCGTTTTTTCATCTGCTAACAAGCATCGGCCAATACAGGGGCGTCAGTAGCGTGGGAAAGGTGGGACTGAGTACAGGGGGCCCATTGCAATCCCCCCAATGGCCCCCAATGCTAAAAACTGAACAAGGAGCCCAGAAAACCTAGTGACGACACTGGCCAGAAGCCACTTTTTCAAAACTCTTCATGCAGTCTGCATTTTCAACATGAATCTTGGCCAAACAGTAAATATTACCTCCAAAACTTGCTCAAACCACCAAAACAAGAGATTAAACGATTTGCCTCAAAAAAAGCTTGTTCGACAATAACACTGGCAACGATTCTCACTCAGCATACACCGTCACCCATAACACACTGACCTAAACACTCTAACAACAAAGAGCATTACATAATGATGAACTTTTGTCTTTGAAGTTTAAATGTTTTTCTTTATATTATTTATTTTTTGTATATCATCAGTATGTCATTAAAAAATATGAATAACACTTTTTCACTTTATTGACTTTAAAGTCCTTGTGAAACGGAAGTTGCAACCAACTTTACCTCAGTGTTGTTGAGGGCAGGGTTTTATTTTAGTGCACCTCCTCTCCATCCCTCGCTCATAGCAGACTGAGGGTGTACTCACACTAGGCGCTCTGAACCGTGCCCGAGCGCGTTTGACCCCCAAAGCCCGGTTCGTTTGACAAGTGTGACCGTGCGGTTCGTTTAGCCGGCCCTGGCCCGCTTGGAAGAGCTACTAATCTTGTGTGCACTGCTGTCATTATTACGACGGCAAACATCTTTATTACTACTTTGATAGTACACTTATCAATTCATATAATTAATTTGAGTGTATTTGGGTTTATAACGGTCTGATTCTCACCTTATTGGTGAACAGGAATTGTGGTTTGCGAGTAAAGCTGCAAATTCCTCCATTAACGTCAGCTGCCTTCATAATAATCCTTTGATATGTGCTATTAAAAATCGCTGCGCGGCACAAATTATAAATAGCCTATATTAGGCAGTATCTTAGCGAAAGTGCATTTCTTCTTGTATTCTTCCATTCAAAAAGTTGCAACGTATATGACGTAAGCGTGCTCCGTAAGCAGTGTGAGTGCGGGCCAGCAGGGGAATGGGGAGGGGGGACAATCGCGCTCGGGCTCGGTTCAAGGCAACCGTGCCTAGTGTGAGTACACCCTGACAGTTGGAGTGGAGTGTTCAACCCAAGCCGTCAAACTGAGAAGGAACGCCGTTTTCTAGAGCGGTAGATTACCACCACAAACCCTTTTTTTCTTTCTATGTATTAACTTGCATGGATTAATTGTTCACCACAAGACTAGTTATATGCACTAACAAAGTAAAAAGAGTCAATTTTGATTTCATGACCACTTTAATATTATTTAATTTTACTGTGAATGTTCTGCAAAGATTGTTTATATATTTCAGTATAATTAATGTAGAAATGCACAACATTTGCTACTATTCTATTTTGACAGCTTTGAAAGCAGCATATTAGCATTTGAAAAATGGGCTGCAAATAGTGGTGTATGAATGACAAAAGAGTTGTGGTCATTAAGGTTTTTCTCAATTGATTTGACACATTTGTCCAAACTCTTCTTACTGCTCTTACAACAATTTCTGTAACACAGCCAACTAAACACAATCTTACATTAACCAAACAGTTCAACTTTACTGCATAGTGAAGCAAATGTTCTTGAATGTCATTAGAGTATTTTGTTCCTGGTAATGCATATTAAAAGTAAATGCTATCATTAAAACAGTTGTGTTCTCCATTGATTTTATAACATTCAGCTACAGACCCACAAATACACTAATGAAAATACGTTTAATCGCAAAGCTCTTCAGTGAGGAGTTTTGTCATAAAAGTTTTTTTTCTCCCTACCCAAAAAATATTACGTACACAAACATGCAGTGAATATTTACTGTTGTACAGTACTGCAATCAGTGAAATTTATTGATAAAGCCTCTAATTTACATCTGACCAGAGAATATATTCTTATCATACATTATGAGAAAAAATGTTTTTCCCTGATATACAAAAATTTTGGTTAGCTGTGTGAACTGTTGTGAACACATTTGAGAGTTTTGACAATGCATGTTAGCAATCAATTCAATCAATCAAAAAAAAGAAAAAAAAAAGAAAAGAAAAAGTCTGTCATACATACTATAGTTAGTCAAACATAGCATTTCTCTCACTTTTCTTTAAGCTTCATCTTTTTCCCTAGGCTTATTAGATCAATTCCTTGTGCATTATCATTAGATAAATGTTCAACAGCTAAAGTAAAATTGTAATTAATTTGTTTTTTTTGCAAAGCCTGAAGGCTCTTGTAGTTAGTGACGGTACAGGTGTCAGTGTCAATGCATTTATGTAGTCCCTACATTTCTTGTGATACTAAAACATCTAAAAGCTCATGTTAATGGCAGACATTTGCTAAATCTGAGCTCTATTTATAACCTGAGTGCTTTAGTGTTTAAAAAAAGTGAAATGTTGAATTGCTGGAAGTCACTTATGAGGATGCCTCTATAATTGCTGAGTCATTTAGAAAAAAAAATGTTATTCATCCATTTACTAGAAAAGGGAGCAGAGAGAAAAGGGTGAATTTGACATTTTAAAATCTCCTGGCTGGTAGGCATGTCTTTAAATTTCTACTGGGCCAAATCTAGGTATCAGCAGGGGAGGACTGGGCCCACCCAAATGTCTGTTTTGCACAAGCCAAATAGAACTTGCAACAGAAGTCAAGCCAGTATTATATTCACTTGTAACCATTGTGACAATGACTAAAGTAAAGATGACCAAGTCCATAAAATTGGACAGAAGCTTTTATATCTGAGTGAAGAGTAGAGAATTGAAGTGACGCTCAGACCGCAAAACTGACAGGAGCAGCTCTGGTGGAAGACAGTGACTGGATCTAAAACCTTCAAACGATACACATCTCATATCTGTTTCTGTAAGTTACCAGAATCACACAAGAAAACCCACAAGACATGCTAGACATCCAAATGTGCAATGCAGAGTGGCTCTCTCACAAACTAGTTGTCCAGTAAAATTCCATTCACACAGCAGAGATTCACTAAAAATAAGGTTATTAGTCCCAGACAATTTTAAAAAGCTACACTAAATGTGCATTTGGGTCCATATCATGATCAATCAACATTGTATGGTATAAAATAAAAAACAGAAATATATATAATAACAACTATCCGACCAGGATATCTGCCAGCCCTTCTTTCTTTAGCTAGGAAGAACCGGGCCAGAAGTTCCTTAACTTGTAATACAGTGTAAAGTTTCAGTACTTTTCTTCTAAAAAATACAAAAATTAAACTAGAATTTTACATTTTCGATGTAAGGTAGAGAAAAAAGGCCATTTGAAAACATTGTATTTGTAGTGGGAATGCTATAATGTTCTGAATAGGATTGAATAAAAGCTCACTGGCAAATAAATAACCTGTAGCCCAATTGTTATTAGATGTGTAATGAGGAAGCACACAAAAACAAGGAATTCAAAAGGGATTGGTGTGTTGGATCCAAATACACATGAGTTACAATCAACATCATCTTCTATGTTCTGAATTTTTAATGTTAATCAGAAATGTTAATTCTTAATGGTAATGTTTTTTTTCTTCATCAAAAGGCACTCTAAATGTGAGCGATAGTGATGCTTGCCTTAGCTTTACAAATCACAGATCTCAGCACAGCCCTTTATTGCTGATGTTTCTAGAGACCTCTGTTGAATATGGATTTTTTTTCAAGATTCATTGGTTCAGAGGTCAGCTATATGACCTTCCCAACTCATCTGCCGAGTCAACACAACAGAATAACCAGAAAAGCATTCATGGCTATTTCTACTACACACTTCCTTTCAGCTTATAGGTTCGATCTATGTCGGTAAACAAATGTTTTGTCTTCCAAGTAAGTCTTGTTGATGGCCTCTTATAACCTTGGCATTAAACAGAAACTGTTGTCCACAAGGAAAAGCTGGTATTGAGTATATATACAGTTTTCTGATCTGTTCTTCTCATGATTTCCTATTGTGTCTCTTGAAATCAAAGCATTATTATAGAGTCTTTGGACATAGCATCAGGACATCACTAAAATGACAACATCTTAAACAACAATATTAATTGATTACAACACCTGTTGATTATGAAATCATCTCCAACTGCTTAATTATGCATTCATTTCCAAAAAATTATGACATCACCTCCAACAACACATACTGATTTGACTATGACATCACCTGTAATATCACTTAGTTTGATTATGCCATTCATTTTAGAATGTAGTGTTGCACTTTATTTTGATGGTCTACTTTAGACATTCTACTAACTAGTAACTTGTCAACATGTCAACTAACTCACATTAGTAGACTGTAGTAGACTCTTAGTAGATTGTTAGGTTAGGGTTAGGTGTTAGGGTTCGGGTAAGTAGAATAAGTCGACATGTAGTTGCAAAGTTACTTATAGTCAGTAAGATGTCTGTTGGTGGAGCATGAAAATAAAGTGTTAGCAGATATTAAGCAGACAATCTACTAATACTCTAGTGAGAGTTAGCTGACAAGTTGCGAAGTTACTTATAGTTAATAGAATGTCTAAATGGACCATCAAAGTTAATACTGGTGCATGAGTTCCAATTTCCCCTGTGTTTTAGTGACTGCGATCGTTTGGAACCTTCATGTGAACTAAAATCAATGTAAAGCCACTCAATTAAGCAAGCTGTGATTCCAAATAGCCTTCACAAACTCTACGTGTGACTCTTGGATGGTCTCGTCTTACTTCTAGCCAGCAGGGTAGTTTTAAACGATGCCCTTAACAAGAGTAATCAGTGGTGAGCCCCAGCACAGCGTCCCAACACAGCACATCAACTCATTTCAGCAACATCCGACGGCTGCCAACCCGTTTGCCAGCTTCAGTTTCACTGTTGGGGCTCATGCTGTAGGAAATGTCGCATCTGCTGCAGAAAGCAGGCAGTATATCAATAACAAATGCCACTCAAAAACAGTGTGTTTGGTATGTGAAATAAGTATTGTCTGCATTAATGATCAGTGATTCATTATTACTCATGCCTATGTCTGTGCTAAAGATGTCTGAAACCTAGGAGATGATTACTATTACCAAGATTATGACAATAAATAAATAGTAAATGAACAAACAAACATATAGAATCAAAAAATCCTATAGGTTCACATTGAAGAAGGGGTTCAAACCATATCTTTAGACCACAACATCTTAGAAAATGAATAATTAACACCTTTGCAACTTCATAGCAATGCACTAAAAACCAGTTAAAACATGCTAGTGTTAGTTTGGATGGATCTCCACGTCAGAAATATCAGATCTGACCCTGGACACCGGATTCTGTCAAAAGATATCCATTTTGTCTGGTGTCCAAAACTAGTAAAACCCATCAAGAGCAAGTCTTGTTTCTTGTATCAAGTTTATTGAATAATCTTAGTTGGGTATGTTTCAATGCTCAAACTTCATCAGGCCAGCACAAATCCATCAAGTGTTACAAAGCAATGGAAAATTAATGAAAATTTGTTCTGCGATGTTAATAACCTTCAAATGGAGGTATTCTCTTATCTCACGAAGAAACCACACAATCATAAGATTAAACAACAATAGAAAGGAAGTAAGTATTCATGAATAAATGATTAAATGTTAAATGAAATTATTTCAATCTAATGATTATACAATTATATAATATATTAAATAATATTTTAAAAAGCAAAGCAAATAATACAACAGACGTATGGTTGCTCTCTTAAAGTAAAACGCACAGGTTGCTATTGAGAATCCTTTGATCATTCATTAGCAGCAGCATAGCAGTTCCTTAGAATTTAGTTCAATGGAAAAATTCAAATACAAATGATTTTATTAACCATTTACTCAGAAATTTGGTCTTCTTGTGTTTCATTAACAAGGCTCATCAATTTGGTGTGCTTTTACTGCACTGCAAGCTTGTTACAACTCACAGTTATGATACTGGATGAGTGTCTAAGTTGTGTGCTTTGTGAGCAAGTGTATCATTCACCTTTTAATTTAGATGTATTGCAGACCAACTTCAATCAAATCATAATCCTATACATTGTCCTGTCCTTGTGATGCATTTTCTTATTTGATCATCTTCCCTGTTTAATAATTCCTGTTATTGAATTGAAAATGATCTAACTTTAGGTATTCACCTCTTTAATCACAAAAATTGATTTATAAATGATACTGAATAATGATTTAATTCAATGCATATCTCGCTTGTTTAAATGTGCTGGATTTTGACCTTAAATAAATATTGACCTTAAATAAATAATAAGCTGACATAAATTGATCAAATCGTATAGAAAGTTTTTTAAGTTTTTATCTTTGTGGTGCTTTTATGCTCAAAGAACCATTACACGACCCGGTCTCAACCCTCAGGGACTTGTGGGGGGTTTGCATGAGTTTGTGTGGGATCAGAGGGGCTATAATCTGTGAGCAGGTTCGGGGTCCATGAGGCCATTCATTGTGCTTCATCAGCATGCAGTGAGGAGGACATTTCGCCTTCAGAGCGTGAATGCCGCCTTGAGATGGTCTGTCTTTAATCTCAGCTGGCGGGGTCTGATGCAGGATAAAGACACCATACATCCTCTCATCCGCCACTTCCTCTAGGTCCTCTCTAGACTTCCCTCTATCTCACTACCTCTTCATTCTCATCGTACCAACTCTTGCTGCGTTCAAATCCCTCATGATCCTAATGTGACTGGTCTGTTCGACTGAGGAGTGTGTGAGAATCTGGCAGTTCATTTTCAGTGGCTAAAATGCTGTGCATCTATAAATGTTGCCCTGTAGCTACAAATAAGAGTGTCCAAAATAATGTTCACAATTTTTACATTTTAATCATGTCATGTTGTTTGAAATGTGATCGCTGTATTCATGCTGTTTTTATGGATATTTTAACAATTATTTTTAACAAAAGTATTTAATGAAACTAAACATGTCAAGTGTTTTAACCATAAAGCAAAAAAAAAAAAGAAAAAAAGAAAAGAAATTAACATATTTTCTAACATCTTTAATACATTTAGGAATACATATTTTTCAAAATATATTATTATTTTCTAAATAGCATAAGGTTTTTCAAAAACATGTTTGACAAAACCTTTCCATGTCATAAAATTGCTAATTGCATGTTTACACAATTTACATCATATCATTGACCCTTAAACTCTTACCTGAAGTCTAGTATCCTTACTTGTGTGTTATACTGAATTTCCCTTCCCAGCCCTATGTGACCTTAATCAGAGGTGTGTTTCCCAAAAGCATTGTTAGCCAACTATGGTCGCAAGTTCCGTCGTTATCAGCATAGTTCAACGAGTCGGTGTTTCCCGAAGCCATAGTTCCAACGAACATTTGCAAACAGCATCGCAAAGTTGTGTGGTTGGAAAGACAGTTCTCGAGCTGTGGTTAGCATAGTTTCTTGTATGCATATTGTTTGCTTGTTTCCATTGATTGTTAATACTGTGTGTGGTTACATGGATGATCTATGGCTGTTTTTTTGTGATGCTTGTTCATGAGTCCCTTGTTTGTCCTGAATAGTTAAACTGAGCTCTGTTCTTCAGAAAAATCCTCCAGGTCCTGCAGATTCTTCAGTTTTCCAGCATCTTTTGCATATTTGAACCCTTTTCAGCAGTGACTATGATTTAGAGATCCATCTTTTCACACTGAGGACAACTGAGGGACTCAAACACAATAACTTTTTGAATTTGAAGATCAAGGTAAATTGTACTTAATTTGTCTTCTAGGAAACATGAAAGTATCTTCTGTTGCTTCCAAAGAGCAGGACTAAACGAAAAAAACTGATATTTAAACAAAATAAGAAAAATTTTGACTTCTTCATCCTGTTCAAAAGTTTTCACCCCCTGGCTCTTAAAGGGATAGTTTAAAACTTACCTCTAAAACACCACTATGTCCAACTGCGTTCAGCATTCGGTTAGTAAGGTCTGATCACGCTCTGACAACGGAAGTGATGTCTTGCGCTTATACTTCAATGAGTGTGAGACATCACTGCCATTGTCAGAGCGCGATCAGACCTCACTAAGCGAATGCTGAACGCAGTTGGACATAGTGGTGTTTTAGAGGTAAAAAAATTATATAAATACTTTTCGGTTTCTTGCACAAACCGATCGTTTCGTGTCTTAGGACATCAATGTGTCGTCACGATCCGCAAGGTTTAATTTGGATTTGTCTGTGCAAGTTTTATTTACTCTTATAGACGAAGTTCCCATTGACACGCACTATACGGCTGACAGACGGCAACAGTTGGAGTTAAAAATCATCATTTGTGTTCTACTGAAGAAACAAAGTCACCTACATCTTGGATGCGCTGGGGGTAAGCAGATAAACATCAAATTTTCATTTTTGGGTGAAATATCCCTTTAATGCATTGTATTTCCTTCTGGAGCATCAGTGAATGTTTGAACCTTTTTTAATAGTTGTGTTTGAGTCCCTCAATTGTCCTCAGTGTGAAAAAATGGATCTCAAAATCATACAGTCACTGCTGGAAAGGGTACAATTACGCAGAAGATGCTGGAAAATCAAAGAATTTGCAGGACATGGAGGATTTTTCTGAAGAACAGAGCTCAGTTGAACTGTTCAGTATTAAGAATCAATGGTTCACAAACTTTTGAACGGGGTCATTTTAATAAATTCAGCTATTTTTTTGTTTATAATCAATATCTTAATCAGGACAGTACTAAATAAAAAATAACATGCATTTTGTATGATCTCTCTTATTTTGTTAACATTTTTCACATTTTCACAGATTCTGCAAGGGGTTCACAAACTTTCAAGCGGCACTGTAAATATATATATATAGCCGACCCATTTTTCTGCATCCATCTGCCACTCCGTCTCCTCACACTCACCTGGTTACTTTCCTAACCAGAGATACAGGGGAGTACGGAGCCCTCTCCTTGGACAGCACGCCAAATACGCAAGTGTGAACTCAGTATGTAAGAACGAACCTATGATTGAGTCTGGAAATAAAGCAAACTGAGAAAAATTAGAATTAGTCCAGAGATGTCTTTCCATAAGTTATAGCGAAAAATCTAGTATTTTGACCACCTGCCTTACATCATTAACCAACGTGTTGGTTGAACAGTTTGTGACAATATGGTTTCGGGAACAGTCGTGATTAGCTCACTGTAAAACATTTTCAGCTGGTTAAACATAGAAATGAAAGTTCATCTGCTGCCTTAAAAATGTGAGTTAACTCAACTAAACATAAGTAAAATAAACTTGAAGATAACCTTTGTTTCAACTCACAAACAGTCAAGACAATGCATTACTTTAAGTTACATTTTTAACTTAAAGTAATGAATTGTCTTGACTGTTTTTGAGTTGAAACAAAGGTTATCTTCAAGTTGAGTTAACTCACATTTTGAATTCTATTTGATTTTATTTTACATTTGGATTTTTTACAGTTGATTTCTTGATTGATGCATCGCTGTGTCCCAATTCAGGGGCTGTATCCTCCGGAGGTTGCATTTGAAGGCTTCATATGTCATTGAGTCGGTCTCGTTTAAGAAAAGTAACCATTAGATTGCAAAGTAATAAAGAAATTACAGTATTTTAGACCTCATGTTGGAATAACAGTCACTTTTATTAAGGTTACATTTCTTAAATGAGACCGACTCGATGAAGTATGCAGCCTTCAAATGCGACCTCCGGAGGATGCAGCCCCTTAATTGGGACACAGCTTGGTTGTTAAAGGGTTAGTTCACCCAAAAATGAAAATAATTTAATTTATTACTCACCCTCATGTCATTCTACACCCGTAAGGCCTTTATTCATATTCGGAACACAAATTAAGATATTTTTGATTAAATCCGATGGCTGTGACATTTGCAATGACATTTCCTCTCTCAAGATCCATAAAGGTACTAAAAACATATTTAAAACAGTTCATGCAAGTTCAGTAGTTCTACCTTAATATTAAAAAGCGAAGAGAATATTTTTGTGCACCAAAAAAACAAAATAACGACTTTTCAACAATACAGTGATGGGCCGATTTCAAAACACTGCTTCAGAGCTTTACGAATCGAATCAGTGAATTGGATATCCTATCAAACGGCTAAACTGCTGAAATCACGTGACTTTGGCGCTCCGAGTCACTGATTCGATTCACAAAGCTCTGAAGCAGTGTTTTGAAATCGGCCCATCACTATATTGTTAAAAAGTCCTTTTTTTTTTTTTTGGTGCACAAAAATATTCTTGTCGCTTTATAATATTAAGGTAGAACTACTGAACTCACATGAACTGTTTTAAATATGTTTTTAGTACCTTTATGGATCTTGAGAGAGGAAATGTCATTGCTTTGAGTGCAGGCCTCACTGAGCCATCGGATTTAATCAAAAATATCTTAATTTGTGTTCTGAAGATGAATGAAGGTCTTACGGGTGTGGAACGACATGAGGGCGAGTAATAAATGACATTATTTTCATTTTTGGGTGAACTAACCCTTTAAGCAGCGAGTTACGTCGTTGTACGGGAAACGCACCCGGGATCAACAGTAGGGGCAGCGTTATCTCAAATGTTTTGTCCAGTTGTACACATTAGAAAAATCTGAATTGTCATAGCTGACGAACAATTTATGAAATCAAATACTCATGGAATCTGACAGAAATTAAATATTTGTTTGTCATATAGTGCAAACTGCAATCCAGTACCATCATGAGAACTATGCTACAGTAGTTAAAATCCTTCACCTAAACATACACGTATGTGGGAGAAACAGTGCTTGGAGAAGGAGGAAAACACATACACACATAGGTTTGTTTTTGTGAATTGTGGGGACATTCCATAGGCGTAATGGTTTTTATACAGTACAAACCGTATTTTCTATCGCCCTACACCAACCCTACACCTAAACCTACCCATCACAGGAAACTGTGCACATTTTTACTTTCTCAAAAAAAAAAAAAACTCATTCTGTGATGATTTATAAGACTTTTGAAAAAAGGGGACATGGGGTAATGTCCTCATAAGTCACCCTCTCCTTGTAATACTATGTCATACCCATGTCATTATACAAATTTGTGTCCTGATATGTCACAAAAACACTCACACACACACACACAGGCTACATTTATCTGACTTATATGGAGGAAAGCTCTCAGTGCAATAAAAAAAATGGTTTCATTTGTAAGCTCTGTATTTGGCACAAATCTAACATAGCAACAAACGGATGGATCTAAGAACAGAAAAATCCTGGAGGAAAATATGCTGGAATTCACAAGAGCACTGGGACTTGGAAGTCAACTGAATGACAATATATCTTCAACTGTGACCTGAAATATACCGCAAAACCCTCAATACAGTGGCTTATAAAACCAACAAAGTACATTTCCTGGAGTGGTCGAGTTACAGTCCAGACCTTAATCCAATTGAACATCTACAGAGTGACTTAAAACGGCCATCCAAAAAAAAAAAATGGTTTCCATCCAACTTGATGCAGCTTGAGTATTTTTAGCTAAAGGTTTCAGATTTGCATTAATATTTATACATTTTTCAGATAAAGATACAAACAAATGTAACTTACCAAAGCTAATCCTACAATGCATTAACTTTCCATGAAGGGATACTTATGATTAAAATAATTTCAAATCCAATACAAAAGAAAATCTTATTGTTTGTGTGTGTGTTTCATGCAGAAAGAGAATAATAGGTTTGAGATGACATGAGGGTGAGTAAATGAATTTAAATTTCAGGGTGAACTTTTCCATTAATAAAAAGTGTGTTATATTTTATACAGTCACCATATTTCCTTAACTGACCCCAGTTCCTTTTGCCTACAGCAATCAGTTTCTCAAAGCAGCCCTCATCAACGATGCTGACTGAAATAACAATGAACCACACACTGAGCTGAAGACACAAGTCATCTCATACTGTCTGATTGTTCCTTAGCACTTCAACAATATCTGCAAACTCTTCCCATCTGTGCTGTCCCATTTATTCCCCCAATCTGTTTATTCAGAGCTCAAACAAACAAAAATGGCCTACCAGTAGTTATTCAAAACAGTGAGAAGGAAGCTATTTCAAAATTCTCTTTTATGGTGTAATTATGACATAAGCCAGCAACCGAAGACCTAATTCTCATATTTCAGCAGCTGCGGATTTTGAAAAGAAGATTAGCTTTATGTACATATATACACTTGTGAAAAAGAATACACTTTAGCATACTTTTAAAACGAGTACTTATTACAGAAATAATATACTTTAAAAGAATATACTTAAGTGCAAACTGAATGCAATGTTTAATTGCATGTTATTTAGAATTAAATAAAAATGTATTATATGCAATTGGTTAAACTTAAGAGTGCTTTTTTGATCCACTTTATGTTAGTACATCATTATATGTAATTTCATAATTACTTCTAATGACTTGGAAATATGGTTAAGTGTGCTGTCGAATGTAGTGACAAGCAGTTATGGTCAAATAATATACATTAATATATTTTCTGTTGAAACTTGTGTCAATTTGATAATGACGAAGCTTCAGTTTAGTACATTTAAAATATATAAACTGTAAAGGCAGCAGCTATTTGCACTAAGCAATACTAATACTGTGAAAATAGCAGTATTTTCTTTGCACTAAGTTTAAATAGTAGTTACAGGGGTTGGACAAAATAATGTGAACGTGAACTTTTATTTATCTTTCTGTTGTTTATATTCTTTAGTTTGTATATCAGTGCCGCATAAGTGGTTTTATTTTGGACAAGCCCAGTGTGAAATAGGCACCTTGTCAGACGTCCAAAAAGGGCAAATCAAAACCTGGACAGTTGGAGCATCAAGATGAACTTCATCAGCTTAATCAACTGACTTGAATATTATGGAACTACTTGGGCAGTTTTGGAGAGAAGAGTGAGAAGCAGATTCCTCCTTCAACATCTTTGAAGTAACTGGCAGATGTTCTGATAGACAACATTCAACTGGAGACTATTCAAAAGTTGTTTTAATCTATTCTAATAAGGTTGAAAGCTGTATAAACGGTTATCAAGAAATAAAACACACGAGACAGGGGTAGTGAACTTTACCCATCTTCTTTCACTTCCATTCTCACACACATTACAGTACATCATTACACAACATTTTAAAATAGTAGTTAATAGGGGTGTGACGAGATCTCGTGTCACGAGATCTCGCAAGACTAAATGGTGACGAGATTTCTCGTCGAGGCGAAAAGCAGTCTCGTGATAGTGTGAGGGTGAAATTAGAATAGAATATGCCACCGCTACGTTTACATTATGCCTCCACTGTCGTTTTGCTTTTTATAGACATAAAAAAACATTTAATTCAGTTGGATAACGGTCGCGGCCGCTCCCTATTCACAGTAAACGCGAGTAAAAAAGTAAACGTGAGCGCGTATTCAAACACGATTTCAATACCCTGCATTTTGAAAGCGGCTCCCTGATGAATACAAATATCTCTCAATACGAAAGCTATCTTAGGCTGGGCTGTGTAGTTGTAACCATCTCTTAGCTCTGTATCATGCTTAAAGAAACATTTTGTCTTATTTGCTCTTTGAATATTGAGAGAGTGCTTTGATTATGGTTGCACTTATTGATTGCACTTAAGACTAAAACACTTAATACATTAATGTTAATAAATGAGACCTTATTGTAAAGTTTTACCATTTTTATTTATACTCTTTTTATTTCTATGATCAATTTGTGGAAAGGAGTTCAGTTAGGAGGTCAAAAGTTGTAGAAGCTCATAAATCATGTACAGTAAGGTCTGAAGAGACTTGTATGAAATCAAACAGGAGAGAAGCCAGTTTGCGGCAAAATGTTTTACAGTGCTTGAATATCATTGTCTTTTACTGCATATGATAATTCATACTCCGAAAGTAGAACTGAAATGACATTAATTACAAGATGATAAGTCAAAACATTTCAAATGCACCTGCAGATTATTTTTCTAATCATCTTTGAGGATTTCTTAAAAATAGTGTGTAAAAATCTCGTCTCGTGAACTCAATCTCGTGTCTCGTCTCGTCTCGTGAGCTACCTGTCTCGTCACACCCCTAGTAGTTAATAATACAGTTCCCTCATGAACACAACATATTGCCTATTTCCTAGGTGTTCACATTTTTTTGTAATAACCCAGTAGATGCTATTATACTTAGTGCAAATAGTAGCAGATACTATTTGCACCAGGTTGGTGGCATGGAAATGCTAACACACCCACCTTGCTCTCCACACCACTATTCTTATTGTCAGATGGGTTTATTTTGTAATTTTGTCTGGGCTATTTGCCCTTGGTGTAAATAGACACTCCAAACATTTAAAAAAATAATAAAAAAAATGCAATATTAGATAAATAATCGAATAACACTTTATCAAATTTAAAGATAAAATTACAATTGAGTACTTAACATATGCTTTAGTATGTTAGTGAACACATCAAAATAAGAGTATTTCTTTAAAGCATGGCAAAAAGATTATTAAAACAATGATTTTATACTTTAAGTAAAAATTTTAATGTGCGTTTCTTCAAAATGTTCTTAACATAATCATGGAAGTGTACTCGATTTAATTACACCTGTGACCTCTTATTTCATCAATATTGTGTTATCTGCAAGTACAGTTTACTCAAAAAAAAAAAAAAAGGTGTTATATACTACTAAAAGTGGTTCTTTGGCTCGTAATCATAGGGGAACCACTTTAAGTGCTGTGTAGCACCAAATCTTGGTGCTTCAGTGGTTCTTCAGCGATTCTTTGGGGTGGTTAAGGTGCTATATAGCACCACTGCTGTACAAAGAACCTGTTAAGCCCCTTAAAAGGTTCTTTACGAGGCAAACAACTACTGTTGGTTCTGTTTAATGCGAATAAATACCCCAGAATTTATAAATAGCACCTTGTCCGTGCTTTCTATACTATTTAGATCAAAACAGAAGAAACGATTTCAAGCAAATGGATGTCTGTCAGCACATCTAGAAAAAAAAGTGCTCATCAAGCCAATTCATGGAAACTTTAATAACCATGACTGCACTGTGGGTCATAGAGCATAAGGTATTCCAGAAACACGTGCAGAATTTGCTACCAAGCCTGCTTGAATTGAACTCTGTTCTGTTCTATGGCACTAGTTCTATGGTTTCATGGAGGATCTTTAGTTTGAAGTGGCTGTTCTACTAGATGCTACACAGGACTTATGTCCAGCAAATGAATGGCAAAATCAGGGTTCTTTACTATTATGAATACATCTAAAAGAGCCTGGTTCATCATTGTTCTGTTGAGTAGTCCACTAGTAAGTGTTTAGGTAACTTCAAGTGAAGTTACTTAACTTCATCTCATGAACACTTGACAAACACGGAACACACAACACTATTACACATTATTTACTTAAAACACTTATTTATATTTCAAATTTGCACACATAACTGTACATACAAATTGTCTATATTATATATTGTTTTTTGCTTTTTTTTGCACTTTGTCTATCTTGTAAATTTGTATATTATTATTTTATTCTTTTTATTATGTGTCTTGTCTTGTCGCTGTTACTCTGTTGCACTGTGGAGCTTCTGTCACTGAAACAAATTCCTAGTATGTGTAAACAACATACCTGGCAATAAAGCTCTTTCTGATTCTGATTCTGATTCTGAACTTGGGGTATTGACATTGATCTATAACACAGCATGTTGACATTCCTTATGAAAAAGAAGTATACTTCAAGTAATGTTCAAGTATATTTTTAAGTATACTTTATGAAGTAAGTATACTAGTATCAATGTACTAGTAGTAAACTTGTAAGTGTACTATTTCAGTACTGCTTGGGACTAAATTGGCCCACTTTTTAGTATGTAAAAGTATACGTTTAAAGGATTAGTCCACTTTCAAATAAAATATTTCTGATAATTTACTCACCCCCATGTCATCCAAGATGTTCATGTCTTTCTTTTGTCAGTCGAAAAGAAATTAAGGTTTTTGATGAAAACATTCCAGGATTATTCTCCTTATAGTGGACTTCAATGGCCTCCAAACGGTTGAAGGTCAAAATTACAGTTTCAGTGCAGCTTCAAAGGGCTTTAAACGATACCAGACGAGGAATAAGGGTCTTATCTAGCGAAACGATCGGTCATTTTCGAAAAAAATTCAACTATATATGCTTTTTAAACACATCGCCTTGCATGCCCTAGTGAAAGATAAATATACTAAAATCTATTTGAAATACATTTATTTTATGCTAAGTGTACTACAATTGCATTTACATTTGCATACTTAAGTATACTAAATTGGTCTGCAAAAGTATTTTTGTGTTGAGGTCCAACTAAATATATACTTAAGTATATCTGATTGTGCTAAAGTGGAACTATTGCAAGTATACTTTAGTACAAGTATATACATCTTGCATTCAAATTATACAGTGATCATACTATCCTTACTAATAGTGATATTAAACACATTTTAGGCTTATTATTTAGAAATAAATGAATAAATGTAAATATGCATTGTGCATTGTGCAATAAAGAAGAACTGCAAATAAAGTTTAATTAAAATACTTTTGTCAGTATGTCTCTACATAGTCAACATGTGAAGTGGATCAAAACCCTTCATCAAAGTTGTCCAAAAATCTTCTTCTAAGGACAACTTTGATGAACTTTTTTGATCCACTTAAAATGCTGACTACTGTATATTAATGTTTTTTTAGTTAGTGTGAAATGAATGTAGGCCTATTCTAAATACATTTTGGTAGGTTTTTTCACTAGGCAGACTCTGCATCCATTGCCTCTGACATGTTTTCTCACCGTCACGTACTTAACTCGGAAACTCTTAAGGAAATCCAGAGTTACCTAAACTCATAATTATGAGTTGTGCTGATGTTCATGTGCATTTTAAATACATTCTTTCTGACATGACATGAAAACACTGTAGCTGCTGAAGCTAAACCTTGACCCCCATTGGTCTGCCCCAACGTGTTTTGAACGCCATAAAGCCAATGCCATCACACTCACCAACAATCGGTTTTGCTGTACTTTTGCTAAACAACCGAACTCGCTGGAGTGCACACTATTGGGAATCTGTGTTGCAGATTTTGGCAAATTTGTCAGAAGGAAACTTTAGAGTCTAGAAACTCATTGTAGCTAAAGACACAAGTCTCACAATGTATTTTAAATCTGAGAATGATCAAATTATTTTTAGATGAAGCTATATAATTTTTTAGATGAGACTTTCTTTTTGTGCAAACCACAGAAAACATGAGGAATGAACTGAAAAATCTAGTGTGTTTCTGCTAATTGGCTGTAAGGGCAGAATTTTCAAACCCAACTTTTGCCTACAGCTCCGACGTAACCATAAGAAATTTGCAAATAAAATGTTTTCATTTGTTACATTTTCACTTCAGTAATTTATTTTTGTTAAATACTACGTTGCCCTGTTATGAATAAATACAATTAAGTGAACAGTATTTGAGTTCTACTTGTTTAGTATAAAAAAATATCATTGGCCTAGATAAAAAGTTTACAGGAAATGTGTTTTGAGTTGCAAAAAATAATCATAAGTTTTATAATTATGACCTTTACCTTTTTTAATAATTTGCTCACACTTTGACTATCAGATAGGCTATTGTTTAATTTAATTCAATAGCACTTTTCACAATTTTGCATGGTTGCAAACAGATATAGCCTACATACATATAGAAAGTAGTTATAGTAAATATTTGTAAATACGACAAATAAAGAAAACAACANAAGTATATACATCTTGCATTCAAATTATACAGTGATCATACTATCCTTACTAATAGTGATATTAAACACATTTTAGGCTTATTATTTAGAAATAAATGAATAAATGTAAATATGCATTGTGCATTGTGCAATAAAGAAGAACTGCAAATAAAGTTTAATTAAAATACTTTTGTCAGTATGTCTCTAAATAGTCAACATGTGAAGTGGATCAAAACCCTTCATCAAAGTTGTCCAAAAATCTTCTTCTAAGGACAACTTTGATGAACTTTTTTGATCCACTTAAAATGCTGACTACTGTATATTAATGTTTTTTTAGTTAGTGTGAAATGAATGTAGGCCTATTCTAAATACATTTTGGTAGGTTTTTTCACTAGGCAGACTCTGCATCCATTGCCTCTGACATGTTTTCTCACCGTCACGTACTTAACTCGGAAACTCTTAAGGAAATCCAGAGTTACCTAAACTCATAATTATGAGTTGTGCTGATGTTCATGTGCATTTTAAATACATTCTTTCTGACATGACATGAAAACACTGTAACTGCTGAAGCTAAACCTTGACCCCCATTGGTCTGCCCCAACGTCCTACCATTGGTTGAACCACAATGATTGATATGTTTTGAACGCCATAAAGCCAATGCCATCACACACACCAACAATCGGTTTTGCTGTACTTTTGCTAAACAACCGAACTCGCTGGAGTGCACACTATTGGGAATCTGTGTTGCAGATTTTGGCAAATTTGTCAGAAGGAAACTTTAGAGTCTAGAAACTCATTGTAGCTAAAGACACAAGTCTCACAATGTATTTTAAATCTGAGAATGATCAAATTATTTTTAGATGAAGCTATATAATTTTTTAGATGAGACTTTCTTTTTGTGCAAACCACAGAAAACATGAGGAATGAACTGAAAAATCTAGTGTGTTTCTGCTAATTGGCTGTAAGGGCAGAATTTTCAAACCCAACTTTTGCCTACAGCTCCGACGTAACCATAAGAAATTTGCAAATAAAATGTTTTCATTTGTTACATTTTCACTTCAGTAATTTATTTTTGTTAAATACTACGTTGCCCTGTTATGAATAAATACAATTAAGTGAACAGTATTTGAGTTCTACTTGTTTAGTATAAAAAAATATCATTGGCCTAGATAAAAAGTTTACAGGAAATGTGTTTTGAGTTGCAAAAAATAATCATAAGTTTTATAATTATGACCTTTACCTTTTTTAATAATTTGCTCACACTTTGACTATCAGATAGGCTATTGTTTAATTTAATTCAATAGCACTTTTCACAATTTTGCATGGTTGCAAACAGATATAGCCTACATACATATAGAAAGTAGTTATAGTAAATATTTGTAAATACGACAAATAAAGAAAACAACACATAGTCAGTTTGAAATGGTGAAATAAATTCACGTACCTGATCATAAGTTTTATTACATTAGTGTATTCCTAATGCACTTCAATGCACCAACTGTAATACAATTTTCCCATTAATGCTACTTTAATAGCCTAATTTGCACTTCGAAATATGGCCTGAGGCCCTTTGGGCTGTCAAAATATGACATTTAGTAAACTGATCCTGAGCAAAAAAAAAAAAAAAAAAAAAAAAAAAAAAAAAAAAAAAAGCAGAAAGTTAAAATGTCAAATAAATCCAGAAACTGCATGAAAAGTAAATCATTTTAATTTATGCGTCACATATAAATCCGCAAGACCGCCAAATCATTTAATTGCATTTTTGTCAGGAGCAGTTGTGCTGCATTGAGAGTTGAAGCGCGCAGAGACAATCGACAGAGGAATGTTACGGATTATATATAATCCGCACACACGGAAACACAATCAGTTGCACAAGCAGATCTGCACGTTCACATTTTTTTCACAATTGTTTTAGTGCGTGCACAAGAATAAAACTAATGTGTTTATGCAATGGCTTCATGTTGCGTTAATGACAGATAATGTTAGGTAAAAGGGAAGCAAAACATTCTTGATATTTAATGTTGCGTCTAATGGTTTTATTTCTTCAACAGCTTAAAGTTTAATGCATGTTCGTGTTGTATAGTAACAGGCCGTTTCACGTTTATTTTCACGCACCACTTACTGTGTCTATATTAATAATTTTGTTCGGCGATTCACAGTCTTTTAATCCATATAATTTGTGCTGTCATTAATAGTTGTCATTAATAATGTCTGCGCGCTTATAGCTGTACTTGTAACAGTATAGAGAGAACACAAAGTAACACCAGTTTAGCGCAGTCTATATCTGTGTGGTGGCGCAACAGTTAAGCCGAGTGCTCTTGTGCGACAGCGGCCCTCGTGACCCGGGTTCGATTCCAGCCCGTACTGGTTCCTGCATTCAATGTACATATAAATCTGTTCCCATTGTGTCACTGATGTTCACTGGGTGAGTAAGTTACTGGTATACTGGGGCTGTCTGTAAAAGGCAAATTCTAAAGCTGCATTTCTGGTTTAAACTTGTATAATTTTCAATTTTTTTCAGAAAATGAGCGATGGTTTCACTAGATAAGACCCTTATTTCTCATCTGGGAACATTTTGAACAATTTGAAGCTGCAATGAAACTAATTTTGACCTTCAACTGTTTGGTGCCCATTCAAGTCTACTATATGGAAAAAAATCCTGGAATGTTTTCATCAAAAACTTTAATTTCTTTTCGACTGAAGAAAGAAAGACATGGACATCTCGGATGACATGGGGGTGAGTAAATTATCAGGAAAAGTTTATTTAAAAGTGAACTAATCCTTTAAGTATACTTGGAATAGTTCCACTTTAGCACAAACAAGTATATTTAATACAACTTTAGTTGAACTTCAGCACTGCCTTTGGACAACTAAAATGCATTTAGTGCCACAAATACATTTAATTATACTAAAGTACATACGAATAAATTGTGCTTAAGTATACAATTTTTTCACTAGGGTGTGCTTCCGCTTTCCGTATTCTTCAAAAAGCTTACGCTGTATGTCCTACACCTTCCTTATCCAACTTAAGCCACGCACACACTTAACGATTGTAAGGCCGATTATGAATGTAAATTGATACTTATGACAGATCGCGCTCAAACGCGTCCAGTCGGTGTTCAAATTCCATGTGTAAGTATTTAAATCTGCTTCAGTTGCAGGAAACAATCGGTATGTGTGTTCAGTTCAGTCTTAGAATGTTTCAGCTAATCGTTAGGTGTGTCCCCGGCTTTACGGAACGAACTTAAGTTTTTTTTCCGTAAGTAGAATAGGGAAGGTGTAGGACATACAACGTAAGCTTTTTGAAGAATACGGAAAGCGGAAGCACTTGCAAGGTGATCATTTGTGTTTATAAAACATATACATTTGTATTTTTTTTCGAAAATGACCCATCGTTTCGCTAGATAAGACCCTTATTCCTCTTCATGGGTTCAACATTTCATTCAGTAACATTACACAGTTTTGATTTATATGCTGTTTAATGTTTGATGATAGCATTGTTTTACATTTGAGTACAATCTTCTATCTATTATTTCTGCTTCTTCACCTGTGTTTTAATCCAGAGATTCCTTGCCAGAAGATGCGTAATAGCGCCCCCTACTGTATAATAGTAAAAACATGGATAGCTGGAAAATTCAGTCAGTGGCTGGAAATGCGGAAAGTATGTACAATACCAGTGGACTAAACAACCAGATAATCAGAATTTT
>RJVU01060294.1:814182-836904 GCA_003731715.1 Anabarilius grahami
TTTTACAAAGACACTTTGTCAGGTTTTGCAGTATTCAAATTCACACCGTTCTGCTACACCCAGATCATGTCTGCTCCATAATTAACAGTCTCTCCATTGTGCCGTGCTCCCAGAAGCTTGTCTGTTTGACTAGCATTGCCCCTTAGTAAACAGGAAGACAGTTAATTATTTTGAAACTCACATCCACAAATAACTGGCTACTGGTCCCCCGCTGTTAGTAATGACACTGTGCGGTCAGTAATTAAAGACTGTTTTCACATGAAACTACCCAACATCCCCTCTGAGAGCGACGGAGAAACCCGTGAGAACATCTCAACTTGTTTTTTTTTCATTTTCCTTTGTCTTTTTTCTCTCTGTCACTGTACCCCCTCTCTCTCTCTCTCTCTTTCTGTTGCCCTTTTCACACAGGGTAGAGCACGACCCATGCTCTCCTTCAATTACCTTTTCATGGGTTACTGTCTCCATGGCAACTTCCCAAAAAGAAGCAGCAAGCAATATCCGTCTTTTAAAAAAGACAGATCCCCCCCCAACGATAGGCACTTTTAATGTCCCAGTGGTTGATTAAAACCTAAAAAGCATAAATTAATATTTATTATGTGAAAACTATTTATATACATATTTACAGAACAATTTTTCCTCACTCAAGTGCATCCCCTCCCCAACAAAAAAAAGAAAAGAAAAAGAAAACAATGAAAATTCAAGGTTAATGTGTGAGAAATATTTTCAATTGTGTTTTATGATACATAAAATGATAGTTATTACATTTGCCTTAGACAAAGGAAAGGTTGCCATTTTATTGTAAACATATTCCTCCACCATGATTTCCAACACAGAATATATCAAGCAGAAATAATACATATTTTGAGATGTGGTGGAAATGATATTTGTTGATTCAGAAAAAAAGACAGGATTCTCCAATGATGCATGTGTATCCACTGAAGGAAGGGAGTTCATTTTCTATAAAATGCAACGCTGAAGAAATATCCAAATGTTCTTTTCACGCTATTAGCACCAGAGCGCCACTGCACACAAACTTTGTGTTCATTTTTGCATCAGTTTGTCTGTTCAGCCAGCAGTTATAGTACTGATGAGAGAGTGAAGCTTCTCAATGTATTCAAGCCATGTGTATCCAATGATGCCAATTATTTCATTACCGTCTGGACAGCTCGTCACCAGCCGCAGCCCTCACAGTTTTACACGCTGCAGCACACAGTGATGGGCTTTTGTTTCATCAATTAGTCACCACAATTAATGTGCCCACTACAAGCTTGTGCTTTTTCCATCTTACAAAGAACATATCCGGGTCATATTTCACTCCTTAATCAAGTAAAAGTTTATTTATTTAGATTTTTTTATATGGTGGCACATTTTTCCCCTTAGATATTTCATTATATTTCATTAACTCATTCCTCCAAAATTCCAGTCTTCATAACTACATAAACTTCAAATATAGTCTGACTGATTGTGATTGTCACGTTGCACGTGTTTCACGTTCACTGTACATAGACAAATAACTTGTCACTTTACGTCATGCAATGTAATGCAAAGCAAAAAACAAATAAATAAATAAAAATGCAAACATTGTCATTATTATCCATATGGATAATGAGATTCTCATTATCCACTATAATTATTCCAATAATGAGATTCTCATTCATGTATCATGTTACTGTCCGGACACATAATTTAAATCTATAATTTAAACAAATGCAGCCATGATACTTCATTGTTTAAATAATACATCATTGTTTTTACATTACAGTAATGAGATTTTTGAAATATGATGATGAGGGTTTGGGGTGAATATTCATTCTCATGAAAATGTCACAATGCCTTTTTTAAAAAAAAAAAACTATTTGGAGTGCAATCTGGAGTGAAACTCAACATCATGAGATTCATCAATCCATTGTCCCAGCATTAGTTCAGAAAAGAAAGATGATTATCTATAGTAATAGTAATTGAATTACTCACCCCAACATTCATTATTATTATTATTAAATAGTATCAGTAACTCATGCCTTTACTAATGTAATCTTTAAATATGGGGTGATAGAGTATCTCAGTATCTCACCTAGCTTGACAGACCCCTGTGTCATAGTTTGTACAAATGTGCATATGTTTGAGTGAAATAAATGTGTGTGTCAGCATAGTGCAGATGAATTTCTGGAATTTTCCTCTGGGCATCACTGCAGTATCTATCCATCTATGAATGTAAGATGTGGAAACTAACGCTGATACATTGGAATGCTGAGATACAGGTGTGTGTTTGCTGTGGGTGTGTGTGGTGTAATGTATGTTTAAATCAAAGTTTTCTGACAGGACCTCCATGTATCTCTCCTCCCCAGCGCCCATTCTACTGCAAACATTAGCGATTCAGCTGTGTAACTCTAGCATTTTCTCACATCTCATTGGTTGTAATATTATCCTTGGGCTTATGAAGCCACCAAAGGTATAATTTATTGTCTGTTCAGCAGGCAAAATTTTTGCAAGCCTGGCAAATTCATTTGCTGAATAAATATCCTCTTTCTCTTTTTGCCTGTGATAAAACATATTTCTGTGATTCATATCCCAGTTGTGATAGTCTGCGAAAAATAATTTAATTATCATTAAAAATATATGTACTGTGAATAAGTGGACTAACGGACTGAATAAAATTTAAATATAATGTTATTTTAGGAACTTTCTAATGTGGGCCCATGCAAAATAAATGAACACTTAATATTTAACAAAAGAAAAAAAAGAAGAAAAAAAAAAATCTGAAACAGCCATTAAAAGCCAAACTCCTGGCCAGCTACATTTTTCATTTCTTACCAAGAACATTACAAGTTCATATGCTATTTTCAGAATCACACATCACCATTCTACTGTTTCTGCATCGACTATATGTTTATTTATTATGTATATATAACATCCATGTTGATCCTGGAACAACATTACAATCAATGCATACTGCACAGAAGAATCCCACAATGCAACATGCTTCACAAAAAAAGAAGAAAAAAAAAATCAACCAAGTTTTATTAGCTTCCTCGTGAATCGTTATATGATCATACTACCATAAAAACTGGATAAAAGCAAGTTAACTGGACACAACTCAGTGAATTAAAAAGGCAATGCTTGCAGATTGCATATTGCATGTAAAGGACCTATAAGCCTGTGCCCTCAAGAGTTTCATGACTGAACTAGACATTTATATATATTATTAATCTGAAATTAGCTAACATTGTAATAGCACTGCACCATTGTTTGACAGCTGTCCACTTCTCCGTTTAAATAAAGTGACCCCTGACCTTTGAAAAATATTCTCAGATCTGTCGTAAATCCTATCTTACTTATATTAAAAGATTAGTTCACTTTCAAATAAATTTTCCTGATAATTTACTCACCCCCATGTCATCCAAGATGTCCATGTCCTTCTTTCTTCAGTCGGAAAGAAATTAAGGTTTTTGATGAAAACATTCCAGGATTATTCTCCTTATTGCGGACTTCAATGGCCTCCAAACAGTTGAAGGTCAAAATTAAAGTTTTAGTGCAGCTTCAAAGGCTTTAAACGATACCAGACAAGAAATAGGGGTCTTATCTAGTGAAACGATAGGTTATTTAAAAAAAAAAATTAAATGTATATGCTTTATATAAACAAATGATCGGAAAAAAGGGAACTGGAGCTGCGTTCGTTCCGTAAGTAGAATAGGGAAGGCGTAGGACATACAGCGTAAGCTTTTTGAAGAATATAGAAGTGCAGTTTTGGCGGAAGCACTTGGAAGGCGATCATTTGTTTATGTAATCCTGGAATGTTTTCTTTTAAAACGTCTAGGGTTACTTGTCTAACCCTGGTTCCCTGAATAGGGAACGAGACGCTACGTCATATGACGTTATGGGTCTCTGCGTATTGCGTCGTGAAGCACTCTTGTATCTAACCAATGATGAGACGAGACGTCAGAGGCAGGTGACGTCATGGACCAGGAAACTATAAAGCATACCTAGAACAAAGAACGCTAGCTTCTGGATTATGGCTGAAGCAAGACGCTCACATGTATGCCGGGGGTACGGCAACGCAACGTAGCGTCTCGTTCCCTATTCAGGGAACCAGGGTTACACAAGTAACCAGAGACATTCCCTTTCATGGGAACTGTCGACGCTACGTCATATGACGTTATGGGAACGCTGTCCCAACTACGCCGTAGAACCAAGTACCTGTATGTTATCTTGTAGACAGAACTAAGGAACCCAGAGTGGAGCCTACGTCCAGGTTGTAAAACCTAATAAATGTGTGCTGGGATGACCATCCAGCTGAATCACATATGTCATTAATGGATACTCCTGACATTAACACTCTGAGGTCTGACGGTCACGCCGGCGATACCACCGCGTTTTTTTTCTTACCAGTGTGAAAGAGACTCAAAATACTCTGTCAATGTTGCACATATAATTAAGAGTTATACACCATTTTAATCTGTGGAATATCTTCTTTCATTTGTGTACACTCAGAGTAAAAAACAAAATGTTGTACTTTTTGTAAAATAAAGAAAACTAACATGATGCGTGATCTCTCATCTCCCTCTGAACGAACTCCAATCTGATAGTTCTCAGAAAATGAACTGTAACTTAGTGAATTCTAATGACAAAAAAATTACACTTATGTCAAAAGAAACGTTGAGATGTCAGCTTTTAAATCGTGTAAGTCAAATCGAAAACAAACCTTCTGTGTTTATGTAATCTGTAATCAGAGAGCCATGTCAGAAGTCCGTGATTCAGCTCATTATCCGCTAATGCGCCCACGCCCACGGAGCCAGCGCTATTCAGACGCAAATTCAGTCAGTACATGCAGACATAGTTTCAATCGTGTATTTATTATCCTGAAAAGTGTTTATCTGGATGTTAAAACCATGGTTAGGGAGCTCTAGAAGACATGCAGTTAGTTCCTGGTTCTTCTTCCTCTTTATATGGATTTGTGGACTAAAGGTGTACAGAGCGCCCTCCGGCTGCAAGTATGAATTGAAAACACAGTATCCAGCACTCATAGTGATGAGAATAAATATAGAATAAATATTACTCCTCTGTATAGAAATTTGACATAAACATATAAGAATCATCAATATTTCTCCAAATGTGCATGCTTTTAAGCTAAAAGCCTATATGAAATGCCATAGAGGTAACATAATTGTTCAGACACTTTGCATCACAGAAATACATTATATTTTAAAGAATATAATAGAATACCATTATTTTAAATTGAGCTGAGACATGATTACAGAGGGTTTTTTTCACAGCCTACCTGACTGAAAGAGCTCATTAATATGCAAGTCATTTCAGCTCATTGCTATTCAATTCTTTTGTCTTCTCAGGTGTAAATGAGCCATTATTCATGATCATTCACGCCTCCATGCATACTGTTTCTCTTGACAAAAAGTGTCTTACAAAAACTAAATCAATATATTGTTTTATATGAAGGAGTAGGCAGCATAATTTTTACATAATTCTGAAGCAAAAACTCTAGTCTACAACCTCCAATACCCAGAGGTCTTATGAACACAGATTTAATATACTTTTTTTGGCCTTATTTCAGTGACTTAAGTTTTTTGTTTTTTCAATAACCACGCATAAACGTTATTCCTTCAAAAATACAAACATGTACATACATGTTCCTCACATATTATTGTAGCCTAGTTTGTGCTGAATACAGTGTAATGGCACTTGTGTCATTAATATGTTTATGAACAACTGAAAAAAGCACAAATGTCAGGGCATGTCAAAACTTCTCCAGGGCCCCAAAAATCCTCAGACCCCAGAGGGTTAAGGCCTTTGAGGCCGCCATACCCCTAGTAGAGTGGACACAGACAGCTAATGGAGATGGCTGTCCGGCCGCCTCATAAGCAAGTGAGATAGACTCGACCACCCACTTGCTCATTCTCTGCTTAGATGCTGGGCCTCCTTTCTTAGGAGACCCGTAACACACAAACAATTGATCTGTTTTACGCCACAGGGCAGCTCTGTGAACATATGCATCTAAAGCCCTCACTGGGCAGAGCAGATTGAGTTTCTCCTGATCCGAAGTTGAAAATGTAGGAGGATAGAAGGCCTGAAGTACGATGGGACCCAGGACATTGGTGGGGACCTAGGCACATAGCCTGGTCTAGTGTGCAGGAACGCTTTGACCATTCCAGGTGTGAATTCCAAAACACAAAGGAGCAACTGAAAGTGCTTGAAGATCTCCTATTCTTTAAGAGATGAAATAGCCAGTAGAAATTCCTCGGTCTTTAGGGTGAGGAGTTTCTCTGAAACTTCCTGTAGTGGTTTGAAGGGAGCCTCAGCTAACCCTTCTAATACCACGGCCAAGTCCCAGGCCGGAGTCCTTGCACGTACTGAAGGCCTCAGCCTCAGAGTACCACGGAGGAAGCGTATAAAAAAGGGGGGTCTCAACCTACCGAGGAATCCCCCAGAGGAGCATGGCCGAAATGGCCGCAAGATAAACCTTCAAGGTTGAAGGGGATAAAACCATCCAAGAACTTGTCTTGGAGAAATTGAAGCACAAGGCTAATATAAGAGAGGACAGGGTCCACATTGCTTTGTCTACACCAACAGTTTTCATTTATACGCATAAAACTTCCTCGTGGAGGGAGCTCTGGAGTGGAGTATGGTCTCCACAACCTCAGTTGGGAGACCAGCATCTATGAGCCTGGCCCCCTCAGAGGCCAGGCCCACAGTCTCTGTAGTTCTGGGCATGGATGAATTATCATGCCGCCCGCTTGAGACAGGAGGTCCTGCCTGAGAGGAAGCTTCATCAGGGAGCCGTCTAGAAGTGACACTAGGTCTGAGAACCAAATTTTGGTTGGCTAGTACAGGGCTGTGGCGACCAGGGCGGGCGAGAGCCGTGAGGGAACGGCGCGAGGCCGGTGACGCGAGTGTTAATGATCGTCACCTGTGAGGCGCACCGGCCTCGAGTCCCTCATGGAGGAGCTCCGGAAGCATAAAAGGAGGAGCGACGACAGTTAAAGACGAGAGAGGACCAGGCCTGGACTTTATTTTATGTTTTATTATGTTTGTGTGGCCGGCAGACGTCCGCGAGGGTCTGCCGGCATTACTTTCGTTTTGTTCTGTTTATTTTGAATTAAAGTTTGTTTGAATGTTCGCCGGTTCCCGCCTCCTTCTTCCCGTACTTACGAACTGTGTTACAAGGGCTATCAATATTAGACTGACCCCTTCCTGGCGTACTTTCTCCAGAACTCCCGGGAGCAGAGCGAACGGGGAAATGCATACAGACGCAGCCTCGGCCACGTCTGTACCATGGCATCCAGACCCAATGGTTCTGGATGAGATAGGGAGAACCACAGTGGACACTGGGTTGATTCCCCTGAAGCAAGTAGGTCGACTTCTGCTCGACCACAGTTTTCCAAAGTGAACTCCACCACCTCAGGGTGGAGTCTCCATTCCCCGGGCCTCAGCCCCTGCCTCGACAGGGCGTCTGCTCCCACATTTTGATGCCCTGGGATGTAAGCTGCTCTCAGTGAGAGGAGCTTCCCATGGGCCCACAGGAGGATCCAACGGGCCAATTGCATAGTTGGCGAGACCGCAGACCCCCCTGATGGTTGATATGAGACCACTGACATGTTGTCCGTGCGAACCAACATGTGATGGGCCCTCAGGTCTGGGAGGAAGTATTTTACTGCAAGAAATACCGCCATCATCTCCAGCCGATTTATGTGCCAGGAACTCTGATGGTCCTCCCAGAGACTCTGAGCTCATGATCGCCCCCCAGCCCGTGAGGGAAGCATCCGTCATAAGCATTACACGACGACAAGGAACCACCAACACAGGAACTTGGGACAGGGACCAAGGCTTTTTCACACGACCAGAGCACAAAGGCATCGCCGCGTGACTTTGATCGTGCGAAAAAGATTTCCCTTCTGAGAAAACCCCTTGGTCCTGAGCCACCACTGCAAGGGTCTCATGTGCAGCAGGCCAAAAAGGTATCCCGTTGGACGCAAACAGTCTTTGAAACTGTTTTACAGTGAGTGACTGGCCTAGTTTCACCCCATTCACGGTATTGAGAATGGAACTCACACGAGCAGGAGACAGATGTGCCTGCATCGTGCTGGAGTCCCAAACTACCCCTAAGTAGTTGGTCATTTGAGCCGGAACCAGCACACTTTTCTTGGCATTGAGCCTCAGCACAAGCCTCTTCATGTGTGACAGAACAACATCTCAATGTTGATTTGCCAGATGTTCTGTTTGAGCTATAATCAACCAGTCGTCGATATAGTTCAGTATGCGGATGCCCTGGAGTCTCATTGGAGCCAGAGCTGCATCCACGCACTTCGTAAATGTGCGGGGTGATAAGGCCGAAGGGAAGAACACTGTACAGGTAAGCTTCGCCCCCGAAAGCAAACCTGAGGAACTTCCTGTGTTGAGGATGGATGAATACATGAAAGTAAGCATCTTTCAGGTCTATCGCAACTAAGCAGTCCTCGGACCTGATCTGTGGGATAACCCACCATCCTTCTTTGGAACAATGAAGCACTGGTTGTAAAACCCTGACAGCTTGCTGGGAGGAGAACCCCTTCTATAGCTCCTTTTTGCAAGAGCGTCATAACCTCCTGTTCCATTACCAGAGGCTGCTCAGGGGCCACCACTGTGGGAAGGACCCCAATAAACTGGGGCGGGCGAGACCCGAATTTGTAACCCTTTTCTATTGTGAGCAGCACCCATTTTGAAATATATAGGAGAAGTTTCCATTCTGCCAGAAAATTTACTAAGGGAACCAGTCTCTCGAAACTGGCCTCTGGTGTTTTTTTTGAGCACTTAACTCGGCGCCCTGAAGCGGCGAACCGGCAAGGAACAGCCGAATCAAGTGATGACCGGTCCTCCTTGGAGGGTCCGTGGAGACCGCTGCGCCCTGAAGCACACTGGGTGGCAGGGTTAGCAGAACGGCCCCCTGAGGGCGCCTAAGAGGGATGGGTACCAAGTATTTTAATACCCAACCCTCTCTGGAGGGGGCTGCCCTCCAATGTCCCTCGCCACTGGCATCAGGACCACTTCGAAGCCTTCTTGGTGATAATTACAGTCCGCAGATCTGTGTTACCCCACAAAGACTTCAGCTGTGTCGCCTGTCCCTGTCCCCAAGCTTTCCCTGTGGGAGCACGGATGGCGACACTTTCTTTGGATGAACGCTCAGACCAGTGCCCTGAAACAGCAGGGAACATCTGAACTGACCGCTCACTGGAACACTGGAAACCACTGCGCCCTGAAGCACACGAGGTGGCAGGGTTGGCAGAACGGTCTCCTTTATTTTCTTTTAAATTCCTCAGAATTTAATGTATTCAATATTTCATTTAATCCTCAAATTAAATGCAGCCAGATAATATTTTTTTGAAAAGGCTGAATATATTTAGAATACAAAAAAGAATTATAGCTCGTAATAATTTGCAAGGTATTTTCGGGGAAAGAGAGAAAGGGAAACTCCCGTCTACTCAGTTCCCTCCAAATATNATATATATATATATATATATATATAATTACGGACACGTGATCTATGCGCAGCCTCTGCAAACGCGAGACCCGAGCCGTATATTCTTTCTTGCAGACTTAATCTACGTGCTGCCTCGGCAACGCGAGATCCGAGCTATATATTCTTTAATGAAAACTCAATCCACGCGCTGCCTCGGCAAGCGCGAGATCCGAGCCCTGCGTTAGACTTTTATTCCCTCGAGAATAAAGCCAACAGGAGTGGAGCTAAAAAACTCCCGCTAGTGCATGCTTCTCTTCAGGACATTTTTATGAATGAACACTGCTCACTGTCAGTTGTGAGCTGACGTGCGTGCTCCACTCCCAGCAAACAACACATTTAATCGTGTGTATCCCCACTCGCTTTATAGTGTAGCACAGGGGGAAACACGATTCAAACTGCTGTTCACTATTGATTTGTTATAAACGTGTGATTTTGAAACACGATATGTGTGTGAGGTGGCGAGTCCTCAGATCGATATCACAATATCTACCTCCTCAGAGCTGGACATGTGAGTACCGGTGCCTCAACCCGGGGGAAGAAACCACAGAGCGTGCTTCCACCTGGGAAACGGCACTGAACCTGGCAGGTAAGGGCAGAGAAAGGGCGGCGCCCGTCTAACCCCTCTGTCAGATCCATCTGTGAACCCCACGAATGGAACTGCCGCTCTGCCTCAGCAGAAGCGGGACCCAATCCACGGGGAACACTGGCCGCAGCACCCTCTTTCTCTTTATCAAGAGTGCCCGGCGTAATCTCAGTATCCTGAGAGTGAGTTTTTCACAGTGCACACAGGCGGCTCCCTCGAGAGCTGCCTGGGCATGCTCAACTCCCATTCAACTGCTGTTTTTCGTCATAATACGTGTCTTTTTTATATATAAATATATGGATTGGTGTGAGATACTCTTGTCCTCAGACAAAGAGATTGTGACTTGTTTATGTAATAAGACAAACAACACCAAATAAGACACACGATAACACAGAGCACTTGCTGAAGACAACAGAAGCTAGGGTTCTTTGTTCTGGGTAGTTTCCTGGTCCGTGACGTCACGCCTCTGACGTCTCGTCTCATCATTGGTTAGATACAAGAGTGCTTCACGACGCAATACGCAGAGGGTTCCCATAACCTCGTATGACGTAGCGTCGACAGTTCCCATGAAAGGGAACCTTAATTTCTTTTCGACTGAACAAAGAAGGACATGGACATCTTGGATGACATGGGGGTGAGTAAATTATCAGGAAAAGTTTATTTGAAAGTTAACTAATCCTTTAAGCATTTGTGGATTTGTCTGCCATTGACAGTCATAAACAGTAACATAAAATTATATGTAACTGATTATAAAGGGAGTTATGAAGTGTTCCTATAAACGAAAGCTGTTTGCGAGAAAGATTAATTGGCCTTGTGCCATTGGAAAGTCTGTCCTCTTCTTCCCTCAGATCCAGCAATTCCAGTGAGGAAGTATACTGCTGTCAATTCACCGAATGCTTGCCAGCGGCAAGCTAGTTTTATGGAGGCTTCACCCACTTATTTTCTGAATGACATTTAGGTACGGGATAGTTTTATGTTTATCATCCGTTGATGAGCTTGACATATATCGAAGGATGAATTTGCAATAAAAAAGGCATTTACCTGTAAGATATAGTATTCTTTGTGGTAGCCTACCTGTGTCTTGGCACTACTAAAGTAGCTTCTAAAATTACTTAGCAATATATTATGCATGATAGAACTCTTAATTAAAGCTCAAATGTGTCCTTTTTAGCATAGTATAATGTGTAGAGACACCTGGTATAAATAAGCACTGAATTCTCTGTTTCACGTTCGCACTTGATAACGCTGACATTCCCCTTTGTCCTCTCCACCACCACCAGGTTGGCCCTGTCCATCCATAGCAGGTAGGCTCTGCTCCTGACTGTGCTTCACTGTCTACAAGTAAGACAGACTAAGAGTGAGGAAAAAGATTCTCTAGTGAGCAAATTACAAGGAACATGATCTCATTTAAGTTTGCTTTTATTTGTTAGAAGAATACTGATTAGAGTCTCATTTGAGTGTTTGATCATGCAATGAAGGTTTACAGCCGTCCTCTATGACTAAGATTTGTAGGACAACAGCATCCAGGACCATCATTACTTGCATTGAAATATAAGGGTAAATGAATACATTCTCCAGAGAAAGCCTTATTGCTTTTCCTGTTTTTTATTCATGGCTCACAAAAAATATTTTGCCATGGTGTTGTTAGTTGCATGCAATTTATTCAAGGATGCAAGGCTAAAGGAATGTGACATCCTGCATTATAAGGTATTCATTAAACGGCAATGCCTTTAATTCCATTTTCAATTGAAAATAAGAATACCAATCATGGTGCAATGGAAGACAAAGTGGATGTTGTTTTGCTACGAGTCGGCGATAGTAATAACTCCATGATTGCTTTTCGACACACAACGACAATGACTAAGACAGTCGACGTTACAATGAATAATGCCTCTATTATTATACTAAGAGGAAGAGAAAAACAACTGAAAAAAACAAAAAAAGCTTTATGGCACTTACTGTATATAATGCAAAATTTGAGGAAACATCAGGAAGACAACTGAACGTGAATAGCGCACACTTTGGCTTCCCTTTTTCCCCTTCTTTTTTAAGCATTAGAGGCACAAATTATGTATTTCCATTGAGAAAACTAAACTATATAAACTGTTATCTAACATAAAATTGAAAATATCACATTTTATTCATGCTATGTTAATGTATGTCAGTTAGTACATATATCAACTATCCATGCATCAATCAATGAATCAGCAGGAAGTGCCTCATCAGGTACTGCTTGCACAAACAACTTGATGTGTAACAAATATGTTTACTCGGCATTTGGGGCATGAACTTATAGATTTTTGATTATCAAGGGAAGTAATGGCCTCAACAAGCAAACCGTATAGTCTAGCATGCACAATGAACTGAAGGAACCTCTTTGTACTCAAACCTTGTACCTTCTTGCTGTAGGGCAACAGTTCTACCCACTGAGCCACAGTGCCACCCAACTTGCGGTTATCCATCCACCCAATTTCCAAAACGTTTCTCCTAGGGTCACAAGAAACTGTTGTTTGTAAGATAGAGGTTGTGTAGAAGTATAGGTGTATTCAGTAATGTGTATCCACTAGCACAGGGCTGTCCAACCCTGCTTCTGGAGGGTCAATGCCCTGCAATGTTCAGTTTCTAGAAATCATAACCATGATTAGCTGGTTTAATAAGGATCGGAGCAAAACCCTGTAAGATAGTGGTGTCACTACATTAGTACAATTAGTATTTTCTGGTTCAGATTGGTTACTTCTTTATTTTGTTTCTGATCTGAATGCATGGCAGGTTGTAATAACAACTGGGAAGTAACAGTTTCCCAGGTGAACTTGAAGCCAACATAAGACACAAGTCGCCATGAAGCAGTCCCAATTCCAGTGGGTTTTTCAGAGTTTCTGAAAGTACACAAAGTGCTCTAGGTAGGTAAAGTGCAGACATAATATGTAGGCAATTAAAATGACACCTACACGAAGGTAGATTTCTAGTAGGAAGCATCAAACTTATACAGTATACTTCAAATCTGATATAGATGTGATTAAAAATAATTTCATGAATTATACTAATTGTAACTTTTAAAGAAATTATGTTAGAAAAATATATAATCTTTTCATAAATTGAAGATTTGTCTGTGCATGCACTGTATTGAAGAAGTTGTTCATCTTCTTATCTAGAGTCAGCTTTTCACATTCCAATAAGGTTTACATTTAACTATGGAAAACTGGCCAGCTTTATGCCAATGTCGGGAAGCAGTAACAGTAGTGGATTGAGTGATATAATTCCACCACAAATTCTCCATGAGCGAGATGAGGTTATAAATTAAAAGCTATGCGTATGTTGGATGCATGAAAGGAGAATACTCATAATTCATGTAAATTAATAGACTGATTTGCAAGATCAGGCTCAATTACTAGTGTTGATTAGGGATTTTGTGCATGTGTTGCTGGGATACAGTTCTGCTCTGAAAATCTGCTCTGTAAATAAATGCTATTACAGTTTCAACCGAGGGCACTCTTACTTTGTTTGAGAGTGCTTAGTCTTGCGTGGCAAAACCTTTACTTAGCTCCAGAAGGTCTGGGGTCTATAGCCACTGCATTTGGTCAAGGACTGCCCACTTAGTCAGGAAGACGAGGTCTGACATGTAAAGTGACCAGTCACAGTTTTGTTCAACACCATGTTTAGGATGTCACTACAATAACAGACCGGCATGCTATTACGGACTATTGAAACTTTCATGCAAACTTTCTTCGTGCTCAAAACATAACTCGTGTGAGTCTCATTAAAACATTTTTGCTTATTTTTGGAGCTTTGGAGTGCTGACTTTTTTTCTGCTTTTTACAGATATTCCCTTCTCATTAAAGTACTTCACCTGATCTTCCATTATAGATGTGAGTGGACATGAGACTCACTTGGAAAATTAAATGGTTGGCCAAGCTCAGAAAATAATACTTATATCCTGTCGGTAAACATGTGAACACATCTCTTTTAAATTCAGCCAAGTGCCTGAAACAAAACGTTTGATATCTTGAAGTTTCTATGCCGTGAACTTCACAAACTTTTAATTCCAGTGTTTAGTTGCTCCTCTGAAGCATTCATTGTTGCAGTATTGAAACTTTTAAACATGGCTTTGTATCCTGGTGGACCATTAAAGATCGCCAGGCTTTTCGGAAAACCTGTAGAAGTCAGCCAATCAGATTTCAACATGATCAGACTTTTGCAACACATTCTCACTCTCAACTGGTCACATATGGACGCTTGGTCAGGACCCCTTGTCGTCACTTTTATATGCACAGGTTACCCCTTTAGCGTCAATTTTATACAGGGTACTCCATTGCTTTCAATGAGAAACCTTTAGCGTCAACACAATACATTACACTATTTAGACATTTCTGAGCATGTATCCCAACCCTTACCCCTAAACCAACCATTTGTAGATTATACAACATAAAACACAGCATATAACAGGCAGATACAACTACAGTCACAATTTATTCAAAAAGTACAAATATTCCAAGGACAAATTATTGATTTTTTTGAGGAACAGGCCCAAAAACGATCACCGTCTCCATCTCCAAATCTCAGATCCTGTGCACACATTCAAAAATTGCTGCCAGAAGAAGAGTTATGTCATCTTTGTGAAATAGCATTGGCTCTTGTGTGTCTCGTGACTGATTGAGTCATGCTAAAGTTCGAGTGTATCTTTTGAATGAAAAATGACTGTGTGCATTCACAGATCGGGATAATTTTGAGCCATTAAAACCTTGAGATCCACTTTGTTTTTCACATAAAGATATTGTATGGCTTCAGAAGACCTGGAACAAGTTGTTTGTAATACTTTTAAACATTTTTTGGCGAGGTCAGTTTGTGCAATAAATACCTGTGACTGTAATTTTGTTTGCCTGTTATGTGTTTTATATTGTTGAGAAGTGGTTAGGTTTAGGTTAAGGGTGGGGTTAGGTGCTTCAAAATATCTATGAAAGTATAAATATTGATAAAAATCATTTCTACTTTTAAAAATTCATACAAAGAATTAAATGTGTCTTGATCTGATGATTAAGGCAAACAACTGAAAGCAATGAAGTACTTTGCACATTAAAAAATGACACTGAAGTAGTACCCTGTGCGTTAAAAAGTGACACCAAGGGTTCCTGACCAAGGGTCCATAAGTGATGACTCAAGTTAGGAGAACGTGTTGGCTTTTGCCTTTGCAAAAGTGTTTTGTGTGCCATATGCAACATTCATTGAATTGAGTGCGGGCAGTCCACGGGCATAAGGTCTGAGGCTGAGACTAGAGGGTGCTTAGCACACTCAAGCACCCCTGTACAACCAGCCCTGCCGTGAAGTATAGGAGGTTATGCTGCCTATCAGTCCTCCTGGAAACTCATATGAACAAGTTCAGGAGTCGTAACTACAATGTAATGCGTGTTCAAGTGATTTTGGTCAAGTGATGGAAGTTCTGGCACAAATGTAGTTTTATCGCATGCTTATTACCTCATAAACTGGCTAAATGTAGCAAAGTTCATTTCTAGTTTTCATCAACAGTACACAAAATGTACAAACTAAACTGTACAAACTACTGTAAACTGTAATTAATTAGTAGCGTTTAAGTGCACTAACTTCTTAACTATCATTCTAACATTGAAGACAGCACTTGCTGGAAAGCCTACTAATGCAGATTATGGAATGAAGTGCTTGAAAAGCACTTGTGAGAGCTGATTTTTTTTAAGGTTACATTTTCATTATTTATAGCCAGACATTGGCCATTGAATCAACCAGGTTGTCCCCTTAGTAAATTTGTAAAGTCTTTCTTGTTTGACACATTTCTATGGCACCACTTCTGAGCTATGTTCTGGCAGTCCTTGAGAAAGAGATTCTGCCTCTCAGCTTGTTTGGGGTTTGACAAAAGGGGGGATTTTCACCGCACAATGATGATGACTCTATTCATAAGTTCTCACTGCAAGTAATTCCAGCATGTTAAGTGTTGAAGTAGTACTGAAGTGCCACTTCAGACTGACGTGCCACTCCAGGGCAAAATTGCCAAATCTTTCCGCACTATCAGTTTAAGCACCTTCGGAAAAGGCCGCTAGATGAATAAGCCGGCCATCTGCCAGCCAGACAACCGACGCTTGCTAATTGCACTACTGTTCACCAGTATGTTCACTACCATTATCCAATCAGTGCATCATCACAGCAAACAAACAGCACAGGGGATTCCAGATCACCAAATCCTCCTAAACTGTTGCTTTTGGGGATCCTTGGTTTGATAAGCAGAATGTTATCCAGAATTTCAGTTCTGGATTTGAAATATTTAACTGTTAAATTTCTGAATTTACATATATATATATATATAGGTTCAGGGTTAGTAAGTAGTTATCACCCAGTTATGGTATTTACTATAATAAGTGCATAGTATGTACATGGGGAACAGGACTGTAAAATAAAGCGCAATTATACGCTGAAAAAAATGTTTAGTCAACTTAGAAAATATATGTGGTAACATGTACAAAACCTTTTTTTTATTATTCTTTTTTTAAATGAAATTAATGATATAAGATTGCTGATTATAACTGAATTCAACCAACCTGAAAAACTGTTTTTGTTGAAATAAATTATTTAATATTGCTGATTATAACTGAATTCAACCAAACTGAAAAAAACAATGTTTTACTGAAGTAGATAAAACCTGATTTCTCCAGCTAGGTAAAAATACTTAATAAGTTTATTAGAGAGAACATAAGAACGTCCTTTTCCACCTTGATATAAATAAACTCAAAAAATAATTCAAAATAAGGGTAATTTAATTGAAGACATTTTTACATTCAACTTAACTTAGTTTATTCAAAATAATTCACTTTAGTTGATTCAACAGTGCTGTTCATCATTATGCACAAATTTATATAATGAACCACTAAGAAAAGATTGGCGTCAGTACTGACATTAGCATAGAACACTGAGTGCCTGAGAACAAGCGATACTCTTTAGCACAATGGTAAATGCAAAATTCAGTAACAGAAACTCCACTAAATGTCCAACATAACTGAACATTAAACATTAACATAAACTACCAACATCTGTCCCCTTACTGAAAAACACATAATATAACACTTAATCCTTAAATTTACTCTCCTAATGCAGTCTCTTGCAAAGCATGCTGGGAACTACAGATCCACTGCCCAGGGCTGCATTTCCCAAAAGCATTGTAAGTCTAAAACCTTGGACACACAAGATGATTTTCAAATCTTAACCGATTTTAAAAGTGTGGGAGACCACAGACATAAGGCCAGCTAAAACTGGTCACTAAATGTCGCTAGATGTTGTCATACAATATATCAACCCAGTCTCATTAGAAAAACGTACCTGTGGGAACGTTTTCGCGAGTCGCAAAATACGTACCAATACGTACATATCACTGCAGTTTCGATGTGAAATGTCCACTGAGTGGCGCTAAAAGTGTGTTCATTTTTTTTTTGCCGGAACAGATAAACGTGAATATGGTACGTTTTTATGACGTTGTTTTTTTCAGTTCTGATTTGAAATTTGCACTCCATTGTGTTTTAAAATAACGTACCACCAACACTACACCTAAACCTACCCGATAGTGTTAACAAAAGCAAATGTGACATAAAAAGCATCCTTAATCGTGCCGTTTTAGCTTGTTTAGATCTCTCTTTGAGCTCTACCTTGACTCGCCTTTCACGGGATTCGTGTCCAAGAAGTTGCTAGATTTGTCACTAGGCTTTTGAAAAAAGTCTCAAAAGGGTTGGGGAAGTCACTAAATCTGACGACAAAATCACTAAATTGGCAGCACTGCATTAAAGCTATAAGCCCCAAGAAGCTGTGGTTTACAGTGAATTTATAACAGCTAAGGGGCGTTGTTAGGCACAACGCAGAGCGGAGTCATAATCGCGCTCATGTTCCAGTTCCCCCAGCGGTAGTAGTCACGTTCGCATTTTGGTTCCCCCAATCGCAAGTAATGCAAGTTATCGCAAGCTTTGCATGGTGGGTAAACCCGCTACTGCTTTTATATTGAAACTTGTTGTGAACACTGAACAAGACTCAAATGACAAATGCTTTGACTAGCACTGTCAGTGTCAGCAGGGCATGGGAAAACCCATTAACTTTTAAAAGGACAAGATTGCAGCAGAAATTCAAACAGATTTTTTATTATGAACTTAGGACTGACCTGAAGGAAAATGCTAAATCTGAATGCAGGTAATACACTCGGTCACTTTATATCTCTCTCACAATACTCTTCTACATAGTAAGCTTCAATAAACAATATCAATTGAGCACAAACATTTCTTTTATGTTGCTAAGAGTGGTTGCTAAGGGTGTTGTGCAGTGCTACACAGAACCAGGTAAAGCGGTCATAGCCATGTTTTATTGTGAATAAAACACAGCCATTGACCAATCTTGAACTAACCGTTTTATAAATAATAAACAACAGTTACTTTTAGTGAGATAAACAATACATGGAATTGCAGCAACACACAGACACAGTGGTGCAGTAACACTGATGTAATGAGGTCACAGGTGTATGTCTGTAGAGTTATTTACAACGGCTTTGAATGCGGCTCAACCAATCAGAATCAAGAGCTGGAACTATCGGTTTTATAAAAGGGAAGTTTCAACCGATTTTTAGTATTATAATCCTCCAAAGGCACACAATAAGATTCGTCCAGACCGCAAGACCACACACCTGTCTATTCTAGTATTAACGAGATCAAACATGACTTGAGAAGAAAAAACAAATGGAGAATGACTGACGCCGTCAGCTGGTTCTCCTGGCGTGAGTTGTGTGTTATGTGAGGAAAAACAAAAGGAGAAAAAAAGAATATGGGTGATCTTACTCCACTTTCGTGGCATGTTTGTGGCTACCAAGTTTCAGCTATAGAAGCACGCAACATCCGGTTGGTGAAGCATGCTTGCTCTCATTGGCTATCGGGGGTATCGTGTCAGAGGCAGCTCGATCAAAAGTCGTAAATATCAAACATGAGAAATGCAGCCCTGGGTAGTGGATCTGTAGTTCCCAGCATGCTTTGCAAGGGGCTGCATTAGGAGAGTAAATTTAGGGATTAAGTGTTATATTTTGTGTGTTTTTCAGTAAAGGGAAAGATGTTGGTAGTTTATGTTAATGTTTAATGTTCAGTTATGTTGGACATTTAGGAGTTCCTGTTTTTGAATGTTGTGGTTACCATTGTGCTGAAGAGTAGCACTGTCAATAGCGATTTTCAATTTGATGCAACATAATGTGTATAATAACACCATCAATTTTTCATTGAAACGAATTCGCCGGTCAGCAAGGAGCAGGTGTGCATGTGTCGAATGTGTCCATCCTGAGCTTTATTGGAAAAATTGTGACTCAATTATGTTAAAGGGTTAGTTCACCCAAAAATTAAAATTCTGTAATTAATTACTCACCCTCATGTCATTCCACACAAGTAAGACCTTTGTTTATCTTCAGAACACAAATTAATATATATAGATATTTTTCATAAAATCTGATGGCTCAGTGAGGCCTGCATTGCCAGCAGGACAATAAACACTTCCAGTGCCCAGAAAGCTACTAAAGACATATTTAAAACAGTTCATGTGATTACAGTGGTTCAACCTTAATGTTATAAAGCGACGAGAATACTTTTTGTGCACCTAAAAAACTAAATAACAACTTTATTCAACAATATCTAGTGATGGACGATTTCAAAACCATCATGAAGCTTTGAAGCTTTACGAATATTTTGTTTCGAATCAGTGGTTCGGAACGCGTATCAAACTGAAAAAGTCACGTGATTTCAGTAAACGAGGCTTCGTTATGTGATAAGTGTTTCAAAATTTCAATGATTCACCACTGGGGGGCGTGATTTTGGCAGTTTGATACGCGCTCCGAACATCTGATTCGAAACAAAAGATTTGTAAAGCTTCGAAGTTTCATAAGCAGTGTTTTGAAATCGCCCATCACTAGATATTGTTAAATAAATTCGTTATTTCGTTTTGTTTTGGTCGCACAAAAAGTATTCTCGTCACTTTATAACATTAAGGTTGAACCACTGTAGTCACATGAAATATTTTAAATATGTCTTACCTTTCTGGGCATGAAAGTGTTAATTGTCTTGCTGGCAATGCAGGCCTCACTGAGCCATTGGATTTTATGAAAAATATCTTAATTTGTGTTCCGAAGATGAACGAAGGTCTTACAGGTGTGGAACGACATGAGGGTGAGTAATTAATGACAGAATTTTCATTTTTGGGTGAACTAACCCTTTAAAACAGCATTCCCTTGTTTTATGTTACACAAACCTGATTGAAGTTACAACAATTAGAATTTATAGGTAGAATCAGACAGAAATACTTCCTTAAAGCAACAACTGCACATGTTCACTTTTTACAGTGTATAAAGGATTTATTCAAAGCAACTCTTTTTGAATAACTTCCAAAAGAAACAGTCATCCTAGAGCTAAGGGCTATGTTTATGGACAATGGTTTACAGTTCCTTGTGGGAGTTGAATCAGCAACATTCAGATCATCCTGTTTGGTTTTATGCGATAATGACAGGCTGACTGTGCATTATCCTACACATTACCAAGCTACTTACTAAATAAATAAATATGTAGACATGAAATATTGATTTGAGTTGAAATTATGTTTTCAACTCAACTCAAATTATGCTGATATAATAATTATATTATTACATAATTATATTGTTATATAAATATTTTATAATTATGTTGTAACTTTACCTGTATTATCTCAAAGCTTTAACAAAGAAACAAAAAAATGGTGTAATAGTCTAATAGTCTTACAAAACAATCAACAAGGTGAAAACTGTAACAATACAACATAAATTTGATTCAAGAGAGAGAAGTCTGCAGTGTCATACCAGAGAAATAAAAGTAAAGCACTTGTTTCAGTAACCCCGATAAGTGGCCTCAAATACAATTTTTCCATGCATTAACATTATAGGTAACATCTGACTACTGAATGTTGTGATTGACCAAACAGAATCAAGTATTGCAGAGAGCACCAGCATGATACAATTCATAATAGTGACTATAGAAAGTATAGTTGATTAACTAAATGTCTGAGCGAGATACCAATTCGAGAAGAGTTGTATATTTCATGTCTATAACTATCATATTTCTCATAAGACATACAAAAAATTCCTGTCCACCACTGTGAAACACAATACAACACTGATACTAATGCTGCTGATGCTTTTTAAGGGTTTTCTCTACCAAATAAAAAAAATTGTGCCTTTGAGGGCCACTTCAACTTTATTTCAAAAGACTGTTCAATAAATAACTCCCTGAGCTCATCTGCATTATTTCTGTGGTCAGTGGAGTTTATTCAGTCCGCTTAGTATAAATTACCTCGCCTTCTGTTCTGAGCAACGACCTTGCAGCCAAAGCAAATGCACTCTCACCTCTGTGCCTCATTTACTTCTACAGAGCTTTCAATAAGCACATCCCTTTGATTCCCCAGCTCAAAATATGCCGTTGCAGTGAATTGACAAGAATGCTCAAATGTAAAATGCTAATTAGACACATTCTGTCATATTATATACCTGATCTAAATGTTAAAACATAATGCACAGGGCCCAGTCATGGGTCATGATTTCTGTTCCACACGTCTTTTTGTCTGTTGATTAAAGGGAAATGAACCAGATATGAAGGTCTGAATGCTTGTCTTGAGTGGTAATCTTAAAGAAATGGTTCACCCATTAATTAAGTCATGTTGTTCTAAATCTTGATTGGATTGATTGATTGATCAATTGGTTGATTGATTGATTGATTGATTGATTGATTGGTTGGTTGGTTGATTGGTTGATTGGTTGATTGGTTGATTGGTTGATTGATTGATTGATTGATTGATTGGTTGATTGATTGATTGATTGATTGATTGTGGAACATAAAAGGAGACATTTTGAATAACTTTTATGAAAATCCATACGATATACATAACCACATACCACATACTTCTGTTAAGCTCCAAAAACTCAAATGCTAAATTCTAAACTTTTTGAGGAACATACCTAAATTTAAATCATTATTTACTGATTTAATTTTATCTTGTGTGGTAAAATAATAGTTTACAAATAAATAGAAATTCATTATTCACTCTAATGTTGTTCTTGTTTTTATAATGCAATAATAACCTAAATTTAAATCATTATTCACTGATAATCTCTCCATGCAAACTTAAAAATCTAAAAAATTTTTTTAATGTCAGTTTTGACATAATTTTCATCAAACTGCCATTGGTTCCTGCATGCATCAGTCTGGAATGCAACAGAACTAAGAACACTCAAGTCCTTGTGTCACAAAAGAGCAGCAATACCATAAAATTCCAGTTTGTTTTCTTTAGATATGCCACTATTTCAATACATGTGTGTTTTCATGCACAATCGTACACCATACAATGCAAGGTCATAACACACTGTTCTTGTATTGGGTTGAGCTCATAAGCAGTTTCAGCAAAATTACCATTGACCAGCATGTAGATTACCCTTAATTTACTAAGTATATAAGCATAACATAATGACAGCTTATTTGGTGTGTGCATGTCTGTTCCTGCTTTGATGTCAAAACAAAAAAAAATAATTATTATTATTTCAAAATCTCATGTAATATTTTATAATTCTTTTTTTTTTTTTTTTTTT
>RJVU01060294.1:842432-867531 GCA_003731715.1 Anabarilius grahami
AGCAAGGAAGTTCTTCATTCGATTTCTAGCTGACCCAGGAGGCCTTTCTAAGTGCCGTTTGAATGTTGTGGGGGGTTTCCTCCAGCCTTTGGTTTCACCGACAGCCCAGACATGCCGGTTATGTGAATTAGAGACTTTTAAAATTGCCCATAAATGTGTAAATGTGTGTCTGTCTGTTTCTGTTATCCCTGTGATAGAATGGCCACCTGTTACTTGCTACATTTCCCAAATAATCACTATTAAGTACTACATAAAAACATTCATAAATTCATAACAAGAGCCTTGGACCACTCACAAGTCCATTGCTTGCAGTCTAAACAGATCTTTCCCCTTGCTTTCACAATTTCTCAAAGACAAAGAAACACTTAATGATATTAATGAATTTTGATTACTGCAGATGCAAAAAAAAAAAAATAAATAAAAAAAAAAAGTGTTTTCATCTGTACATGCATGAATTTACTCAACAATAAGATAAAATGTAGGCCTAACTAATTGCAGTACATTCATGTTTTACTGCAATTACAAATAGCAATAATAATCTCACATAAATATGTGACACCAGTTTCCAAAAGTAAATAAAAAGATCTGCAAGTTTGGTTCTGACAGCATGATGCAACAATGCATTTAAACAATGAACTTCTATATCCTGGCTTTGGAAACAGATCACAATCCCAATTCGCACACTATCCATCCTATATAGTACTTAAAACTAGAAGTAGTGTTTCCCAAATATTAGAACACAGCATGTAACTTTATGATGATCTCAAGGCTGTGATTTACAACATTAATGGGAAACCTAAACTAGAAATATACAGTGAGAAGGAAGACTTTAGGAAGTTGGTAGAGTTGCATAGTGTCTTTTCACAACAATGATGCATCAAAATCTCAGTGTTGTCAATACTGCTGTCTGAGCAGTTAATCTGAAGCCAATTATCAGCATTTGCCAGTGTTTACAATGGGGGCGTCCATTTTTAATTTCTCTGCAGCGCCTGTAATACACTCTCCCATTGTGATCCATCAATCAGCTGGATGGCAATTAAAGGAGATCTGTCCATGAGTGACTGCATGAAGCAAGCAGAACAGGTGCATCACCTTAAGGATGATGATGACATACACATTGCCAATGAACAGTCCTTGGTCGCTTTACTCAAAGAGCACCTGTCACTTATATTGACACGCTTCTGCTGTTTCAGCACAAGCGTGCCTTTGGGAACTACTTGAGAGTGGTCAAAGGGTCTGAGATGACCACAAAGATGAGAGCTGAATTTAAGAGGTTGTTTGTTCACGAAGCTGGCACTTTTTAAAATCTCTTTCTGGCATGGTGCACTGTGTGCTGGATGCACATTTTTGCTCTGGAGAACTGCCCTCAGAAAGTTTTATTGATTTTTCACCCATTAGAATTATGATTCACATTTGTTAGTGAGTAAACTTCTGCAACATAGATTTTACAGCATTTAGAGTCTATAAGATAAATATATAATTTATTTCTACAGTATGTTATAAGCAATAGCCTACAAGCAACATTGTGTGATTGTGAAATCGGAAATAAAGTTTATTAGGCCTAATAGTTGACTAATCTTTAGTCGACTAGAAGAGGCTTAGTTGACAAGAAATTTTATTAGTTGGTTAGTTCCTGAAAAAACAAACAAAAAAACTTCTGTGTCCGCGAAGGACACATCGATAATGGTGGGTCCTTGTGGTAATTATAACATGTCAGGCAGGAAATCCAAACGTTCACCTATCATCCATTGACCTGAAATATGGTTTACCTTTTGAAACATGTTAGTAGTAGCAACTTTACATGGCTGCTCGCTCTAACATTACCCTAGATAAATGTGCTCTCTTATTAGCCGCATATCCAAGTGTTTTTGTGGAGTGTGGAAGCTTAAGTATAGCCAACCCGATCTCACGGCAATTCGTACATATTTTACGAGGTCGCTAATTCGTACAAATTCATATGACCTCACTCGTACGAATTCACATGTTTTTTTGCTAAATCGTACATATTTTACGAGTTGACAAATTCGTATGAATTCATACGAATGACCTACCCCAAACCCCGCCCCTAAACCTAACCATCACTGGGGTTTAGACAAATCGTACAAATTCGTACGAGTGAAGTCGTATTAATTCATACGAATTAGCCACCTCATAAAATACGTATGAATTGGTCATGAGATAGCATTGGTATAGCATGCTTACTGCATGACGTGGAGGTGCTGGCGTGATCACTTGCATTTTTTCTGATAACAGTGAAAACAACTTAAAATACTCTGTCATTTTTGGTCATACAGAAAAGAGTAATACATCATTGGAAACTGTCAAATTTCTACTTTTATTTGTGTTGATGTACTTTCTGAATAGGCTATATTACGCCTATATATATATATATATATATATATATATATATATACATTTGTTTTNATTTAAATATTTAAAGTAATATAAACGTGCGATTAGTCAACTAATGGCATGAACGACTAATAGTCGACTAGAGAAATCTTTAGTTGGGGGCAGCCCTAAATTTTATTATTTATTTATTTTTGTACTTCTCCATTTCTATTCGCACCGCTCCGTGCGGGATTCGAACCAGCGTTCTAGGCAATAGAGGCAGGCACACTAACAAGGATGCTAAAGACTGCAGTCTCTTACGTCAGTCACTGGTGTGCCTCTTGAGTCCAGGAGAATGAGGTTTACCTGCACAGCTCTTACTATCTTGCCTCCGTTACACTCACCCCCCTAAACCTCACTTCTATCTGGGTCATGGCACCAATGGTCCTACTCGCACCGCTCTGAGCGGGATTCGAACCAGCACCACTGACATGGGAGTCAGGCACGCTAACAAGGATGCAAGCCTCTAATGCCAGTTGCGCCTGGATCAACGTCTTTGTTGATCCAACAACATTGCAACCAACCAATCAGATTTGAGGGAGAAGTTAACAGTTTATGTCAAATTTAGGTTTACAACAAGGGTTAGGTGCTTTTACATCTGTGTTATGGGTAGGGTATAGGGTTAAGACAAAATTTTCAAACAGAAATGTTGTTCATATTTAGTATTTACTGAATATTTTAGTAAAATCAAAGTAAATGAAAAATAAAGGTAGGGGCCAGTTCTATTAGTTCTATTAGGCCAGGGTATTTACAGCTGATGTATTTCATCCATGGTGACACTGCTTTAAAATCTAAAAAAAATAAATTATAAGTATATAATGCACGTAAATAAAAATGTCTTGTTTCAAACAATATATCATCCTCGAAATGAGACAACAACTGCAAAAACAATTTACTTTCGTTAAACAAGAAAAATGTTCCACAATAAACCTTTTTTCTTGGTATCTTCTCTATCTAACTGCTGATTCAGATTTGTTTGGCCGATGTTCCCCCCATGCTGTTTTTATTTTGGAGCACACATATTTCATTGTGTCTTGACACTTTTGAAATGATCTCACCAATGATGACATACTGTAAGAGTGATGCTGAAGTCTTGAAAAAGGCTTATGTGATCAGCTAAACTGAAAAATTACAGAGTCTAGGAGATGATTATCAGTCAATTCTGATCAATGACCAACCGATCAGAGTAACCTAACAACTTCAGCACTATTTTTCAACAATCGGGTGTGCTGGTGACATATACAAGGGAAGGTAATCACTGCGAGCCAGCAGACCCCCAAGAAAACAGTCTTAAACAGTCTATAAAACCACAAATTCCCCAAACTAAGCTCAACCATGGAAACAGGGGAACAGCACTGATTTGAATGAAAACAGCTTGCTGCTTTACAAGCGGATTTATGCATGTTTTCTTACAAGCCAGAAACACAAACATGTTCAGTCAGTATCATATTATTCCTCCTGAATAATAGTACCACTCCCTGCAGATTTATTTCCATACATTTATCTAGCTCAATTATGTTTTCAACTTTTTTTTTAGCTTTTTAATCAGATTTAAGCAACTCCGGTTTAAATGGGGTATGTAGATGCCATACCAGTGCTTTTTACTCTATGATAATAAAAATTAAGCATATATCTGCTTTTATGTATCCTAAATACGCACTGTAAAAAAAAGAATTGTTGGTTTAACTAAAAAAAGTAAGTTACCTGGTTGCCTTAAAATTTTGAGTTTGATGAAATTAAAAATTTGCATTAATACAATAAAGGCGATTGGTTTAATCAACAGAAACTCAAAATATTATGTTATCTAAACCACATTAATCATTGAAGTTGATTTGACAAAAGAAAAAATGTGATAACAAATCATGAAAAACATTTTTTAACAGTGCACAAATACACTATTCTAAAAATGAAAACAACATAATACATTTTAAAATAATAATCAAGATCAAACTTTAATACCCAAAGACTGTACATGTAATTGGCTGTTGCTTAATTATGAGAAAAAAGGGAAAAGGCAGCAATGATAAAAAAATAAATTAAAAAAAGAGATTTCTTCTTAATTTTCACGGAAATACTTAAAGTGTGCTGAACTGTTTAGCAGGTTAAGAGTTGTGCGAGGCACATAACTCCCAACAGAACAACCCCGAGTATTTTACCGCACACCTCTCTGGTCGCATCCATCATTTCCATTTCACTGGCGAGACAAAGATCTCACCTGTTCTCATCCCATTTGTCACCAGTTTTCATGCTGTCATACATGAGTGAATCAGTGTTTGTGTTCCACGCTTCTGCACACCGCCTGATGAATATTCATTAGCCTCTTAAACGCTCAGTCTGTCGACAGCTCATTAACTGCTCAAATAACTTCTGTGTAAAGACCGAATTGCCTGGCTTAAAAATAGACAAAGAAGACTGACGTTGTTCAATCAGCACTGATGAAAGACAATCTCTTCAAATCTGCATCAAACATGAAGATGATTTACTGTAAATCACAAATCCAAAACACTCACGTTGTAGAAAACATATGTTAATTCAGAGAAAATATTATTGAATTATTTTAATAATAAACATTTGTGTAGAAGTGGGCAGTGTCATTTGACTACTTGTAAATTAACTGAAATTCAGTTCTGCTACAATGTTATAAAAACTGTTTTTTTTTGTTTTTTTTTTAAATGTCTACTAAGATTATTTTAAATTGCTTTGTGCTTTCAGCAATAAAAAGTTGGTTGGAGAAGGGCTGTTTATCTTTTAAATTAGAGAGAAAAGCAAAGCATGACAGATGGCCATGAACAAAAAACTTTAAATGCTTGTTTTCTGCAATAGTTATCTGAGAAAAGAAATAATAAGATATTTTGTGGAGAGAGAAAACTTTTGAAAATATGTTAGCGCCTAATAGACCAACACAGACAAAATGAGATCTAATAAATTCCTTATAAGACATAATGATTAAAAAAACCTATAACAAAACAGGAGTTGTCATATGTCAGTTCCTGCTCATCTGTAAATTATCTCAAATTATCTCAGTATCTAAATTTATTATCCAAGGTTAGCAGTTGTTGCTACAGAAATTAGCTTTTTTTTCTTTTCTTTTCTTTATGTGGCCTTGTTGTTGCATCATTCTTCAACTTTGAAGCTGTTAATTTAATGCATCTCATAATGTAAGTGTAAATACTCTTAGATTTGCATTTCTACAGTCTGGGAATTAGCCCATAACTTAACTTACTGCTTGTCCTTATTTCATCCAAACCAAAGCAACATTCATTAGCAATGCAGTGAGCTCTGTGTGTCTAATTAAAGAAAAAAAAATGCTGCTTGATCTGTTCTCTCACTAGCAGAGTCCCAGAATATTTATTGGTTTTAATATTTTAACCCACAGTATGGATTCATTTATGAATGAATTGCAATTAATTGCTAATGGCACACCTGTAAATGTGTCATATGTTTCAAAATTTTCATTTCAAAGTTTAATTGCCCATTATAAATAGACTTTTAGACACACACACACACGTTTGTTTTTGTGAATTGTGGGGACATTCCATAGGCGTAATGGTTTTTATACCGTATTTTCTATCGCCCAACACCAGCCCTACACCTAAACCTACCCATCACAGGAAACTGTGCACATTTTTACTTTCTCAAAAAAACTCATTCTGTATGATTTATAAGCCTTTTGAAAAATGGAGACATGGGGTAATGTCCTCATAAGTCACCCTCTCCTTGTAATACCTATGTCATACCCATGTCATTATACAAATTTGTGTCCTGATATGTCACAAAAACGCTCACACACACACAACACACACACACACACACACACAACTACACACACACACACACACACACACACACATCTACACACACATCTAATTAATATTTATGNTTACTTTTTTAGTTATAAATCATAAAAAAGTCAATGGAGCAAAAGAGAAATAATATCAGCAATAGTCACAAGCATTTTGTTAGATTTATAACTGAGTTTGCCAGAATTAATCTAAAATATCTGGAAAGGCTGAAGAGGTATGTCTTACTTTGCATGATGATTTAGAAAATAGTACAAAATATATTGGATCTGCACCAAAAAAAATTTAAATCTGAAGATAGTAATGATAAAGGTTTATGGTGAAGTTAGTTACGTAGGGAGACTATATCTCATTTTCATTTTAAATAGAATAACTTTTATGTCACACCATATGACAATTTTAGGCACAAATGCAACAAATTGGTGAATAAATCCAATTTCCAATACAAAATCTAAAAAACCACAAATATTTTGGGAAATTCAAGAGTCAGTACAACACAACTCAATATTTTTTATGCCTAATATTTGAAGTTTTTTAAAAAAAATGTTTTTCAGGCTTATATGTCAACCACCCATATGTGCAATTAATTATACAACAGTTAGTTCCATTCCTGGTAAAAAAGACACATTTATTATAACAAGACCTGAAATTTTCACTGTATGTATCACTCCACTTGTGAGCACTGGAGAGCTAAAGTGGAGTGGAGCTGTGCGATTAAAAAAAAAACGGAACTGGCGCCGCGTTCATTCCGTAAGTTGAATAGGGAAGGCGTAAGACATACAGCGTAAGCTTTTTGAAGAATATGGAAAGTGGAAGCATGTGCAAGGCGATCATTTGTGTTTATAAAGCATATACAGTTGTATTTTTTTTTTAAATGACCGATCGTTTCGCTAGATAAGACCCTTATTCCTCATCTGGTATCGTTTAAAGCCCTTTGAAGCTGCACTGAAACTGTAATTTTGACCTTCAACCGTTTGGAGGGCATTAAAGTTCACTATAAGGAGAATAAACCTGGAATGTTTTCATCAAAAACCTTAATTTCTTTTCGAATGAAGAAAGGAAGACATGAACATCTTGGATGACATGGGGGTGAGTAAATTATCAGGAACATTTTATTTGAAAGTGGACTAATCCTTTAATATGGAAACCGCACGTGTGTGTGTGAAATGTGTTTTTGATTTTTTGGTTGTGTGAAATGTGTGTTAAAATTTACTCTTACATACACAGTCGCTCTAAATTTTGGGGTTTGATTTAATTATTATTTTTTTGTATGCTTGTAAATTATCCCGCGAGTGTTTAAAGCCATGTTGTTAGAATAGTTGGTGCATCTATGTCCCATATCTCTCAGGTTGTGTTATCATGCATTCATAGGCCAATCCAGGACTCTCAGAACTGAATTTCAGTGCATGTCAACAACCCTGGACAAAAACACTGAGGCAGGCAAAGAAGAGGAAATCTATACTCTATACTGTTAACACTGCACATAATAAAGGGACAGAGCAATGAGGGTGCATTTATCGAGGACAAAGAGATACAATATCACCATGCAAACTAAATTAGAATATCTGAAAACAGAAAAACAAGAAAATGCATTGATATGCATGATAACATGCCCTTATCTCCTCTGCAGATGGTAGAGATTGTTTACCTCAAGAGGATAAAGATGAAACTGAAAACATAAAAATAAATGTTTAATTAATGGTGGCGTGAGATTAATTCAAAGAGGATAATACCAGGAGAGAGATATACATTACAGTTCATCTCACTGTCAGTTTCTTGACTGACAATCTGCCAGTATATGATTTAAAATCTGTCATCTTTGTTCATGGGCCCTCAGTTCCACCTACAGGGTTTTTTGAGACAGTTATCTGCACTATAAAGGTCTTGTGAATAATCACTCCAGAGCTGCAGAAAGTTAAGTCATGTCCATTTCAAGTCACACTTTTGAAAGCCTGCCAAATACAAATCACACACAGGTAAAGCATCTGCTATAATGTAATTAAATATTTACAATTTACATGTTACTTGCAAAAAATATAATTATCAAAATAAGTCAATTCAATTTTAAATGTAAAGCACCTTTTTCAATATTCATTATTTACTGTAATAATATAATATAAATATAATATAATATAATATAATATCCATTGACCATCAATGAAGACAAATCCAGAGGGTGTAGTTATGTATCTATGAGTAAAAACATGAACATGGATTGTGACCTTATGGTAAGAGACTTGAGCAAGGGACCTAACCCCCAATCGCTCCCCAGGCACCACAGCAGACATGGGTGCCCACTGCTCTGGATGTGTCCACGGTTTGCAGTGTATGTGTTCACTACTCATGAGTGTGCACTAACTTGGATGGGTTAAATGCAGAGGACAAATTCCAAGTATGGGCTACCATACTTGGCCTTCATGTCACTTTCACTTTCATCTACCAGCAGGGGCTAACTGGGCCGTGACAACAAGCTACATCCCAACCACTTGGAATTTTTAATTTCAGAATGGATTTAAAATTTACAATTTCTGTAAGCAGTGCTGAGATTAATAAACTCTTAAGGCCCTGATACACTCACTGCAAAGTTATTTTTCCTTCTTCGTTTAGGGACAAAAGAAATTCAAATTCGATGAGCGGTTTACTGTTAGTGAACATCCCGACCCACACTGATGAGAGAGAATATGTAAATATGTGCTGCGCACTTTCCTCTCAATAACAAAATAGGACATACAGCGTAAGCTTTTTGAAGAATACAAAAGTGCGGTTTTGGCAGAAGCACTTGGAAGGAGATTATTTGTTTATATAAACATTACATTTTTTTTCGAAAATGACCGATCGTTTAGCTAGATAAGACCCCTATTCCTTGTCTGGTATCGTTTAAAGCCCTTTGAAGCTGCACTGAAACTATAATTTTGACCTTCAACCATCTGGAGGCCATTGAAGTCCATTATAAGGAGAATAATCCTGGAATGTTTTCATCAAAAACCTTCATTTCTTTTCGACTGAAGAATGAAAGACATGAACATCTTGGATGACATGGGGTGAGTAAATTATCAGGAAAATTGTATTTGAAAGTGAACTAATCCTTTAAAGGTAGGGTATGTATTTTTTCAACAACACTGTTGGACATTGTTGATATTTTTGAAGTCAACCCAAACAAACCCAGCCCTCTCTTCATTGCTCCGCCTCCAAAACTCACCCTCCAATTCTAACCACCCTGCTCCGAGTCGGTCCCAAACCCCGGCCGTCCGCTGCTGGCATGCAAGGCGAGTGCACTGACAATGACGCTAAACACCGCATTCTCTAGCGCAGTGCACAGTGGTTTACCTGCACAACTCTCACTCTCTGGCCACTGTTACACACGCAATGGGAGAGTGGATGTCTGTTTATCACAGCTGACGCACAACAAAATAATGCTTCACAGAAAATAAAGCGCAGATGATGAACGAACGACAAGGAAGCACAAAAAATGAACATACAATACACAAGAGTAAATACAAACAAGTGTTCGTTGTTAGTCGCCAACAGCACAGCAGCTCCAGACAATCAATGACACTCAAACCCAATGTTACTCACGCGTGAATCGGAATCAAATCAGTCTCCGTGTCTGTTTTCAGGCCTTCCCGCTTAGCTCTCGCCAGCGCCTGAAAGCTTTTCTAATATTAAAGCTGGTCCTAAAGTGCTCGCCCAGTCATCAACCTTCATTCCAGTGAAATTCTTTTGAGCTGTTTTGTATTGTGTCTCATCATCTCTCTTTCTGCATTTTTTTTTCCCCCCAAATCTCCCTCTTGCTCATTCTCTCTCCTTGACCGTTATATGCCCCCTAATGCTGATTGGTTAGACGTTTGTTTTTGGTGTCGGCCCGACTAACTTCCAAACAATGTTGTTGAAAAAATACATACCCCACCTTTAAGAAAGCATCTGTGGATATGTTTGCACCAGCTCTGCAATTCAACGCTCCAGTCAACACACTTCATGTTTATTTATATAACACTTTATACAATAGTTACTTTGAAGCAGCAGCATTACAGTATTAAGCGTGAAAAAAAAAACCCCAGTGACAATGTCACTTTGGATTAGAATTACAACTTTATGTTCTACTATAAAGCAGTTCTCCAGTCTGTTCATGTTTTAACTCATGGATGTTTGACCTGAGTGAATGAACCAGAGAAGATTTTCACATCAAAGACGGCAGAGCCTCAGCGCACACATACCTATTAAGTAATCGCCACGAACCAATGGTAGTTTGAAGGATTTAAAGGGTTAGTTCACCCTAAAATGAAATTTCTGTCATTAATTACTCACCCTCATGTCGTTTCAAACCTGTAAGACCTTCGTTCATGTCACGATCCCGGTGTTGTACTTGTTTTGTATGGACTTTTATGTTGAAGTGTTTTGATGTTCCTCTTGTCTCTGTGTTCATTCCTGTGTCCTGTTTCCTGTGGCCATGTTTGTAGTTTTCCCCATTGATTAGTCTTTCCCAGGTGTGTCTTGTTTAGCTTGTTTGACCCTGTGTATTTATACCCCTGTGTTTCCTGTGATCTTTGTCAGGTCTTGTCCTACATGGATGTATGTCTGATGCTTCTCCTTCTGTTCTCTGTTCTCTGTTCTCTGTTCTCTGTTCTCTGTTCTCTGTTCTCTGTTCTCTGTTGTGGTTAGTGATGGGAAACCGAGGCTTTCTGAAGCATTTGACGCTTTCATCAAATTGTGCCGAAAAAAGGTTCATTATTTGAAGCTTTTAACACAGTGGGCATCAGCGACATCTGGTGGTCAGACTTGTTTTCTCCACCATATCTAAATCATCGCGGAGCAGATCTACGGTTTGAAAAAGTACGTGACCAAAGCTTCGGAAGTCCGTCACATACGGAATCAGTGTTGTCTTGAATCAGTTCTATCTAATCTGTAATCTCATCTAAATTAATTTGTGACAATGAGACCACCACTCGTGTCATGTGGCCTGGTCAACGGATTCACATATTTATCAATAATATAAAATATACAATGATGTGATCAAAACTGACGTGAGTAGTTAAAAAAATCTGTTTGGGTGAGCTGTTTAACCCGTATGTTCTGTTCAGGGTCTCTGAGACCCCAGCAATAAAACATGATTAAATGCATTTCCCCTTATGTATCAGGTGAAGCGGCAATTTTTTTCAAACCAGCTGTCTCGAATTTTCCGATACTGCATGACGTTCGAAGCTTCAAATGTCATCAATCACGTGGTGTTGTCATTTCGATACAAGCATCGGTACAGTGTGTGATACAATAGTGCTTTGAAAACGTCTCAGGTTACGTATGTAACCATAGTTCCCTGAGAACAGGGAACGAGACTCTGCGCTGAATCGCGCTATGGGGAACATCACGTGACCCGGTGTTTCGAAACCTTACTACCAAAAAACTCCAATCCTATTGGCCAGCGACAGTCACATGGCGCGACCCGGAAGTATAAAGGCGCGCCTACGGAAGCAGTCAGTATTTATCGTCTTTGAGGGACTGTCCCGCAGGCACCCCAAAGCATGGCAGGGAAGCGCAGAGTCTCGTTCCCTGTTCTCAGGGAACTATGGTTACATACGTAACCTGAGACGTTCCCTTTCGAAAGGGAACTCCACTCTGCGCTGAATCGCGCTATGGGGAACGATATACCCACGCCGCCATGCTTAGGGGAGTGCATGCCAATCCAAAAATGGCTGAGACAAGGCTCAAAACAGTCTACAAGAACTGTAGCAACTCCCCCTTCGGGCCACACCTGACTGTCAGTGACAGCATTCCCTAAGGCCATCTAGCTCAAGCTAGACCTAATAAGGCCGCTAAGAGCTTTTGAGATCCACACTTCCGGAGACAGAGTGGTCTCTTCTAGGGAATGAGGGCAGGGAGCCAAAGAAAGGGACCCCGCCCAGCCACTAGAGGGGACAGCGTCACCCTCAATGCCACCAGGGAAGCTGACCTGGTCTTATCATAAGACGTGCCAGGTGTGAAGCCATCCCTGTCTGAACACAGAATCTCCAAGACGCAGCCTCCACTGAAGGGAGCGGGTAAGAGTGACTGCAGAAAGGCAGGAGCACCCCAACTCGTGCGTAGAGACGGGCATCCCGGAGAGCAGAACTCAGCTTGAGTGCTATGAACCCTCATATCGAGGGGAGTGTATTCCGCTCGTCTAGGATCTACTTNGGAGGGTGGAAGAAGAGGGAGAGAGGGTAGATAAAAATCGCCCTAATTTTGTAGCTGGGGAATCGATTACAAACGCAGCGTTGTTTATAATCGATCGCCCATCTCACTCTCATTCTTCCCCCTCCCGTCTGTCTGGGTTCAGACCTAATCTGAAATGACTAGGGGATTTCCCATGCCTCCCCGAACTTCGCGGGGTTCAGAAGGGAATGAAAAGTCATGGAAGCCGCCGCATATATGGACAGAAAGGAACCGCTCGTCGAGCCGTCCGCGCGCGCGGCCCCTTTCTTAACGCGCTCTCACGGCAGCTGCAGCCCGCCGAGAGCGCGTCCCAAGCACACAGCGGCTCGCATGCCCCAGTCAGAGGAGCGCTCATCAGACGCGATGACATCAAAAACGAACGTCATCGTCATTAACTCGTCCCTGCCAACTCCGAGGAAGTGATAGAGAGAATACAGTTCTCTCACAACTCCCAACGAGCTCATCTGCGAGCCCTATGATTATTTAGACATGGTTCTGCCTCGGCATAACCCGGCCAAAAAACCATCAGGCACAGATGTAGACACCCCTTCCCTCGAGAAGAGTGTCAAACAGGAACGGAGCGTCCACAGGGTGACGCTTTTTCACAGTAAACAACACAGACAGCGTCCTCAAACACTGTCTATGCGCGCTCTTCTCCAGACAGAACACGCCCAGAAAAATGTGTGTATCAAGTGTCAAACACAGGGACACAGATACACACACTCTCTAGAACGTTTGTCTGTCATACGAACACATAGGGTGTGCGTGTATTCCGGTGTCAGGAATCTCAGACACAGATCAGCACACTTCCTAGTTCTTACCTTTCTCAGACATTGTAGGATTGGAAGGAATTCTTAATAAAGAATACACAGCAGTAGGTCGATACAACAGTCCCGAAAAGACGATGCATNGTATCAGGTGAAGCGGCAATTTTTTTCAAACCAGCTGTCTCGAATTTTCCGATACTGCATGACGTTCGAAGCTTCAAATGTCATCAATCACGTGGTGTTGTCATTTCGATACAAGCATCGGTACAGTGTGTGATACAATAGTGCTTTGAAAACTGCGTCGGAGCATCGGAGCCCAGGTATCAACCGTCCCATCACTGTGGTTATGTTTGTTTATTTTTATTATTAAACTATTTTGCATATGGATCCAGCTCTCCCTTTGTTTTTGAGTTCACCAGATGTTACAGAAGACCTGACCCAAGATGGATCCAGCAATTAGTTTAATTAGGCTTCGGCAAGGCAACCGTTCCCTCGAGGACCACACCAAAGATTTTTTGGATATCGCCTACCTCACAGATTTCCCAGACTTCGCCCTCATTGACTTTTACTGCCACGGACTCAATAACCACTACCAGAACCTACTCATCCATGATGGTCCTCGGAGGTCTCTAGTGGAATTCCTGGACTACGCCCATCAAATAAGTGGTTCATCTTACACTGTGGGGGTAGTAGAGGAGGATTTTAAGATGGCTGCCATCCCTGAGCCTCATCACGTCTCAGCTGATCGTCCAGAGCCTCGTCCTAAGATGGCTGCCACGCCTGAGCCCTCAGAGATTGCAGCGCTGGCCATTATGGTTGGTGTGTGTGGGCTGCGCACACATCGGATCCAGTCCATGAATCTGCTCAAGAGCCCGCTCCAGTCCTTGAATCCGCTCCAGAGACCGCTCCAGTCCATGAATTTGCTCTTGACACAGCTCCAGTCCATGAATCCTCTTGAAAGCCTGCTCCAGTCCATGAATTTGCTCTTGACACAGCTCCAGTCCATGAATCCTCTCCAGAGCCCACTCCGGTCCTTGAATCCGCTCTAGGGCCCGCTCCAGTCCATGAATCTGATCCAGAGTCTGCTCCAACCTATGAGTCCACTGCAAGGCCCACTCCTGCACCAGAGTTTCTTGTCTGGAGGTTGTCCCTAAGTTTCCTGTGTGCTCTGAGTTTCCTGACTGCCTAAATAAGACCATAGAGGCCACCCTTGAACTTCCTGTCTCGTCTCGGCCAGAGAGGCATGTTCTGACACGGCCCCAAAGGCCAACCCTAACCTTTCTGTGCTCCTTGTTCCAGTTCCACCTGATCCTCCGTGGTGGTCACCATCTTCGCCTGATCTTCAGTGGTGGTGGTCTGTTCCGCTGTGAGGGTCTTCAAGCCAGTCTGCGCTACAGTGGTGGTGGTCCGGTCCGCTCCGCCGTGGGGGTCTTTAAGCCTGTCTGCACTGCTGTGGTGGTCATCTGCTCTGCCCTGGTTCCCTGCTTTGCCACAGTCTCCAGGCCCTCTTTCATTCCATGGGTCTGGCCTGCCTTCCCTCCCCCTGTTCTGCCTTCCCTCCCCCTGCTCTGCCTCCGCTCCACCTCCCTCCTAGACTGGTTAGAAGCGTCTGGAAGCCGCTCCTTTGAGGGGGGGCTCTGTCACGATCCCGGTGTTGTACTTGTTTTGTATGGACATTTATGTTGAAGTGTTTTTATGTTCCTTTTGTCTCTTTGTTCATTCCTGTGTCCTGTTTCCTGTGGCCATGTCTGTAGTTGTCCCCATTGATTAGTCTTTCCCAGGTGTGTCTTGTTAACTTGTTATCTTGTTTTACTTATTTGACCCTGTGTATTTATACCCCTGTGTTTCCTGTGATCTTTGTCAGGTCTTGTCCTACATGGATGTACGTCTGATGCTTCTCATTCTGTTCCCTGTTCCATGGTTTTCTGTTCTCTGTTGTGGTTATGTTTGTTTATTTTTATTATTAAACTATTTTGCATATGGATCTAGCTCTCCCTTTGTTTTTGAGTTCACAAGATGTTACAGTTCATCTTCGGAACACAAATTAAAATATTTTTGAAATCCAAGTGGCCTTGAATGATGATAATTATGTTGCATTCTATGGGGGATAAATTTCTTGGATTTCATCAAAAAATTATCTTAATTTGTGTTCTGAAGATGAACGAAGGTCTTACGGGTCTTACAAGAGGGTGAGTACTTCATGACAGAAATTTATTTTTTAACTAACCCTTTAACCAGCTGGAGCAAATTTTTTAAGAAAGTTCAATTTGGACAAGCTGTCTCAAACTCCTGAAATGAACTCCACATTTGAAATTACATCACACCAATTTGTTCTTTGATTTCACTTGAAGTATATTGGGGCCTTTATTGGTAGCTGAACTACCTGAAACAATGGCTTCGCTTTTGTTAACACTTTTGGATAGGCTTAGGGTAGGGTTTGGCAATAGAGCATTAGTGCACACTAGCGCAGACATTTCCAAACTGCCACAATATATACACCAACCAATGTAACAAAGCATTGCCAAATTTATGCCATCTGTTTAGGATAAAACTGAATGTGCTTTTAACGTCACTCACAAGATATTTCACTTTGAAAGAGTCGGGAAACCTGCAAGAAGCTACGTAATCAGGAATGGATTATGATACAGGAATAAAAGGTCACGGACCTATTCTGCACGGTGCTCCGATTTCTCGTTTTGAGACACTGTAAGTGAGCTATTTGTATTTTGATATGTCTGTACATTAATTTGACTATGTTAATAAATAAACACTTAAGGGACAATGGTGTGCAAAGTTGTGAATGACTGCCATTCCATTTTGTGGAAATCTACATAGCTTTCAGAGAAGGTACAGATTCCAAATTGGACTGATATTACCTAGGAATGTGTGCTAAAGTGTAAAATTAAATCTTCAAGCTACAAGACTAAAAAGGGAAAATTAGGTAAAACCGCCCTTGAACCTTTGCAGAATGTTGGTAGGATGATTATGGAGTCAAACCGAAGAAGAAAAGAATACTGGCTGCTTTATTGCAAAGAAGTGCATGACATGCTGTTTATATGCGGTGGATAACATGCTGTTGATTTTGTAATTTCGGTATGACATTAGTCAGGCCACAGGCTGTCAGCGACTCCATCCCCTGAGCCGACTGATTGACAGGCACGCTGAATTCATACCCGCATTGCTCAGTTTCAATTACTCAATAAACATGTGGCCCTCAGTTTAAGTTGTCAGGCCCTCGCTGGAGTGTCTCTGATAAGACATCCTCTCGCAGACGTGAGGCCCGATGGGCCCCGGTGAACAAAATTCATTCACACAAACAAATACATTCCAAGAGGGAATTTTGCATATATGCGGCCCACAGCTGAGCTTGTTTGCGGATCCTAATTCGTGGACAAGGAAAATAATGAGACCAAACTGCCATTACTCATGGCCAAATGCGTCAGGACATTTGCTGTATTTTTCTTTGAAGTGTGCAGGAGACAAAGCATCAGATCTTTTTTGTGCTTTGGAGAATCTAAAGCTCTCCAAGTGCCTCTGGCAAATAGATTATCACTGGATTTACAACACAAGTTTACAGTATGTAGCTTACCCATTTTAAGAATAGGAAATGGTCCAAAATTGTCCTTCAATTGCACCCGTTTTCTTGCAGGAGCAGTGAAAGTCTAAACAAGATGCAGTCATACTCATCGATGCCTGTAATGCTTTTTTCTGATAATCATTTCTTAGTGGGTCAAGGACATGATGGGTGTTCCTGTTGTCTGGGAAACACTGCACAGACAAAGTGTGTACTCTATCTGCAGTCTACACCTTCCTAATGCTGTGAAGTGCATTTTATGCCTGGCAATGGGACGCCCAGCATGGTATAAAATAATGATCTCTGGCTACATTTTCCCAGGGCGAAATAGAAGATTCATGAGCTTAGTAAAACCAACTGAGAATCAGCTCAGGACAATGCACACGTTTTCATAGAATGGATGTTCTATGTTGTAAGAACTGTTTGATGTTTAATAAACCCCTTTTTTTTAATGAAATTAGAAGCCTCTGATTGAATGACTAGCTTTTTTTGCACTAAATTTGCAGTATTGTTATGCATTTTAGAGAAGTTTTATTTTCAAGACATATTTGATAAGAGTGCTGCATATAGCGATGTTTTACTGGAAGTCTATGAGAGTTATTTACATTGGGGGAAAAAAAGACTGTTCACTTTCAATCAAGCTGAATTGAAGACCAACTTCTTTATACGATGACTGGCAAACTTCTCACTTGCTGGGAAACAAACAGCTAATTGAAATAGTAATACATGACTGATCATGTTTATAATTTCCAAATACTGCTGTACACAGAGTGCTTGGGGATGCATACAATTAAATTAAATTGTGGCCTGTTTAAATGCATTTAGTTTAACATGAATAATCTTGTTTGATGGGCATTACCATTTATAAATATTGCATTTGGCTAATAATTTTTTGTAATTTTACAGTTTGTGGCAATTTAAGGGGCATCTTTTAGATGCAACAATGCATTGAATATCTACATTTTGTCATTAGCTATGTTTACATGGACACCTTTTGTTTCATTCGGAATGAAATCATTACGATTGATGAATCCAAAGTGTTTACATGTACGTATTTGAAGTGATCGATTTGCGTGTTTACTTGTTGTCACAAGCCTCAAATCGGAATGACATGCGCACACTGCATGGATATACAGAGTTTCCCACTGTTTTCACATACTAACCATACTATTATTATTTTCTTTGTTTTAAAAAGCAGACTTAATATTTATCTATTTCGGGTCCTAATTAGGAGAAAGTGAGCAAATGAAGCTTTGTGCCATGCTGCTTATATTTATCAAACAAATGAAATTTCTGTAATTTATTACTCACCCTCATGTCGTTCCACATCCGTAAGACCTTCGTTCATCTTCGGAACACAAATTAAGATCTTTTTGATGAAGTCTGAGAGGTTTCTGTCTCTCCATAGAGAACCAACGCAACTACCACTCCAAAGGTAGGAAAAAGACATCATTAAAGTACTCCATGTGACTCCAGTGATTTAACTTCAATTTTATGAAGTGATGCGAGTGCTTTGTTTGCACAAAAAAAACGATTTACCACTTTACTTAGAAAAATATTGATCTGCAACACGCGTTCATCACGACACATGCGTTTTGTGTTCGCGCGAGAGCTGGCATTATTGAACAGGCTTTGGATAATATTATTTTGTAAATAAAGTGATAAATTATGTTTTTTTGCACTAACAAAGCACTCATGTCGCTTCAAATTGAGTTTAAGCCACTGGTGTCACATGGAGTACTTTGATGATGTCTTTTTCCTACCATTCCGGACCTTGAAGTGGTAGTTGCATTAGATCTCTATGGAGAGACAGAAACCTCTCAGACTTCATCAGAAAGATCTTAATTTGTGTTCCGAAGATGAACGAAGGTCTTACAGATGTGGAACGACATGACGGTGAGTAGCCTAATAAATTACAGAATTTTAATTTCTGGGTGTACTAACACTTTAAGTAATTTTTTTTTTAAGTAACTGTACTTTACTGCACCATTTTTATTTTGAGAAACTTTTACTTTTACTTTACTACATTCCAAAGCATAATATCGTACTTTTTACTCCACTACATTTAATAATAACATGTCCTGTTTGTTATTTTGAACTGAAGAAATCATCACGTGCTCGGAGCCACAATAGCAGTGTCCGATTTGTGAACGAACTGATTCTTTTGAATGAACCTGTTAAATCGGTTTGCAAATCGTACCGAATGATTCATTTGTGATCCTACTGATTCGATTGCAGCTGTTCCCGAGCCAACAACTCACTGATTCAATGATCCATTCAGAGCGAGTCTCTTAACTGAATTTACTAGTCTGACTCAAAATGAGCCAAGAACCGGGATGTCCTCGGAATGTATACTAGATTTGATATATAGTATCCATCATTATCTGTATAGAATGTACCAAAAGGGATTGACTGTCTGCTTTGTTTGGATTCCTGCTCATGTAGGGGTAGAGGGAAATGAAAATGTGGATATTGGCAAAACAAGTGCTCAAAGTGAAGTCAGTTGACATGCAAATCCCATTAAGTAAAGCTGAAGGTAAAGCATTCAAGAACAAATGCAAAATAAATGGCAAGAATACTGGGAATTAAATGAAACTGGAAGACATCTCTATAATATACAGAAAAATGTTGGTTTGGGAAAAAAGCTGGCCAGGAGCCGAAAGACAGAGAAAGTCATTACCCATCTAAGAATAGGGCATACAGGGCTTAATTATTCACTTTACAAAATAGGTAAACACCCAACTGGACAATGTACAAGATGTAATGGTGCAGAGACAGTCCAACATGTGCTGATTGAATGTAGGCGATACATGGTGGAGAGGAAGAAATTAGCAGAAGTAGATAAAGCTAAGCTCAAGTTCACAGTAGAGAACCTCCTTGGGGATAAAGCATGGGACATATCCCAACATCTCATTAAATATCTGAAGGAGACAGGACTAATGGAGAGAATATATATATATATTTTTTTTTCCTCTGAGCTTGAGTGCACGTGCGACTGATTGCGCAAAAAGTAAGTAATTGATTATCGTAAATGAAACTCATCTTTATGTCACTACTGTGAGTTTTTTGTGAACTAAATCTGCTGTTAAAGGGTGAGCTTTAATGCTTGAATGCGGGCATGTCCATATCACCATCTCAACGGTGTAGTTTCTAAGTTAAAAAACACAACATAACATTGAAATAACACAAATTATTGCACTTGCATTCTTCCCGTAGCAGTTTCAAATGATATAATTTGAATACGTTTGCATGTGACGTATGTTTTTATTGATTGTCAACACACATTACATGTATCAGCATCCACTCATTTTCCTTACTGACTTGTGCTGGCTACTTGATAATTCATATGTTAGATCCAGCAATTCCCCCTCCCCTAGGTATTTTGAGCAGTAGAATTAGATAAAATATATAATATAAAATTTGTTTAAAAGTAGGCTATATAAAATTACAAAACAAACATTCATTGATAAGTACTTTTAATACTTAAGTACATTAAAAATCAAGTACTTCTGTACTTTTACTCAAGTAAAATAAGGAGTACTTAAAACTTTTACTGGAGTAATATTTTATTAGGGTATCAATACTTTTACTCAAGTACTTGAGTTTTGTATTTCGTCCTCGACTAGACTTTATTGCGACTTTGCTATTAGTCCAATTACAAACTGATTATTGCTAACACAACTATTGATGAGTGACATCTGTGCTTCCCACTCTTAAAAAGCAGTGTGCTGTGTGTAATAGTTTATTGCTTACATCCCAAGTTTATTGCTTACGTTTTTAGACACAGTAAACATGATAAACGTTGGTTAGAGTGAAAGACAACACTCTCGTGAAGGAGCACTCTCGCTGCCAGATCTACATGAGGTCTTTAAAGCTACAGCGCAACTGGAAGATAAAAACTGGTGGAGGAGTTTGAAAGGGAATCGATGAGAGGAAACTCCTGCAATATCGTTTCTACAGCGGCATTGGAGAGCTAAGTTGATGAAACAGATCAAGGGGCTTGGCGAATGACTTTGATGAAACATCCGTGACAGTTCGAAGCATGGGCTAGAAGGATTCGATAAGTCTTGCCCCTCTCCTCCTGGTTGGACTCAAAAGAGCGTGTAATCAATCATCCCGATCTAATTTTGGAGCCACACACAGGGGGTTAGCCGAGACCCATCCTTTAAAGAAGGGGACAGAGTTGATGGGACACATCAAGGCTGCGTATTACCACGCTTGCTTGTACAGCTTATTTTTAACCACTTATCTTTTTTCTGTGCTTCTAATATGTAAAGCTGCTTTGAAACAATTACCAATTGTAAAAAGCGCTATATAAATAAATTTGACTTGACTTGACTTGACTGCGTCCTGGCCAGACAGACCAGATGTGTTTACTCAGCTCTGCCCGCCCCCTTTTCCGGCTGTGATCATGCTGCACGCTGGGAAATCCTGCTTGGGCCATTATCAACACAAGGCCAGGTGCATCTTGGGAGATTCAAGCCAAGCCTTTATCACAGCCAGGGAGGTGGCAACCAAAGCTGGAGGATCAGAGGTGCCCTGGTGAAGGGACCTAGGCAGAGGCATCTGTAGGGACGCTGCAGTCTGCCACATCAAAGGTCTGTGGAGCCAAAGGTGCTGGGCTGGAAATATCAAATCTTGTCAAGAGAAAAACTCTAATGTCCCAAGTCCATTCCAGCATGGCTTGTGGTCAGAGCGCAGACATTTGCTGATCATGTAGCATGACTATAATGATATTGTTGTCAGTGGTAAAAGGTTTTCATTAGTGTCCTTTCTAGCAGGAACCTAGCAGTAATGGAACCGATAAACAAAACAAAGTCAAAAACAGGTATAGGTTATATTTAGCCCTAATGATCTCCATCAAAGGAAAAAAGAAAGAAAGAATTGAAATGACAGAAACAACAACATATTATTTTACATAAAAAAAGAAAATTGGAGCATTATGATTTTTTGTCATTGTGACATTACTTTTATAAGTACATTTAATACAGTAGAAAAAAACATTTTTACATTGGACTTTGAGACCACATTTTATTTTCTTTAAATTATAAAATATTTACAATATATCATGTGATATTTGTACTACCTTTAATTTATGCTAATTTAATAATAAAATTACTAATATCACTAGTGTTACTAGCATCAGCTGTATTTTTACTATATGTATATATATGTGAGTGTGTGTGTATGTATATATATATATATATATATATATATTATATGTGAGTGTGTGTGTATGTATATATATATATATATATATATATATACAATCGTGCTAATTTGATATATTTTCNGTAAATGTGCTTAACTGTCATGTGGATAAATGTGCTTAATTCTTTATGCAAAATATATAATTATATAACTTTAATAAATAACTAAAATATATAATAAATAAAATAAAATAATATAAATTACTACTATGTATATATTCTTTAATTACAAAATCTTATCTTTTCATTTTTGGTGTGAAATATGACCTGGAAATGTTTTTGACAAATTTTGAGACTCACTTGTCTTACCTATGAGGAATATCTAACAAACCCACTCAAAGAAAATGCAGAGGAGCAACAGTTTCTGGAACAATCAACAGTGTAAAGTGAAACAAGAAGTCGGAGGAACTGCACAAAAAAGTACTTTATCGCCTGAAGGATCAAATGTGCACATTCTCTCCTCTGACTCAACCAAACCTGTCTCGTTTTCATCAATATGCAAAGCACACAAGTCTGTTCTCAAGGCAAGCCATAAAATAGAGGCACAAGTGACACCGCCAGAGTAGGAAACCATCTCAGTGGAGACAGAAGTCTGCCGCTGGGTCTGTAAATGAAAGGGAAGATAATAATTGGGCCTTGGCGGCCATTTTCCTTTCTACTGCACTCAGTATTCCAGTCTTTTGACAGCAGGTGATTTCTGTGATGGCAATTATCGTGACCGTTTAAGCTACTGAACTAAGTATATTAGACCTGGGCTTGTTTGCTACATTGAAATGCGGAAGGTTTGTGGAGGCTGATAAATCATTATGAAAAGATTGAAACGGTGAGGAGTGGATTGTATGTGGTGCCAAACAGAGCCGGCTGCCTGACACTGCCACTTTCTTAATAGAATCCCTTTGTTAATGCCATTGACTAAAGGCTTCTGCAGTAGAATTAGGCCATGCTGTGGATTCTCACACTGTTAAAATTAAAGCAGTGGCTGTGATCAGTATCTTGCCTTTAGTTATTTCATTTTTTATTTTAAGAGGAAGATGGTGCTTAATATTGAGAGGAAATTAACCTTTAGTTTTGGATAATCCAGTGAATTAAATACTCTTCAAATGACAAGCATTTCATCTTATTTGATTAGTATTATTATTATTTGCAACTTAATAGACACAAACCAAAAAGATTATTCACAAATAAGCGATAAGTCTAAAAATATGTACAAAAGCAAAAGAATCATAGCAGTAAAACTGTTTATAGAGCTTAACAGTCGGGTTCCGGAAGCAAAAACTCCATTCATTTTCTCCTCAGGGAAATTGATTTTTAACAGTAACTTTTTACTTCACTGAGCTATGAGGTTGTTAATTGACACTGCTTCTGTTGAAGCCATTAGCCCGCATTATTACAACTTAGTTTTAAAATAATCATGTTTAACAGCGGAATTCGTTTTTGTCCAATTTTTGCTCCAAATCAAATGTTGTAATAGGGCTGCGCGATGCATCGCACAATACAAAAAACAACATTGAAATCACGCTTAAACGCGATTCTTAGTGCGATTATGAAATAGCAAAGGCTGCGATTATTTTTTATGCACAGCTTATCAATGAAGTAAGGTAGTAGTGTGTTTATTAGTCATGTTTAATCAATCAAAGCGTTTCAATCTTCTGTTTATTCAGCTATATGATGCTCATAGGGATTTCCTGGAATGACGCATGTTATCTACTTCTGCGGCAGGGCGTATTTGGAGTTTCTGCGCAAGAGCACCCTCTGGCTTTCAGATGGAGAAGCATTTACTACTGATCACAAGAGCCGTACAGCTCTGACAAGCCGCGCAAAAAATAATTGCAGCCTTTGCCAAATCGCGTACAATAAAATTTGCGATAAATCGTGATATATCGTGCAGCCCTAGTTTGTAATGTTATGATTCACCTTGTAGCTGAAAAAAAAAAAAAACACTTCCAGACGCTGCAGAAAAAGTGGACATTCCCTGTTGCACTCTAATATACACTGCCCTCCAAAAGTTTGGAAACACCCCTAGCAAAGTGTGGTTTTGGATGATATCAGCATAAATCCTTATCATTTTTGGGTGCAAATACATTACAGTAACTTGACATTATCATGGAAGACCAGCAATAATAATTTTCATTTTAATTACATAATAATGGCAATATGTCAAAGTCAGACATGCCCCTTTGCCAACTGTGATGCCTGGTTACTGGTTTAAACTTGGCCCAGGTTTGTAAAAGATTTTTGGGTCAGCACACCTTAATAGCTTCAACAACTGATTGCAAATTAAGTTTAGAATACAATGAACCATTTAAAACCCAGTTTAGATCAGATAGCTGCTAATGGTGGATATTTTGATGAATCGAAAATTTTAGTTTTTTCTATGTATAAACTGTTTATATAATAAAATATGTTTTCGTAGTTTGTGTTGTCCCTTATCAGTGCAAAATTATCACAAATTAAAAAGGATTCATGCCAGTATTGTCCAAAACCCCACTTTCTAGGGCGTTTCCAAACTTTTGGAGGGCAGTGTATATATATATATATATATATACAGTGGGTACGGAAAGTATTCAGACCCCCTTAAATTGTTCACTCTTTGTTATATTGCAGCCATTTGCTAAAATCATTTAAGTTCATTTTTTTCCTCATCAATGTACACACAGCACCCCATATTGACAGAAAAACACAGAATTGTTGACATTTTTGCAGATTTATTAAAAAAGAAAAACTGAAATATCACATGGTCCTAAGTATTCAGACCCTTTGCTGTGACACTCATATATTTAACTCAGGTGCTCTCCATTTCTTCTGATCATCCTTGAGATGGTTCTACACCTTCATTTGAGTCCAGCTTTGTTTGATTATACTGATTGGACTTGATTGGGAAAGCCACACACCTGTCTATATAAGACCTTAAAGCTCACAGTGCATGTCAGAGCAAATGAGAATCATGAGGTCAAAGGAACTGCCTGAAGAGCTCAGAGACAGAATTGTGGCAAGGCACAGATCTGGCACAGATCTGGCTTTCCTGTAGCTCAGTGGTTAGAGCATGGCACTAGCAATGCCAAGGTCATGGGTTCGATCCCAGGGATTGCACATACTCCGATACAAATGTATAGTATAATGCAATGTAAGTCGCTTTGGATAAAAGCGTCTGCCAAATGCATAAATGTAAAT
>RJVU01060294.1:868151-911277 GCA_003731715.1 Anabarilius grahami
CAAAGGGTCTGAATACTTAGGACCATGTGATATTTCAGTTTTTCTTTTTTAATAAATCTGCAAAAATGTCAACAATTCTGTGTTTTTCTGTCAATATGGGGTGCTGTGTGTACATTAATGAGGGAAAAAAATGAACTTAAATGATTTTAGCAAATGGCTGCAATATAACAAAGAGTGAAAAATTTAAGGGGGTCTGAATACTTTCCGTACCCACTGTATACCACCTGAATTCCACCTATTTATGCACAGTTGCGACCACTCAACAGTTGAACGCTATATTCATGTGGCAACCATAGCTAAATAATTTTGCTTAATAATACGTTTTTTGTTTTGTTTTGCTTTTTTTAAGCTTTGGGCCTCATTATCCTCTATATTTACGCACTCGCATGTGTTATGTTGCTGTCATTTGTAAATAACATACAGCAACCCTAACCAACATTAGTCATGCAGCTATATCTACAGCAATATAAATGGCATAGAAACATATTTATCATCTGACTCCACTATTACATGTGTACGGAATACCATCTTACCATCTTACTGATCCACCATGACCCATTTCTATGAATAATGACTTTCCAAGCTTTTCCAAACACTCCTATCACCCCACCCCCCATCTTCCATTGGTCTTCCATTGGGCTCACTTATACTGTAGTTGTCTCAGCACATTAGTCTGGAATACCATACATTTTCTGATTCAGGACTGTTCCCTTTCTGTTGGGAGGCCAAGAAATGGCACTGCATTATACATTCTAGAATAAAATCCTGACATATCTGCATTAAAAGACTCATATTGATTTAAATATAAATCCCATGCTACCAAAGTGCATTCACACAGCCTGAAGTTTGCAGTCTTTGTTCTGCCTAAATTGGGTCTGAGGCTGCCAGTGAAAATCAGGCAGCCAGGTAATCCCAGAATGCAAATTGCCTGGAAAAACCTATCTATTGCATCCTTGAATGGAAGTTTTCGAAAGGGTCAGGTCTCCTGGTTTACTGTGAGTTTAATGGGATTAGAAAAGCATGCAAACTCTCACCATCTTTACTCATTTGAGATTACATAAGAAGTAAGGGGGGTGGGGGTGCAGTTTTTGTATTTGTTCAAGCACTGCCAGATTTCTGCTACATGCCAAAGGAGCAGTTTTGTTACATTATTCAGAGGCTGCAAGACTCCACTTTGGCATGCCTCAAAATTTAACTCAATTATGCCAGGCTAAGAGTGAGTGAGACACAATAGACTAGCTGCACTGCGTGCTTCTATGACTGCAGGCTGAAATGAAGTGACTAGCCGAGATACTGGCAGTATGAATCCACAACAGATTGAATGCATGCAGGCCTTTGCCTCTTCTGTCAAACACAGGCTTGAGTTTATTCAAAATTGAAAAAATAAATAAATAAGTAAACAAACAATATATAGAGGCACAGATGGACAAATAAAATTCCGTTTCTGAGGCTGGTGCATTCTTAAACTGTTATCACAATACCTAACCAGGGGTGTGTTTCTCAAAAAACAACAAAAAACAACAACTTTAGCTTGATATAATTTTCCTATTGTCACTGTGAAGCTGCTTTGAAACAATATGTATTGTGAAGATGACTTGACTCAAAAGCATCGTTAGCCAACTAACATCAACTAACAATAGCAAGTTCCATTGTTACTAACATAGTTGAACAATTTAGTGTTTCCCGAAGCCATCATTCAAACGAACATTCTTCTATTTCAAATATATACAAGTGTCATTTACATATTTTAGTTTGTCAAGAGATTTTAAGCAACATTTTTTAAGAGGGCGCATGTGCATACGTGCTCTAGTACGTAAGAACGAGCTTATGACTGAATATGGAAATAAAGCAAAATAACTGAGAAAAATGAGTCATGTCCGTAATTTATAGCAGAAAATCTAGCATTAATTTGATCTCAAACGGATTAATTTAAAGAAGTTATTACTCTATCACCTGCGTGACATCATTCACCAACATGGCTGAACAGGTTTGCCACAAAGCTAGTCGTGACTAGCTAGTTGATTGATGTATCGTACTATGGTAGTAAAGCAGCGAGTTACGTCGTTGTACGGGAAACGCACCCCAGTGTGGCTGTATTACAGAAACTTCCTATCTTAGCTTTTGACTTAAGATTTGAAAAAGTTTTCTAAATGAAATTGTCATGGCTACTAAACAGATAGGCTATTATGTTTTTGTAATACATGCCTGGTATATAAACTGGATAAGCTTTTTGAGAAAACCAAAGGAAATATAAGCATTGGTTTTAGATTAATAACTCCAGTGTAAGTGATTTACTCTAATTTACAAAAAAAATAAAAAAATAAAAATAAAATCGTCATATTGTTAGGGTTCTGTCTTGTTTCATTGTGTTTTTGTTCAATTGCCTTAGGGTACATTTACACGACAATGAAGTACTAAAAACGGAAACGTTTTTCCTATGATTTTTCATGTATAGGCGACAACATCATCAAAACGATCCCCATTCACATGGATCCACGAAACGCTGTATTATTCATGCCAGGCCAGTAGTTGCCGATGTTTACTTTGTAAAGAAACACTATGCACCTATAGACTGAACACGTAATACACATGCGCATGATGACACCATTTTCACGAATTCACGTTTTCGTAGTTTACAAAGAGATGGTAATGGTATTGTTTTCAAAAACTTGCACTTTGAAACCTGTTTTCAAATGTTTGCTTGTTTTCAGACCCCAAAATGATGTGGATGTGTGAATGAATGACCAAATGTTTTTAGTTTAAAATGGTGTTCTGTAAATGGCCCCTTGATGTCATACATCAGTTTCAGTTTAATGAGACAGATCAGTGAATTATCATTTGTGCAAAACAATCTAAGACAGAATTAGTATGGCAATCAGTGAGTGGTATACATTTTGGTCTGTCCCCCATACAAAGCTATTGTAAAGCTTAAGAAGACTAAGCTACTTTTATGGATTACTTTTAGTAGTAAAAGTATGGATTACTTTTTTCCCGGTAACACTTTATTTTAGGGTCTTTTAAGAAGTTGCTTATTAGAAAGCATGTTACTAGAATATTGGCTGCTTATTAGTACTTATTAAGCACATATTAATGCCATAGGGCTCATTCACACAGAATGCGTTTTTGCGGCTAAAATGCGAGAAGCAACGCTCAGGAATGTTTTTTTTAAAAAGCGCAGCACAGAACGTGAGGGTCTCGAGACGCGCTTTTGAGATGTGATGCAACAATGGCAATAACAAACAAATAAAACAGTTGCCATGCCAACTTGCTACTGTAAACAGAAACTCGCAACGCTTGCCCCGCCTCCGAGTTCTTCTGATTGGTCCACTGTTTTGGAACTGACATTGATGAGCAGCACTGCGTGTAAAACTTTAAACTTGACACAACGTCTTAAAAAGGTGGCACTCATGTGCGAGGCGCTGCAAAAGATGCGAGTGTAAAGGTCATGCACGTCTGTCTGTTTTACATAGAAAAACAATGGAAAAGTAGCGCATTGGAATAGAAAAACGCGTTCTGTGTGAACAAGAATTGTTCATTCTTAATTCTACCCAGTACCTAAACTTAACTAACTACCTTTACTAACTATTAATAAGCAGTAAATTAGGAGTTTATTGAGGGAAAAGTCGTAGTTAATAGTGAATATGTGTTCCCCATACTAAAGTGTTACATTTCTCCCCATACATTTGTTTTTATTGGAAAGTGCAGCCTGGATCTTCTGCCTTGTGGATGTCTTCTTATGTGCTGAGGTGAGACAGACATACAGGTTTGGAATAACATGAGTAAATTATGACAACATTTCCATTTGTTGGATGAACAATTTCTTCAGACCTAAGAAAATAAAATAGCTTTTTAACTGTCAAGCCACTTACTAAATTTGTTCAATTTTTGAGTAAAACGCAAAAGGACGTATTTTCCCAAGGTGACGCAATTACAATTCCCATTTGTCCGTTTAGGCAGATTGACAGATCTGCAAAACTTAGACTTATACTGACTGAAATATAATTGCCTTGCTTGGCGTGCGTGTGAGCAGTAGAGCAGAAAATGGAAGCTAAATTTTGGCCCACCACACCCCCTGTCCTCCACCCCCTTTACAAAACAGAAGGGTATGTAGAACAGGCAAAGTGGAAAAGCTTCATCTCAGCTTTTTGCTTTTAAAAATAACAGCCATTTTGGTTAAAAGGGCTGAGCAGAGAGCCAGTGATGTATAACCGAGACCTTGCATTTAATTAAGCTGGCCTCTTCCACTTTTCTGCAAGCATGCATAATCATTTCATACACCGTGATATCATCTGCCTAATGCGCTATTTTACCATACAGTTAAACCTGGGCGATAAATCTCGTGCAGCTTTCTTTTAATAGATGCAGGCTGAATAATGTGTGCATTAGATTACCGGCCCAGCGTTGTGTGTGAGAGGAAATGCTTTACAATGATTAGGGCCACCTCTCCCAGTGGACACCATCTTCATGCCCCCGCTGAGCTCCAGGCCAATTGTTTATTTCATTTCTTCTGCATCAGATAATGCATTCGATTCACAACACCTGAATATCTGCATGTAAAATGAACCCTGGTACCTTCTGGTTTAAGTCTGAATAAGGTTTTCTAATAATGCATGACACTGCATGACAAAAGATATTGTCTTGTAGGTCAAGAGTGGACAACACTCTTATCTCTGCTTCCTTCAAGCATAGCTGCCTTTTTTTTTTTCTTTTTTTTTAGCATTTGTGCTCCTGCAAAGGGCTTTGTTTGCAAATGTGCGGTTGGCATTTGCAAATGTGCGGTTGGCATGCTTCATCTTATTATGATAATTACAAACGAAGACCAAAGTCATTCAGTGACAGTTATCAACCCCTGAAATTCTATTTCTCATTTTCTTTCCACACTCATTATTTTTCTAGATTCTGCCGACATGACTTAACAAATCACGCTGGGCCACGATCACATCGCTCTACTGTTCTGCTCATAAGATTTCAAGAACAATGCCGATGGATTTGTTAATTGCCACTTTGACATCTGTCTTCTGTGTGGGAGGGATTAGCAAGTAATAACAGCCATATTCTGATGTCTGCCTGACTTGTGACAATTATGACAGACATCAAAACAGCTCCATTAATATTAATGAATGCTAGGTCAAACTGAGCAATGTAGTTGATGGTTTAACATGTCCATAGACTTTAGTCAACAACAAGAAGTTAAAATTTATATGAATATATTTTATCTGAAATCCTTTACCTTTTTGCCAGTACTAATTCATTTTAAATGGTCCTACAATATTTAAAAAAAAAAAAAAATACTGTATATATCTCTCAGTTAATGTGTTCATACAAGAGCTCATAAAAGCTGCACGCTTAATAAATATGGGTCAATGATGTGACGGGTCTTTTTTTAGTTGTTTTGTCCAAAGGCCTTAATATTAATTAAAAAACAAAGATATGACATCCAAAGTATGTAAGGTAGTACAACTAAATCTCTTTTGTTGAATCCAAAAGGTTTAATAATATTTTGCTACATATAAAGGTATTTTAAAGATTTTGAAGTGTCAAAAGGTAATTCGGTTAAACCGTCCAAAGGCCAATACAGCCTTATTGGCCCCTGGACGGTTAAACTGAATGACCTTTTGACACTTCAAAATCTTTAAAAGATTTGTGATTAAAATATCTTAAAATGTAATAAATGTATATATTTTTTTATTCTGACATAATTTTATAACATCATATATCAACATAGTGCAAAATGGTATTCAAATTATGTGTAGAAGTCATTGCTTTGTTATGAGAAAGAATGTCCGGAAAAATTCATTTCATTGATGTCATTCGGAGTAACCAATATAAAGGGACCATTTTGGATCAAGTCATGCGGTCAATATCATGTGACAGGATGTGACATTATTCAGACACCGGCAATGAAACACATGGTCATGAAGCAAAGTAACGTCTCAGGTTACGTATGTAACCATAGTTCCCTGAGAACCAGGGAACGAGACTCTGCGTTTGCCGGAAACGTATTGGGGAACGCCACGTGTTGAAAAGCACTATACAAAACTCCAATTCCTATTGGCCGGCGACAGCCCATGACATCATACGGCGCGACCCGGAAGTATAAAAGGAGCGCCCGGAGAGACAGTCTCCATCTATCGTCTTGAGGGACTGTTCTGAAGGCAGGCAACCTGAAGCATGGCAAGGAAACGCAGAGTCTCGTTCCCTGGTTCTCAGGGAACTATGGTTACATACGTAACCTGAGACGTTCCCTTTCGAAAGGGAACTCAACTCTGCGTTTGCCGGAAACGCATTGGGGAACGATATACCCACGCCGCCATGCTTGAGGGGAGTGCCTGCCAGTAATTGGCTGAGACAAAGGCCCCAAAGCAGTTCTCAAACTGCCCAGCAAACTCCCCCTCGGGTCACACCAGGCTGTCAGTGACAGCATTCCCTTTGGCCAACAGCCCAAGCTGAACTTCCAAAGGCTTCTACCTTTCTCTTTTAACAAATAGAGCCTAAAGAAATCGCTAAGGCGTCTGGAACCCATCTTTCAGTGAGAAAGTGGTCCCTTTAAGGGAATGTGGCCAAGGAACCAAAGGGAACCTCGGCCAGCCACTCTTGAGGGGAACGGGGTCACCCTCATTGCCACCAGGGAGGCCGACCTGGTCTTCTAGGGGAACAGACTTAGTCCAGGCCAACCCTGTCTGAATACAGAGCCTCCTAAACGCATTCTTCTTAGGAAGATAGTAGGTAAGAGTGACTGCAGAAAGGCAGAAACCAGCTCAAACCCACGCGTAGAGACGGGCATCCCGGAGAGCAGAACTCAGCTAAGCGCTATGAACCCTCATATCGAGGGGAGATAATCCACTCACCTAGGATCTACCCAGTGCTTAATTAGTGCACTGAGGAGGCTGTGCGCTGAACGCCCTGAACAGGGGAGCACAAACCAGCCTGGGGCTGATTCTTAGGACGGGGCCTGATCAAGGCCTAACCATCATAATCAGCTTAGGGAGCTAAGCACTATTACGAACCCAACCCCAAGGGGGAAGCGCAGAGCTCACCTAACAGGTAGACTATGCCAAGAGCACATACTCATGGAAGCCCGAGAGGGGCTTACAATATGAAAACAGAAGTAAACTTCAGAAAGTGGCCTGAATTTGGTAAAAGCCATTCTGAACATCTGTCTAAGCCTGCGGCAGACAGACAACTTCCATGGCAGCAATAGATAGCTGCACAGTGCTCTTATGATAATCCACCCAACACAATCCGACGAGCAGTGTACTCAGTAAAAGCACCTTTTACTCTTTAAGCAAGAGGAGTACAGCATACGCCAACACGTGTTAAGGAAGGCCTGGAAGGCCTATAACCTCAACAGACACGTGGCATCAGCTCGTGGCAGTGTTTAGGTCCCAAGCCTGGTAAACAACCCGCAAGAAAGGGGGTTGAATCTACCACTTGGGCCCCTGGCCAACGAAGTGTATAGACTAGTTCTCAGAGAGAAATACACCTAAACAAACACCTGTGTATTCAAAAAAGGCGGCCCACAGGCTTAGCACCCTTCAGGACACACAGCGTAAGTCTCGTGGCCGTTTCCAGGAGCACAAAAGATCCAACCTAATTGATAGGTGGCTCTTAGCTCGACTAGAATCACCGACTCAAAAAAGGCAACAATAGGTTAAACCAAACCTCGGTAAGGTTTCACTACTGACATCTCATCCTGAGCCGCACAGAAAAACACAATCTGTGCCAACATGTAAACAAAAGAGGAGGCCTGAAGGGGCCTGCTAATTATCAACACGTGGCTTCAGCTCGTGAATTTCCAGGGAACCAAGCTACAGGGAACCAGCTATAACCCAAAAACTATGGGAAGCTAACTACTACCTGTGCTAGACTACACTCTCAACAGGCAAAGTACCCAACGTTCTGTGACTAAAGGGAACCGATACAACCAACATGGTCTAAGGGAGGCTAATCAAGCCTGCTACCTTAAACAAACATGCTGCAGGGCCTGAAGCAGTGTAATAAAACAGTATGTGAGCCAATCATAACAGATAACTAAAAAGGGAGCTGATACTAACTTTTGTCACAAAAGTGATCTAGCTACCCTGAGTAGCAATCCAACAGGTGATGCACTCAGTGACACCAAACCTCTCCTATCTGACAAAAGGGGGGGGTTCACCACACTTAAATAGAGGCCAATTTTATTAAAAAGGGGCCTACTATCATAAGCGGGCGCAAAACCTGTGGCAGCAATTAAGCTCACATACAAATGTAGGGCAAACGTCTAGAACTTCAAAGGAAACTTTGATATGCATGCTTTATTGAAAAAGAGAAAAAATATTCCTATGACAGATTCTCAAATCTGCTCCAAGCTTAAAGGACAGAGCTATCTCTTTTTATTAGTAACACTGTCACCTCAAACTTGAAAATATCAAGTAGCTTAGAAGAAACATTTTTTTTTTTTTTTTTTAATAGCATTACAGTTCTAGAAAGTGGGGCCTAGCAATTCTTTGTTAACTTATCTGCTTAGATAAGGGCCTACCACCTGAGAAAACAGCGTCAGGTCTCTTGATAAAAACAGTCTTACAACCTAGCTGTTAACTCACCGTTGCACCTACATGAGCAATGGGACAAATTGGGAAAACAGATCCGGCCACTCCCTCGGGAGGAGGCCAAAAAACCAGCATACATATGGGGTTTAATTTTACATACGCCATACGCAAACTTAGTCCTAGCCTGGCCAACAGAGTACTAATATAGAGAAAAATACTCCAGTTCTGCCCAAAGAACCCCTATTGCAATTACTGTCACACATTCAGGAATAACACAGGAGTAAAACCAAGTATAGCTATTTAAATAGTTTAAATAGACCTTGTCTTACCTTCCCATGGCTCGCAGACCAAAGATTCCTTACCACAAAGGAAGAACATATCTCTGGTTCCGTAAGCCTAATGAACCTCTTCACTATCAAGCCAGAAGGCGGGCCTTCAGAAAAAACTTCATCATAGGCCGGCCACCGGTCCTGACCGTTCCAAGGTATTATCCTGAACATGCACAGATTAGAACGTATCCGGGAGGACAAAGAGAAGGGGCGAAGGAAAAATAAAGAAATTTCCTCCGCCAAGAGAGAAGATCAATCAGCGGTGCTCCTCGCGCCGGCGATTGATCACTTCTCTTAGATCCCATCTCCTTCTCTTTGCATCCCGCCGCTTCTGCGACTTGCTCCGTGGTGGAGGAGGCGCTCGAGCGGCGACACTGGATCTCTGGTCCTGCCTCTGAACCTCGGCTCGAGGTGGGCCAGAGCCTCCCGGCTGTCTGGGCCCAGAATCGGACCTGAGCGGTATGCATTTCTTAAATGCCGCTGAGCGCGCCCTCGCCTCCCTGAACTTTCCGACTACCGCCTCAACGGAACCGCCGAAAAGTTCAGATGGCGAGACCGGGGCATCGAGGAGAGAGCCCTTTTCTTTCTCCCCGATGTCCGCCATGTTCAACCACAGATGCCTCTCCGTGGCCACCATAGCCGCCAACGATCTGCCAATCGAGGCGGCCGTCTGCTTGGTGGCCCGGAGAGCGAGATCCGTGGTCTGGCGCAACTCAGCCACCGCATCAGGAGACAAACCCTGCCCCTGATCCAGGTCCTTCAGCAGGTCAGCCTGGTACGCTTGCAACACTGCCATCGTGTGCAAAGCTGCACCAGCCTGGCCTGCAGCAGCATATGCTCTGCCGTTCAGACGAGAAGTCATCTTAAGGGGTCTGGACGGCAGAACCGGAGCTTTAAGTGTCGGTGCACTACCCGTGGCGAGATAGTTTGCGAACGTCTCGTCAATGGGTGGCATCGACACATACCCATGCTGGCCTAATCCCTCCACATCAGCGAAATTCCCCCGCTGATGTAGATGTATTCTGGCCGAGTATGGGTTCTTCCATGCCTTCCTGACCTCAGTGTGAAGGTCCGGAAGAAATGGAAGGCTCACCGGAGTTACGGGGTTGTGGTCAGAAAGAAACCGTTCGTCCAGTCTGCCGCGAACGGGCTCTTTCCCCACGCGCTCCCACGGCAGCTGCAGCCTGCCGGCGGCGCGCTCCATAACCTCCAGTAACTCTACATATGCTGGACAGGGAGGCTTGGAAGAAACAGAAGCAGCCTCGGCCCCTTCTTCCTCTTCCATAGCCCTCTCCTGTTCTCGGGGGCTTTCAGCCAGAAGAGCACTCGCCCCTGGATCTGATGATGTCAAAGAGAGGACATCATCACCATCCAGAAGCTCGTCCCCGCCAGCCGCCAGCCGCCGCCTGAGGTTGTGAGACCGTCACACCCCTGCTAAACTTGGCGGCGAGCTCCACCTGTGAACCCCATGAATGCAGTCGCCGCTCGGCCTCAGCACGAGCTGGACCAGAACCACCGGGCACAGGTGTTGACGTCTCTCCCCTCGAGAAGAGAGCCAGGCGAGAACGGAGCGTTTTCATAGGAAAACACTCACAACATTCACAGCCAGCGTCCTCAAACGCTGCCTGTGCATGCTCTTCTCCCAGACAAAAAACACACAGGGTGTGAGGATCCTCCGGAGTCAGAAACCTCGGGCAAGGATCCTCACACTTTCTAAAGCGCTTACCTTTGTCCTCAGACATGTTTCTAAGAACTCAAGATAAGTTCACTCGTTTGGAGAAATACCGACAGTGCAGTGACACAAACAGTCCCGAAAGACGAAGAGATGGAGACTGTCTCTCCGGGCGCTCCTTTTATACTTCCGGGTCGCGCCGTATGACGTCATGGGCTGTCGCCGGCCAATAGGAATTGGAGTTTTGTATAGTGCTTTTCGACACCTGAGTCACGTGGCGTTCCCCAATGCGTTTCCGGCAAACGCAGAGTTGAGTTCCCTTTCGAAAGGGAACTAGGCTTGTTCGACTTGATGCAGCGCCGCACAGACCGATCGGTGGCTGACTTGAAGCAGTGCATGCCGGTTAGAAATTTTGTGCGACTTGAGACAGCACCAACGCCATGTGACTGTGACTGTGACGTATGGCTTCAAAGTATCGCGAGAGCGATTCGAGATCAGCCGCCTGAGTCAGCCAGCGCAGTTTCTCAAGAGGAGCTGCACGAGCGCTGATGACGACACAGCTGTTTCATGATTGGCCGGATTCACCGCATGACAACGATCATGTGTGTTTCGTGTTTATTGTCACGCCTTCAGCTCCGCTAATGCTCAAAAATCTGTGTTTTTATAACAGTTAAAGCACTTTTAATGTAGTCGCGATGTTGTATTGTGTCATGTTTATCAAAATAAAATGGATAAAAAACAAAGACCCCACTACATTGGTATTTAAATAACATATGCTTATGTTGAACTTTATTCTTGTAAAAACAGATGCTGTAACCAGTACATAAAGTTTTGAATGAAAATGTCTCTGAAACATCAGTGTATTAGTCAAATATTACATTTATTTCACTTCAGCTGTGATAAAGTATGCAAACGCAGCGTGAGCGTCATTACGAGAAGCAGAAAGTGTCCGACTTCACGTCTCCGTTTTCAGCTCCTCCCCGCCTGCACGCGGCTACTCTCGCCGATCGTTACATCCAGCCGCAGCCGATGTTGAACGCACCTAATAACTCCCTCTTAACTATTTGAAAAATTCATGTTTTCACTTTCTCATTTGCATGTCCAGAAACATCAGGTCATTCGGTACAACCGCTATGAACCATGGGAAATGTTGTAATATTTTAAAAACTTGTACTAAAATATAAAATGTTTGATTGTCCTTTTGTTAGCTAGCTAGCAAGCTAACTAGCTAGATATCAGCCTGTTAGCATTGTTTGAAAATATCATCAATTCGGTATAACCAAAAGTGCCTTTCGGTAAAACTGACATTTTGGTTAAACCGAATGAATATTTTGGTGACGACAAATTTTGTCCATCTGGTAAAAAATTACAAAAGCAGTTTTAATTGATTATAAAAACCATATAATCTCATTGATTACACTTAATAAAACTTCAAAATTAATTATAGCTCCATTATGTTTTTTTTTACACTTTTAAAAACCTTATTCGTCAATGACCCAAAGCTTTAAAATTGGACCATGTCACAACACAAGTCAACTTCTGAAAAGTATGGCCAAAAAATAGCGTTTTTGCAGATATTTTTGTATTTTTTGTTGGATCTCTTTTTGTATTATTTGTTGGATTATCATTTGGATATCATTTCCCTTTATTCATATACTATCTCTCCTAAAGATTTTATGATATACGGTAATATAACCCACATACTCTTTCACTACTGGTGAATTTGTGTGAGTTCTTATATAGAATAAAGCGGTCTGTGGTATCCAGATGGAATTTTATAACATAGTATGTCCAAAACAAGCTCATTTACTTACAATACACAAGTTCCCAGTTCCTTAATAGGAGAGATGTCCAAAATATACAAATCTATTATGTTTTGTTGTAATATGATTTTGTTGTTGTTGTTGTAATTGTCTCTAATTATTATTTTAGAACAATTTAAATTAGAATATATAGATCTCAAAAAAGGGTGACTTAGTTACCCAAATAGTGCTACAATGTTAAGTTACTGAGCTGAAATATTCAAAGGCTGAAGAGAATTTAAATAAGCAGTCACGTGTAAAGCATGGCCCCCCCAGTCCTGTGCTAGAGCTCTATGAAATCCAACCAGTGTCTGACTACTGACATTGACAAATTAAGTAATTAAATTTATGCAATCTTTGTGCTCGGTTAGCCTTTGAATGCTGCCAGTGAATGCACAAACTCTGGAGCAGGCTAGTTGAGATATTAGATTGCTTCTGAACTGACAAATCATGGTCACACCATATGCATATTTAAATAAAGATAACAGTAGATGTGCACTTGGGTGTCAAGCAAATGGAATCAATTCTACAAAGGAAAATACGCACACTGTTTACAGTGGCAAGAAGATTATTTTCATATAGCATAACAAAGAGTTATACTGTATAAAAAGTGTATGAGATAAATCAATATGAGGTAGTTTATTGCAAAGTAAAATTCAGCTTGTCTTGCAGACATGACGGTTTTCACTTGGTGAAAGGATATTTATGAATATTTAAATATACACTTTTTACAACCATTTGAAGTTGAGACTTTTGAAAGTTGTAGCACAATGGTGAGGCAGAGTCTTGAAACAGAATGTATTATAGAACGCATTCATTTTCCTGCCAGTGTCGTATAACATGTTTTAACAAGATCACAGTTGTTATAATGTAATGAATATCGCAACCCCCAAGTGCCCCTCGTATAATTCACATGCACGTCAGTGATACAATAGAATCTTTTACGCGTCAGCGCTCGGAGGAGGGTGAAAAGAGACAGTCTTAGCCTCGGGAAACTAGAAATGAGGCTTAACAAAGTCATGTTTCGTGAGCATGAATGTATGCTGGAATTACACAGCTTCAGTTGAACAAATATCTCTAGGGTTCATTTCCACTGCTGCCAGGGGTTGCCAGCCCTCGTATAAAACAGAGTCATCCCATATTTAAGAAAAAACAGAATTGCATTCTGTATTAAATCTAGCTTGTCCATATTTTCATGTCTTACACACTGAGAAAGCTTCAGTATTTGCATTTAAATTAGATTCGCGAAATGTAAAAATAAAAAATTACACATTATAATGGAAAAAGCATCAGATGGATCTGAAATCGAGGCACTTAACACTGACTGTTGCTACAATAAATGGATACTACTCTGGTCAAGTAAGAAAAAGACAAGGGCAGCTACTACTATTCAATACTAAAAGCATCGTTAGCCAACTATAGTTCCGTCGTTACCAACACAGTTGAACGATTTGGCATCCCAGGTGAAAAAAAAAGTACATTTCCATATTTTCACGCACTAATTTTGTACTTCACCCAGGGATAGTTCACCCAAAAATTAAAATTATCCCCTGATTTACTCACCCTCAAACCATAGGTGTATATTACTATTTTCTTTCAGACAAACACAATCAGAGATATATTTAAAAATATCCTTAGTCCTCCAAGGTTTATAATGGTTGTGAATTAGGGGCTGCATTTTGAAGTAAAAAATAATGTTGTATGAAGCAGGATGTAGGAGTATTGTAAGCTTAGACGCCTCTCGTGGTACAAGCAAATAGGGCTGTGCAACAAATTTAAGCTCCTCTTATATCGAAATCCCCTGAAATTTCTCTTTAAAAATCATCGTTTTAGACTCTGTGACCGTTGATTTTTTTGCTCTATCCTCTGTTCCTCCGTGTTCGTCATTACATTGTGCGTCAGGTCAAAGGATACTCTTCCGCCGCAAATCGACTTGCGCAGTTATTTGAATAGTATTTTGATATTTTGAAAGTGATATTTTTCTTACAAAATCGAATCGCTTTGCTTCAGAAGACCTTTGTTAACCCACTGGAGTCATATGGATTACTTTTTTTTATGGATGGATGCATTATTTTTTACTTCAAAAAGGACTAAGGATATTTTTTAATATATCTCTGATTGTGTTTGTCTGAAAGAAGATAGTCATACACACCTAGGATGGCTTGAGGGTGAGTAAATCATGGGATGAATTATCCCTTTAATATACTAAAAATTCTTCTTTAGTACTTCTTAAGATAATCTTAAGAACATCTAAGTGGACTCAGCTGTGCTCAGATGTACTATCTCTTTATTAAAAAAATTTACTTAGTTACCACTTGTAGTACACTTGAACCTGTGTATGATGGATTCAAGTGTACTACAAGTGGTAACTATACATCTTTTTTTAATACAGAGGTAGTATGTTAAAACACATTTTAGTTTATATTCATGGTGTCTCAAAATAGCACAGTTGGGTACACTTAGATGTTCTTAAGATTATCTTAAGAAGTACTAAAGAAGAAAGATTATCTTAAGAAGTACTAAAGAAGAAAGAATTTTTAGTATATTAAGTACAAAATTAGCGTGTGAAAATAGAGCACTTTAAGTACATTATGGAAGTGTACTTTTTTTTTTTTACCTGGGATTTCTCTAAACCAGTTCCAACGAACATTCGTAAACAGTGTCACAAACTTACATGGTTGGAACTACAACTCTCAAGCTGTGGTTAGAAGCATAGTTTCTTGTTAAATGACATGTGGACTTAAATAGATTAAGCTCTTGGGCACAGTAAGCAAGCTAACATTCAGTACATTCTACATCTTTCATCCCATTTAAAAACAAGCACATTTTAATCTATATATTTTAGTTTGTCAACAATCAGCAGTGTTTTTGAGGAATGTGCATAAATGCATGAGGGAACCCCAGAGTATGATGTAGAGCAGCGATAGGCAACCTTATGAAATGCTGAAGGATAGTCAATGAAGCGGGCACCTCCGGTCATGAAAATGGTTTGTCGGATCTTATGCTAGTGTAGGATAAAAATCTCACACTTTATTAGTATTTAAAGAACCTAACTTAAGAAAACAGGCTGTGTGACAACAAGGAATGATTACCCCAAATGTACCGTACATCTGTATGCAAGTTTGAGAGACTTTATTTAAATTAAATACATGCACCTCTTTAGCTATTATCATGTGCCAGTGATTGTCCCTTTGCATGCCATAGGTTGCTGACCCCTGGCAATGAATCAAACATCAAATAAAGCAAAACGACAGGGAACAAAAACAGTGGGTTACACTTTATTTCAAGGAGACGTAGTTACATTCTACTGTCAAATAAGTACTGAGTAGTATTAATTAATTACATGTACTTACTATAGAGTTACTGTAAGGGTTAGGATTTGGTTTAGAGTTAGTTATTTGTAATCATGCATAATTTATTGTTATTACTAACTACATCACCTTAAAACAGTGTAGTAGTCTTCAGTTCATTATAGCAGCATTTCAGAAAAATTATGGATAAGCTGCGAACTGAATGTACCGCATGTGTTCGGTAGTAAGGTGTACACCAAATAATGCATGTTAACGTGACTTAAAAATTAGCTGCTTTCTGTTGTTTATGTAAATGAACTCTAACAATTTTAAATACATTTATTGCAATCTCAAATCGATTGTGATGTCAATAATGACATTGTTGAACTAATTGGTTCAAATGGCATAGGTGCGACCGGTTTCTGTAAAGTTGTGACTAGCTAGTTAGTTTCTACAACAATGCATCATACTCTGGTGGTTAAGCAGTTACGTTGTTGTCCAGGAAACGCACTTCAGGCCTCAGGTGTGAAAATTTGATGCAAAATAATTTTATTTTGAATGCATCATCAGTGCATTGTGCAAATTGTGATTTTGTGGCACTTACAAATAGAGTGTTTTGCTAAACGACTAACAGAGGAAATATCCGGAACCAGCTGTCTTGTTTCTGTTCTCTTGAATTTGGTGTTGTTTGATGAACACCATCATGAATACAAAACTGTGAAAAGCTGCTCGAAAACGCTTAAATGCTGTTGACTTCCTTTCTTCTTGCAGTAAGAGTGTTACAGCTTACAAGCTTAGGGGTGGGGTTAGGGATGGACTTTCATCGTGTGAATTTTATGAATTCAAATAAAAATGGCACCTTGTTAAATACCTAAGCTTTCTTAGAAGATCGGGTTGGAAAGGAAAAGTTGAGCAGCGCTTTGTGTACCAGGGTAACTGGGGTATTTCTGCTTTTCTATAAGTGCCATGACTATTAAAGAGGGAATTGTTCTTTTCATTCAGCTAAATCTGGCATAGTCAGACCTTTGACTGACCGCATAAGGTCTGGACTGTTTAGCTGCTATAATTGGCAAAGGACCACCCACTTAGTCAAGAAAAGAGATACACACACTAGGGTACCTGGAAAACCTGTAGAAGTCAGCCAATCAGATTTATACTTTTGCATTCACAAAAGTGTTTCCAGTTTAGTGTGCCTTATGCATCAGACATTCAGCAAATGGAGTGTGGGCAGTCTGTAGGCGTGACGTCTGAGACTGAGACTATATTCAGCTTGTCTACTGTTTTTTATGCATTGGTCTGAACAGACAAATCGCATGGAACATTCATGCCAGCATATAATCAATCCACTTCCAGTCAGTTTCAATGCACATTTTCACTGGATTGGTTAATTCAATTAAAACGACAACAATCCAAAGAACTATTGTATTTATGTAGAGTCACAATTCTGTAGTGTTGTTTAGTTTAACTGCATCTCTGTGTGTGATATTTTAGTTGACATTAAAATTCCTTTCTTTTTTCTTCTTTTTTTTTTATTTTTATCACAGATAGAGATAGCAATATGCCAGTGAGAAAAAGTTTGCAGCTCTGGCAGCTGGTCTAACAATGAGCTCTTCAAATAGCATCTGCACGCTCTATCGTCAATACATCTGACGCATCTCTGCCAATGATTTGATCGGGTCTATCTCATGTCTATGTTGGTGATTATAATCTGAAGTGGTCTGGCTGATGGCATCACAGTCTAGTGTTACACACACTTTCATCACTCTCCATGGGACGCTGAACATGTGCCTGATCTGTACCAAGATATGCAGATCTGTTACAAAAAGGGCTTGACATTAACATTTTTGCTCACCAGCCACTGTGGCTAGTGGTTTTTCAAAGTAACTAGCCACTTAGCATTTTCACTGGCCACAATTTTGACATCGATACCATGGGAAAAACTGCCATATAGATATTTTTTTCCTCATAATTTGGCAGCAGGTATATTAGGCTGCTGTCACTTTAAGACCTGATGCACGGATCCATTACACTGTTACACATGCGTAAAACATAACTGACTGTTTATGTGAATACTCGCCAAGACCAGCATTTTGACATTGTTTTGTATGTTTTTGACTGTTAAAGCACTATAAGCAGTGAAAAAGAACTCAATTTAGCACTGAGAGGTGGCTTTATGCGTGCGCACTTTGGGTGCGAGCACAAAATCTGCGAGAATCAGTAAAATTATGCCACGCTGAAATTCAAGCCCTATATCACCAACAATATTCATCTGGAGCAAATGAAACTAGTGAGTGAGGGGAGGCGGGTTTTGGTGTTTGAGAGAGGAGAGAGCAAACAAGCGCAGCTGTTATCGTGTATCTGTTCCGTGGAAAATGTGTATTGGAAGCATTTCAGATATTTCAGTGTTGATATGTATCAGAAAATCAGTTTTTTTGACAACATTGCTCTTAGTTTATTATTTTAGATGCCTTTTTGAAAAGACTACAATTGAAAAATATATATATTGGCCTATAAATAAAATTCAACCTGCCAAAATGGCTAGTAGGAGTAACTGCTAATACACGCCACTGTTGAAATCCACCCGCATTTGGCGGGTTGGCAGGCGTTAATGTCAAGCCCTGGTTACAATACATAGTAAGCTTTATACTTAGGCAGTATTTTAAGCCATTGTATGCTTACTTCTGTTGTAAAAGCTGTTCAAAAAAGTTGTCATATAATTGTAGTTGTGAATTATCGATTAAAAAGAAGTCAAAACTAATTTAAAATATTGTGCCAAATAATTGCATGTGCTATGTGTTTCTGTGCTTATTAAAGTATCATGTTATTAGCTTAGAAACATGCTACTGTCAAACTCTATTGGAAACAACTGTGAGTATCAGACCCTGTCACATATGCAGCTACAGTTCTCCCAGTCCTTCTCTAAGTCTAAACTTTTTCCACATCGACTGCTAGACTGGTTATTAGTCAGCTGAGAAGTCTTCAGTGAATGCGTCGAAAAAAGGATTCATCAAGGGTGCATGGAGGCTACAATGGAGGCACTCTTGGGTACACTACTGAAGCCTGAAATGACAAATTGGACACCATATGATCTCGTGGACTTCACGGATGTGCACAAATGAAGCCACAAGACCACAAATTCATAACAAGTTTGCCATTTGAGACAGAGCCTCAGTAGAGTCATTTTTACCAACTGTTTTAAAACAGCTAATTAGTACCATATTATGACTACAGTAAAAATGGCCTAGGAAGGCTGACATATTATGATGATCCAATTAAAGCCGAGCAATGAACAATATATTAATAAATATACTAATACATTTATTAGCAATACATAAATTAACAGAAAATGTGTTAAATGCTGTAAAAATGGTTAGTTCATAAACTGAATCTTATTGCAAAGTGTTATTAATATTGGGTAATGCTTTATTTTAGAGTGTCCTTACATCTTTCATGTACTTAATAGAAATTACAGTAAATTATGCATAATTACGAGCAGCTAACCCTAAACCAATACTGGTAGCACTTTGTTTTACATTCATGTTCCCCATGTACATACTATGTACTTATATTATATAGTTATTACAATAACTAGGTAATAACTAGGTACTAACCCTGAACCTACCCTTAAACCTAACCTTAACCCATGTAGTTACCTTATATTACCAATTACTTTCTTAGGTAAGCACACTTTAAAATAAAGTGCAACCCCAATACCCAACCCTATAGTAAGTGCATATTATTAATTAATATAACTCAGTACTTATTTGTGTAATTACACTGTAACAACAACACTTTAAAATAAAGTGTAGCCTAATATTGTTAACATTGTTATACATATTAATGTTATGGTCACACTTTAGTTTAGGGTCCAATTCTCATTATTAACTAACTCTTAACTATGACTTTTACCTCAATAATTCCTAATGACTGCTTATTAATAGTTAGTAAGCTAGTTGTTAAGTTTAAGTATTGGGTAGTGTGAAGGGATGCAGTATATTGTCTTGCAGAATAAGGCATTAATATGTGCTTTATAAGTAATAATAAACAGCTAATATCCTAGTAATGTGCATGCTAATAAGCAACTAGTTAATAGTGAGAATTGGATCCTAAACTAAAGTGTTACCAATATGATTGCTAGACCATAATCATTACAATATGTCATTACCATGTTTTTTTTGTTTTTTTAATTGGTGGGACAATGTATAGTCAGGCAGCATCTGTGTGTGTTTGTGTACATAAAGAAACAAAGTCTTTGGAGTATGAAAGTAGACACAGTGGCAGGATTACTTGAGTCAGTGCCTGCTAGATGGGCTGTTGAACAGATGCAGTTGGTTCTCAGACAGTATATTGTACATCAGCCTGTTGTTTGTTGTGAAGTTAATGTGATATGAGATTTTAAAAAGAGCAACATGAAAGTAACAAACCCTAGCTGAAACTCTGATGAAGATGGGCTTTGAATGTGTAATCATGTTGTTTGTAGTATGTAAACAGATGTTGCCAATTAGTAATCATCAAGTAATGATCAATGAACACAATTCTCAACTGAGACGAAATCCACACAAACTTGCTTGCAATCAATTCATCAGATTAAATTTAAAAATGAGAATTATAGAAAAAGACTGTAAAAAAATGGTTTGAGCTCTTTTTTTTTTGCAATAATGCTGCAATACAAGCACTACACAAATAGAAATTTACTTGATCTGTTCAGTACTATATTAATACTATAACGATTGTGATAGTAACGATGATGGAGAGCAGATCTTTCAGGAGAAATATGACATAAACAATGGACAATACATCAGTATTTCATGGATTAAAAGGATGTTCACTTTAAAATGAAAATGTACTCACCCTCAAGCTATCCTAGGTGTATATGACTTTCTTCTTTTTGATGAACACAATCAGAGTTGTATTAATAAATATCCTGACACATTCAAGCTTTATAACGGCAGTGAATGGGACCAACGAGTATGAAGCTCAAGAAAGTGCATTCATCCATCATAAACGTACTCCACATGGCTCAGGGGGGTTAATAAAGGCCTCAAGGTAGAAAGAAAGAAAGTGTAACGCCTCTCGCAGTTAAAACGCTTACGCTACGTCCTACACCTTCTGTATTCAACTTACGAAAAAAACATAACTGACGTGACGTACTGCCGCAACTTTTTCCGTAAGTTGAATATGGAAGGTGGTCTGGCGGAAGCTAGATATTCTACTTTATAACTTGTTAAATATGGATAATTTTCTTACACAAATGCATTGCTTTGCTTCAGAAGGCCTTTATTAACCCCCCTGAGCCATGTGAAGTACGTTTATGATGGATGGTGCTCTTTCTTGAGCTTCATACTCATTGAGCTTCATACTCAGAAGTTTTCTGATGTGTTCATCAGAAAGAAGAAAGTCATATACACCTAGGATGGCTTGAGGGTGAGTAAATCATGAGGTAATTTTCATTTTAAAGTGAACTAATCCTTTTACATTTCTGTGGACAAAAAGTGCTGTTTCATGGACATTTTAACCAAGTGTGATGGATTGGATTCATTTCATAACAAAGGTATGATGTTTAGATTTTTGCGTGTTGTCATTTGCACTCCCGACACAAATCACAATATTGCTGTTGCTGGAGCATCTATATCGTAGAACAGACACCATAGATTGACAATAAACCCTTAGAACTTTATATAGTAAATGTATACCATGGTAAACAAAGTTTGGTCAAGCCCGAAGTCGAGACAGTGTTCCTCAATAGGTTAAACATTAGTGTCTTTTATCATTTTCTAGTATCATCATCACCATCATATCTTTCTGTCAAATAGTCCTTCATTAGCATATTTGTAGGCCATTTATGGTTGGCAAGAAATGCCACAACTTTGCACAATAATATGGAATTGTAATATAAGGTCATAGGTGTCTGTATATTATTAGACAAGTATTCAATATTAATGCCATCTGTCATTTGTGTTATATCTCCCAGTGCTGTTGAGTGCATGTGCTTGCATCTGATTTTAAAAGAATTTCTTTTACTGAACATCAGAAATACTAGCTACGATGTTACTCCCATTTATATACAGTTGCATTCCGTGATCCATCAAGCCAGGAAAGCTTTTGAATCATGTTTCGGAGATGTCTTGTCAGGCTCAACCATGCATCACAGTCTGGCACCCTGTTAAGGTTTTGGCAAAAGACACATCTGCATGATTGAATGCAGCTGACTTCCACACAATTACCTCTTCTCTAACATGCATTTGAGCGACCCGCTCTTTTCTTCAGAGAAGTAACTACCTCTATGACTTCATGAAAAATGCAGCTGTCTTCTGACTGTGTAAAGGCCCGTTCACACCAAGAACGATAACTATATTAGCGTTCACAGCAGCACACAATATCTTTCTGTTTATTCTAAGCACACACTGCAGTTCATGTTGTCTGTTGCTTTAAATGCTCAAGCTCGTTAAAGCAGGGTGGATTCTGATTAGCTGTCAATGTTTTTATCGTTCATCAGCTGGGAAACGATTTTTAGAACTATATCTTTATTGTTATCTTTATAGTTATCGTCCATGGTATGAACTGGCCTTCTAGCAGTATGTATGTATTTATGTATTTATTTATTTATTTATTTATTTATTCAACAAATGGTCAGTGTTATCAGGATGTTGTTTGTGTGCCTCAGGACATCAAGCAAAATATTATATGAGCAGTTTTATTTATTTATTTATTTATTTATTTATTTTGTTAGTAATTATAAACAAACAACAAAAAACAGTTAATTATAAAAAATTAATTAAATCATTTTAAATTAAATACAAAATAATGAAACAACATTAAAGGTTAGTTCACCCAAAAATGAAAATAATGTATTTTATTACTCACCCTCATGCCGTTCCACACCCGTAAAACCTTTGTTAATCTTCGGAACACAAATTAAGATTTTTGTGTTAAAATCCGATGGCTCAGTGTGGCCTGCATAGCCAGCAATGACACTTCCTCTCTCAAGATCCATAAATGTACTAAAAACATATTTAAATCAGTTCATGTGAGTACAGTGGTTCAATATTAATATTATAAAGCGACAAGAATATTTTTTGTGCACCAAAATAACCAAAATAACGACTTATATAGTGATGGCCGATTTCAAAACACTGCTTCATGAAGCTTCGGAGCGTTATGAATCTTTTGTGTCGAATCAGCGGTTCGGAGCGCCAAAGTCACATGATTTCAGCAGTTTGGCGGTTTGACACGCGATTCGAATCATGATTCTACACAAAAGATTCATAATGCTCCGAAGCTTAATGAAGCAGTGTTTTTAAATCGGCCATCACTATATAAGTCGTTATTTAGTTTTTTTGGCACACCAAAAATATTCTCGTTGCTTTATAATATTAATATTGAACCACTGTACTCACATGAACTGATTTAAATATGTTTTTAGTACATTAATGGATCTTGAGAAAGGAAATGTCATTGCTGGCTATGCAGGCCTCACTGAGCCATCAGATTTCAACAAAAATATCTTAATTTGTGTTCTGAAGATGAAGGGTGTGGAACGACATGAGGGTGAGTAATTAATGACATTATTTTCAGTTTTGGGTGAAAAAAATGTGTTGAATTTATTGTAAATATGAATATTTAGTCAAAGTTAAGTTATTAGGGTTCTAATTCTTAACTAAACTTACAAAAAAAATCTTAAAATAATTTTGATAAAAGAGACAACATGGTAATAGCGGTTGTGTTACTAATTAAAACACGGTTGACTCAATATCTAATAATAATTTTACTATGATTGACGTCAAAATGATGACATTGTACAATTAAAATTTTTGGATAAAATCAGGAAGGTCAACAGGTTGCCTCTAAAGCTTTAAAAAAGCAATGGGACACCAGAGTGTCCTACGCTATTTGTGGAAATTTCCATTACCGTTCCATGTTTTTCCCATGCCTGCTTATACCGGAGCGGAACATTTTTATCCATCTTTTTTAGTCTCATTGTCTGCTTCTCTCTCTTCCTTCATTTTTATCTTTCGCTCACTTCTCAACAGTGTTTCCACCCCAGACATTTTCTGTCACAGCCCGTGAGCGACCACACGTTGATGGAGCCCTCCAGGAATTCAAAACGCCAGGGTGGCATTTTCTTTCAAGCGATTGGTTTCCTCAGTAATAAAGAAGTGGAGTCATTTTAACAGCCCGCCGCAAGTATGTTAGTAGTTTTTCTCCACCCCTCAAGCAGTGTGTGTGTGTGTGTGTGTTTGAGGTTACAACTGATCATTAAAATTCACACCCTCATCGTTACATCAACCAAGAATGGAGCCAGATTGTTAGCAGCGTGCACGTCCCCTTAAATGAAGAAGACCCTTGTGTGAAATGTCAAAAGTTATGTTTTATGCATGCTACTGTGCCTATTAAAACTAATACCAATTTTCAATTAATTTATGGTCTATCACGCACATTTAAACAGTAATTAGTGATCAAATTTATGAGAGCCTGGAGGAGACATCTGCCGATCGGGTTCACATTAATAAACACTAAGCATATTTTTTTGATTTCTCATGAATCAACACAGAGCAAAAAATCTACGAACACAAGGGCAGTTCTTAGTCAAACTAAACTGCTTTTCTTGATACATAAGCTCAATTTAAAGCCATTTATCTCACATTAGAAAGCAAATCAAGTCACTTTCAGACTCCAAAATCTCCAAAACTGATGAACTAATGAAAACTGAATTCTCCAAAAATTACAAAGCACAAATTTTCATGTGCTTCAAAACAAGAACATGCAATGTGCAAGTGCAGTCCTAAGTGCGAGTTTCAGGTTTCTATGGGAACTAGCAGCTGCAGTGACGCAATGACTTTATCAATCAGCGATTGGCTCTTTTACTTAGAAGGCAGGACGTATTCTGCCATATTGCGCGTTGCAGTTTCTCCCATTCATAAATATTAGGAGTGAACCGTCTTTCTATATCCATAGTCTTTGGTCCACACCACAAGTATAACAATATCGGCAGAAGGAACATTCATTTGAATCACTTTCAGAGCGATTTTTTCCCAGCTGATGAATGATAAAACATTGACACCCAATCAGAATCCATCCTGCTTTAACGAGCTTGAGCATTTTGAGTTGCACACATTTAAACAGCAATTAGTGATCAAATTTATGAGAGCCTGGAGGAGACATCTGCCGATCGGGTTCACATTTATAAACACTAAGCATTTTTTTTTTTGTAATACGCATTTTTTTAGATTTCTCATGAGCAAAAAATCAAGGGCAGTTCTTAGTCAGACTATACTAAATAGCTTTTTTCTTGACACATCAGCTCAATTTAACAGCATTTATCTCACATTAGAAAGCAAATCAATTTGAAAGCTGAGACTTTGTTTAATATCATAAGTAACCTGCTCTGTCTTGTCTGTCGATGTGTTGTCAGTGTTCTCTTTGCTCCGCGATGTATTTTTCATGTATTTTTGGCGTGACAGCGCCATGGCTTGTCGGACAAAGCAACAGTAACTAAGGGGGGGCGGGTCTTTGCGAAGGGTCAATTGTATGAGGACTCCCTTTAAAAAAAAAAAATCATGGCTCATAAATGTAAAGTTACCATTTGTTTGCAGATGCCATTTTGATATTTTTGTATGCAAAGCAAGGCCATTTGTTGAAGAGCTAAGAATTCAAAATAACGGCCTACATCTACTTTGTTTTGTTTTTTTAGATAATTACACATTTTAATTGCATTTGTAGAGAAAGTAATGTTAAGTGCCATAAATTGGAAGTCGACACTGATACTGACACTGAAACATTCCAGTGCTGTTATCCAATCAAATTAGCTGACCGGAACTGTTGTGTCCCTTTACACAGTACATGTAAAAACAAATCCATTCATTTAATAAATGATGGAAACCATATTGAGTAGTATGATACAGCTCTAGTGTGATATACAGTAGCTCCAGCCTTTCAACAATGTGTTACACACATTTCAACATAGCAAAGATTTTTTTTCCTGCACAAAAGTGACAAATATGGTCAAAGCTCAGAGCTGATAAAACATTCATCCATAAAGATGCCTCCGTTTTCATAAGAGTTTCATGAAGTGCTCGCTAGGCCAGACAGAAAACTCGACAAGTTCCACAAGCCCACGTCTTTACCCTTTGATGCGGACAGTGGTTAAATTGCTTGTGCACTGGAAAGGGCCTTTGGCTTGCTTTAAAATAGACAAGGATATTATAATGACTGCATGCTTATTGTACCATATAAATACACTTTTGTTCTCTCTCTCTTTGGTTATTTTTGCGGTCTTTAATTACCAAAAACGGCTTCAGTTTATGCCCTTAAATGGTGTGGGTATTGACCACACACTGAGAAAAGTGTGCATGTGTGCATTTGCGTATATTTGAGCAATGTGTCAGACTACATGGGCTGTTTTCGAGGGGGATGTGTGAATGTGCTGCAGTGCATTGTGGGATGCTTTCAGTGGGCGGGGCTATGGCAATGCGGGTCGGGCCTGTAGCAGGTATGATTCATCAGGGCACATAATTGACCCTGTGGGATGTGTGATGGAGGAGGAGACCATAGTATGCTCATCTCTTTCTTTCTTTTTTTTTCTTCTCTTGTGTGTGTGTGTGTGTGTGTGTGTGTGTGTGTTTACCGTTTCCGTTTTAGCTTGCTTTCTATTAGTATTTTTGCCTCTCTCTATCTCTCTCTGTCTGTTTACAGTAACATAGCCAGTGAATTTCAGCACACACACACTCTCTCATAGAGCACCATATGCTCTCTGCACCATCTGACTTTAATGATGGTCAGGCTGTCTGAACATTTGCAGAAGTATAAATCATTAAAACACACTACATCCTACATAATTATCACCATATATAGTACCGGTCAAAAGTTAGACACATTAATATTTTTTATGTTTTTGAAAGAAGTCTCTTATGCTCATCAAGCCTGCATTTATTTGATCAAAAATACAAAAAACAGTGATATTGTGAAATTATATTACAATTTAAAATAATGGTTTTCTATTTCAATATACTTTAAAATATAATTTATTTCTGTGATGCAAAGCTGATACTCAAAGTCAAAGTCAAAGTCTGCTTTATTGTCAATTCTACCACATGTACAGTACATACATACAGAGAATCGAAATTGCGTTACTCTCAGACCCCCGGTGCATACAGATAACACACTCCAGTCTTCAGTGTCACAATCCTTCAGAAATGATTCTAATATTCTGATTTTTATAGTTATTTTCAATGTTAGAAACAGGTGTGGTGCTTAAAGTATTTTTTTAATCGGTGATACTTTTTTCAGGATTCTTTGATGAATAAAAAGTAAAAAAAACAAAAAAAAACTATTTATTCAAAAAATAAATCTTTTCTAACAATGTAAGTCTTTTAAAAATCACTTTTTATCAATTTAACACATCCTTGCAGAATAAAAGTATAATTTTTTTATTTCTTTTTTTAAAGAAAGGAAAATAAATACTGGCTACAAACTTTTTAACGGTATTGTATATAGTTAAAAAAATATTTCTATTTTAAATAAATGCGTTTTTTTTTTTACATTTCGTTCATTAAAGAAACCTGACAAAAGTATCACAGGTTATTAAAAAAAAATATTAAGCAGCACAACTGTTTCCAACATTGATGAGCATATTATTTGAGCATATCATTCTAATCAGCATATTAGAATGATTTCTGAAGGATCATGTGACACTGAAGACTTGAGTAATGGCTGCTGAAAATTCAGCTTTGCATCACAGAAATAAATTATATTTTAAAGTATATTAAAATAGAAAACCGTTATTTTAAATTCTAATAATATTTCAGAATATTACAGTTTTTCTGTATTTTTGATCAAATAAATTCAGAATTAATGAGCATAAGAGACTTCTTTCAAAAACATTAAAAATAGTAATGTGTCCAAACTTTTGACCGGTGTGTGTGTATTTTATATATATATATATAATTAGATTTGATAGATAGATAGATAGATAGATTGATAGATTACAACAACATTTAATATATTACTAATTACAGTTTTAGATGTACAGAAAAATGAATGAAGTTTGCCCATGCAGAACTCATTGCTGATGCTGGGTTGCTATGCGGTTGCTAGAGTGTTTTGGGAGGTTTATAGGGTTCTGCAAGGTGGCTGCTTACTAGACCAAGTCATAAGAGCCAACCCACAAAATCTTGATCTCTAGTTAGGGCTCAAGATGTTTTGGTACCATTCACTATGTGAAAATCATAAGTAAACACTGCATGCTTAGTAAAGTAATAGCACACCTCTTCTCAACAACTCGCAACAATTTGTATCATTCATCTTCACGGTATAGTACGGAACGAGTTACGCACTAAAGGTTAATACTTAGGTTAACTCTGTTTGAGCAATATTAGTACGCTAGTAGTAGTAGAGTAGTATTTGCACTAGCAAGTATCATTGGTTAATAAATAAAGTATTTCATAACATTGAATACTTGTTAATGTATAGGTATTAAATATATAATTCTGAGTATCCACAGCAATTGGAATGCAAGTTTGAACAATGCATCAGTGGATCTAAGAAAGAATAAACGTATGTCGAGTAGCATCCAGAGGAGGGAGCCAGCGGACAGAACAAAGCCCTCCCCACGTCATTCATTAAACAGTCATTACAAACAGTCCTTGTCATCATATCATATCGCTTGACAGTCATTTGTACAGCGGCAGTACAGCACGACTACAATTCTGCTGTTTCCTATCTCTGCTGCTCTCTGAAACAAACACAATCTCCTGTACAACGATGACATTTGTAGCGGATACTTTGATGATATTTTGTTGTGAGATGCTAATATAAAGAGGCAGTGACTGCATGACTCACTAGTGGGAATGCAGACCTAATTTCTGTTGTGTTTGTGCATGCATCACACAAGACTAGCTATACATAAACAAATCAACCATCAGAAGTTGGTTTGTGTTCCTGCGTTTATGTTTTCAATCTCCTCTGCGAGTAATACCAGCTCGAGCTGCGAGGTGCCAGTCTGGGGTCTTGACAGCAACTCAGACATAGATGTCGTGCGGTGGGCAGCCCATCTAGATGAAGATTAATATCACAGACAACAAGCAGGTCGGGGCAGAGCTGCAGGAGCTGATTTGCTCAGAGAGATACAGAGAAACAGACACCTAAATAAAAAAGAATCGACTGCTAACCACAACAAACATCCAGAACATTGATTGTAGCTGAGCAGAGAATAAATCATGCCATCGCAGGAGATCAATTGAGTGAATGCAGAAACATCTATGCACATATTTGCATTCATATTTCAATATTTCACTCGAATAGGAACTGCAGGTAAAGTGGGACAGGCTAAACATCCTCTTAGATAAACTGTCACCCAGCCAGGCCTGGGACAGAAAAAAAATATTAACTGATTCAGATGTGTGATTGTTTATTTGTGCATTTAATTAATTTTACCTGTGTGTGTTCTAATGCACTCATGTGGACTGTCTTAAGAGAGTCAGTGAAAGTTTCATTCAAACTATTATCACCATCTCAGCTAAAGTAATGAATCAGCTGAGCTTTTAATTGGATATATAAGGTTTGTGGTTTCTTGTAAATGTCAGTGAGGTCAGTTACATTTGTGATAATCTTATTGACAATGTAACAATCTACTAGCTTATAATTGTTTTACGCAACTTTCCTTCCCTTTAAGTTTCAGGTTGACATTATTAAAATATTTTTGTGTGGCTAGAGCTGATTTCTCTCTGAGGTTTCAAGATATCAGTTGTGTTTAAGTATTAAAGAGAGAGATTGTATGAGTTGCATTTGCCTATCTGTGTGTTTGAGTAATGCAGTTCTGACTCCTTGTGCTTTAATTTTCTTGTATCTTTGCAATTAGGTGTATATACTGTCCAATCCTATCATAAGATCCAGGAGATATCTTTCTAGATGATGATACACATCTTCCCTGCCTTTGAAACGCAAGTTAAACATATATATGTGTATTTATGGTCATGTCTAGGACATGCTTTGACATTTCCGAGAGCCTGGAGAATCCATGACTTTGTTTGTATGTGTGTATTTGTGAGTGAAATGACAGGCACTATACATTATCCTTAAGGTCACATCAATGAAGTGTTACACACCCTTACACACGTAGAAGACGCATCGCACACACCGCAAACTCACCGCAGTACACGATCAGAAGCGCCGTCAACAGCAACACAGCCCAGAAAGTTGTCGACATCCTCGGCCAGTTAATCGCATCCTTACGCTTAATCGATCTGACCGCAGGAGCCATGGAAACGCGTGTAGTGAAATCGGCGATAAATTCAGCGTTACAAACCCTCCCGTCCTCTGAGGAAACGTCTCTCTCCACGAGTGATTCTTAAAAAAGACATTTTGAAAACGGACCGCTCATTTCCAAAGCCCTTCAGCAGTCTTTAAGTCCATATAAATCGAAAATAAAGTCTCTAGTTGACGCGTGATCGATTCAGTGTTCGGTATCCTGGGAAACGGATAATCCAAAACAGGCGCGTGAATTCAGGTTTTGTCATAAATATTAAACTGTCGACGGCACGTCGAATGTCCGTGTAGAAAAAAACGAAAAAATATACTAGGTAAAGATTAAATAATTTATGTCGCAACGCCGTGAAAACTAGCGAAAGAACTGCTCAGTTGGTCTGTGAGGACGTGTTTTGATTCCTCTCAGACTCCCAGCGAAAAGATCCCATCGCAAACCGCCAAATATTCGCTAAGAGGGAATCGAAGTCTCGATCAAAAGACGATGAGGAACATAAAGAGCTGTGAGCAGATGAAATGGAAAGATCTAGAGAGCTCTGAAGCTGCGCAGACCGATACATGAACTGAAACTTCGTGCCGCCTCAACTTTTACTTGCACTGCATGCGAGCGACGACGCCAAAAAACTAGCACTCTCCAGTTATAATTATTAAGGAACCTGTTTAAGCGTGCAGTGCAGACATATTCGTTCATTACATCTTGACGCGACTTTGAAGCGTCTCGTCGAGTTGAAGTGAAGACGTATAGGTGCTGGTATACTTATTATTTTACCCTTTTCCTTTCTTTATCTTTTATTTCTTATATCCACCAGTCTCATATGCTGCATTTATCGTGACGTGCGGCTAACAGGTTATGTGAACGCGTGTGTGTGTGTGTGTGTGTGTGTTACAACATTTTCAAAAATTTCTTAAGAAACAGCAAAGCTTAGGGCAGAAACTCAGAGCAGAGGACATGTCAAAGCGTTTCAGCACCACGTGATGTGGACAGCTCCTACTGTCATTAGAGAGTGACTAATTAGGAATCCAAGTCACTTGCAATGCTGTTATAATGAAAATGTTACAAGATGAAGCTATGTTTACCTCATCTAACACTTTTTCTAATTGTTATGACACCAACCTTATATTTCCTCCTGGGGATTTATAAATTACTATCTTATCCAATACTATCTTATTCTATATCGGGTGGATTCAGTCATATCAATGCTATATTTGACTTAAATAAAACCTGTTAATTTAGATATTATCACATGAAGCACATTTTAGAGCATTATAGAGTGTTTAGTTACATTTGAAGCAAAAATAACAAGCTTGCAGTGCATTGACAGTATCTTAAATTACAGATAAATTAATATACACTATAAAAGTAGTAACATCAAAAAGGTATTTCATGCTGATTTAACACATACAAATTAGTTTTGTTAATATAACTTAAAATCATTTCGGCTGAAATAGGTTGGGAACCATTGTCCTAGAATAGGATAGGATGGCACTTTATTAATCCTTTTTGGAAAATTGAAGAAAACATTAAATTGGGGTCTTTTAATGGCGTCACACCAATTAAAATATTTTACAGGTGTCAGATAAGGCAGACATATTTTTAATATGACCATGTTCTAATAAGAATTACAATAGTGGGAGCTGTCCACTGTGTGTGGTGCTGAAACTGTCTGAAAGCTTTAAACTTGTTCTAGTTCCTCTACGCTCACAGAACCATTACACTTTAAAACACGATGAGTTCAGAATACTCCATTTTTGAAGACACCGATTACCTCAAAAAAATTCAAGTAAAGCAACTCAAATCTTAGATAATTATAAATAAAGTCAAACTGATTTTTTTAAAATTCTAATTATATTTAATGTTTAAGTCCACTGTACTTAAAACTATTGTTTACCATACATAATGTTTCTCATTTTTCAATTATTTTGATGCAGTGGTTGTAAAACCCGATGAGTTCAGAATACTCAAAACATAAACAACTCAAAGATTATTTTAGTAGAACCTAAGAAATGTATAAACAGCATGTGCTAATGTAACCATCAAAGAGACTATCACTATTTACTTGCATGAACTGTTAATCGTCATGCAGTATATATAGCCTTGAAGTTTGCAGCCCATTCTCGACCTAAAATAAAAATAAATTGAACTTGAACTTGAACTAACCACAGGCACTACTCTTCACCACGATGGTAACCCTACAAAATTTCAACATAATAGAAACACCTTTAAATACCAAAATAACAGAACATTAAACAATAACACATCTTCCGCTGTTTTAATCTTGTGCAAAAACACACAAAATAACACTCAATTTTAACATTTATTTTCCTTAGTGCAGTGTTTCCCATCCCTGTCCCTGGAGGCACACCAACACTACGCATTTTCCAACTCTTCCTAATCAAACACACCTGATTCAACTCATCAGCTCGTTAGTAGAAACTCCAAGACTAGAAAAATATGGATCAGATAAGGGAGACATCCAAAACATGTACTGTTGGTGTGCCTCCAGGAACAGGGTTGGGAAACACTGCCTTAGTGTGATGCAAAGCATGCTGGGAAATTGAAATCTGCTGCATCTCAGTTTAATGTTAAATGGATTCTTCTGATCGGATAGAACATCGGTTAGAGCAACGACATGACATGGATGACTTAAAAATAACAATTTAAGTATAAGGGTTTATTAAAAAAATCTCCTTGTTCAGAAAATGTAATTGTTTTAAGTTGCATCAATGATTTAACAGACTTTAATTGTAGCGTACTCAATCTTAGTACTGTTTGGGTTTACAGTGCATCAGTATTCTATTATGAACATTCCACAGAATGATGAAATGAACAAACTTTATACAATTTGCATATATTGGGATAACCTGTCTGATCCTCACTGGTGCAGCTGTTCAAAGAATTTTAGAGGGAAGTGAGATATCCATTTGGAAATTAGTATTAATTCTATACATACAGCATTGGTGTCTCTAAAGTCAATATCCACATATTATGAAGGTTAAATCAAACAATTGCTTTTCTTTATATTTATTATTTACTTTATATTTATCTTATATTTATTTATTTAGCTCATAAATAATGGTAAGAATACCCACTGAAACTCTCTCAAAGAGATGCACTGCATAAGAATAATTTCCTAGTGGAGGCATGAGCCGAATTTACAATTATATTGTCATAGATCCATTGTGTATTTCCCATTAGGCAATGGCACACTATGCAGGTGCTTTGAGGTGTTCACCCTTCCCCGGTCTCTTCAAAGTGTGAGTTTCCATTCCACTATGTCCCTTTCAGGAGTCTGCACTGCTCTGGCTCTCTGTGGTTGTGCAGTGCACTACTTAGCAGGAACGCCTCTTTATGTAGTCGCTTGTGATCGACTGAGCGTTGACCTTTCACATCACTCTTCTTTTGATCTTTCCACACTCTGCTTCCCCTGTATCAGAATGGAGATTTGTCTTTGAACTCCAGCATGGAGCCTTTCCTCCTATGTCTTCTCTCTTTTATTTGCTGTAATTTTCCAAATCACAAAAACACAAAGCCAGATTACTGTGAGCAAAGCAGAGACCGCTGTAAGGAATGTTGGATATCTTATTACCAGTGTAGTTCTTCTTTCATAGTTCACCACAAAAATAGTAATTCTTTTATTATTTATTCACATTCATATTATTCCAAACCTGCATGATTTTCTTGTTACCTAGCACATAAAATGAGATGTTTAGCAAAAAAAAAAATTACCACTGAATGAAAGTAAAAAATTACAAACGCTACACAGAGACAGTCATACTTTTATGACTAATATCTCTTTTTGTGTTATGGAGAAGAAAAAAATCATACAGGTTCACAGTGGATGAATTTTCATTTCCGGATAAACCCTTTCATCAAAATATAAGATCCTTCTCTGCCTCTTAAAAATAACTTTCCTTTTCATTTGGCGGCATGGGTGGGGGTAATAATCAAATATGATTCAAACACTTCCTTATAGTCACATAATTCTGCTCACCTTAAACTAATGTAACACAAAAGATGACAAGGAGGTGTGTTTTTGGCTCGGTACCCATCCCTAAACAAACCCGACTATGTGCCACTGGCTTGAATTTTCACACTCTGAAGAAGAAGGAATTTCATAGATGTCACAGTTGAGTTCAAAGAATTTCACTCCTGAATGGTTGCCAAGCTTGGGGATAAAATGGTGTTGACTGGCATTTTTCCATGTCAAAATGCTTTGTTTAACCCTAAAAATGGCAAGACCATAAAGAGACATCAGAAAATTAATTTATTGCTATTTTCCATCTTATTGGGACACACATAATACAACTTGATCATTTTTTTCAAAATATGGCTTTTAGTTTTGATTTTAATGTTTGTATCCCACAGGATACGTTGCCAGTTTAGGGGTATAAATTGACTGAAAACAGAATTCTTGTTTGGCAATGCCTTATACAACATTTTAAACAATTTCAAAACATTTTATTCTCTAATAACTTATAATAAACATTCTTTGTAACATATTCTGATGAACAATAAGGTATAAACAATATTTATGAATAAGTGATAAACAATATTTCCGAATACATTTATATTGAAAACTCATTTAAGTTAATGCAACAAAGATCAATTTCATACTAGCCCTAAAAAGGGCAAAGAGAAATCATAAAAAAAATAATTTATTGCTATTTTCCATCTAATTAGGGCAAAAATAATAAATTTTCATGATTTCTTTTAAAAAAAATGACTTTTATTTGTTTATTTTAATATTTGTATCTCCAAGATACGTCACCCCTTTGGCGGTATAAATTAATTTGAAAAATCATGCTTGTTTGGCTGTGCAAATTTTAAAACATTTATTCTCTCATAACTTAAAGCAAACATTCTTCGTAAAATTCTGTTGAACAATAAGTTTAATGCCTATTTATTAATATATTTGTCTACTGTATCATATTTAATACGCAAAATTCTAGGGCACATAAATTATCAATATGAACAAAACTTTGCTGAAAAACCTGTCGTCCACAATCTCCTTCATGCCTTCTGTACTCTGATTGATAGTTCATACTTATAAAGTAAATGTAAGACAAAAATGTTCTGTACTGAAGCAACTTGATTATTCACATTCATACTCCATTTTTTAATGTTAAAAATTACTATTTACAATACTAATAAACTACTTTTTTACATTGTTACATGTTAATGTAAATGCTAAATATGACACAACAGGCTTTTGGGGAACATTTATTTGTCCATCTCCCAATTATCATTGATTTGCAAAGAATTGCATAAATGAGCTATAAAAGCCTGATGTATAAATATGATGCTCAACAACAACAACAACACAACAAAAACATGCACATATATTTATATACAAATTTGTATTTTTTATTTTTTTTGTCTGATACACACACACACACACGCACATCTGGATCGCTATCTTTGTGGGGACTCTCCATAGGCGTAGACATAATGATTTTTATACTGTACAAACTGTATATTCTATCCTTTCACACTTGGATAGATAGATATATGCCAATCAATGATTATTGAGAGATGGACAAACAAATGTTCCCCAAAAGCCTGTTGTGTCATATTTGATATTTACATTAACATGAAAACATTTTTAACATAAGAAAATAAGGCATGAATAATCAAATAAAGCCAAGTTGCTTCATTCCAGAAAATGTTTATCTTACACTTACTTTATAAAAAATATTAAATATTTATGAGTAAAAAAAGAGGTTACTTGAAAAAAAAAAAAGAGCTACCAATCAGAGGACAGAAGGCATGAAGAAGATTGTGTACGACAGTTTTTTCAGCAATGTTTTGGAGATATTGATAAATTATAGAAGTAGTGTTATACTGGTGCTCCTGTCATTAATGATTTATGACCTTTGATTTATGACATGACAGGTGTGACATGACCTTATGCCCTTTCGTTTCCGGACTGTGTTTATGACAGGAAGTGCGACCTTTTGCCCTTCCGTTTCCGGACAGTGTTTATGACAGGATGTGTGAACATCTGTTTCTGGATTGTGTTTATGAGCGTCATATGTTTTTATGTTCAGGAAGTGAAATGGTTTTGGGGGTTGTTTATTCAGGNTTTTCTGGTTAAATAAAGGTTTAATAATAATAATAATAATAATTTCAGTTTATTTCATCTTATTTCATATAAACACTATTTCATATGCTTTCTTTTATACTGTTTCATATAAACACATTCATATGATTCATTTAACAACAGCGCTTCTGATTTATTAATCTTGCTTGTATTGTTTCATTCACAGACATGAACCGGAATCCGGATATCGTCGTGTCAGAGTTCAAACGTTCAATCATGAAATTGCCCCCGCCTGTATAAACATTCCCACCACCATCTCACATCCAATGCAATCGTCAAATTGCCCCCACCACACCTGAATAAACAACCCCCAAAACCATTTCACTTCCTGAACATAAAAACATATGACGCTCATAAACACAATCCAGAAACAGATGTTCACACATCCTGTCATAAACACTGTCCGGAAACGGAAGGGCAAAAGGTCGCACTTCCTGTCATAAACACAGTCCGGAAACGAAAGGGCATAAGGTCATGTCACACCTGTCATGTCATAAATCAAAGGTCATAAATCATTAATGACAGGAGCACCAGTATAACACTACTTATAGACCCTAGAAATTTGCACATGAAATATGATAAAGTAGGCTAATACACATTCATAAATAGGTCTTATTCTTATTGTTCAGCAGAATTTTACAAAGAATGTTTGCTTTAAGTTATGAGAGACTAAATGTTTTAAAAATGTGGCTATAATGTTGTAATACGCATTGCCAAACAAGCATTCTGTTTTCAGCTGATTTATACCCCTAAACTGGCAACGTATCCTGTGGGATACAAACATTTACAGGCAGATTATTAAAAATGTATAAATTAAATTCATAAAATTTAAACATAAACGTAATAAGCTAACACTAAACAACAATTTTTTAAACATGTAAGTCCCCTCCAAATATTGTAATTATGTGAAATATATAAACTTTTATCAGAAGGTGAGTAGATTTCCCACTACAGGGGGTCACACTGTTTTTAAATGCTGCCCGTGAGCTAAACAAAAAAATTATGAACAAAGTCAATATATCTAAATATTCACAACAAATACCCTTTTAACATGAAACCAAGAAATGAGACCTAAACCTCTCAAATGTTTGTATCCCACAGGATACGTTGCCAGTTTTAGGGTTAAGAATGCATTGGTAAATATTGCTGTTTACGTAATTTCATATTGGGGAAAAAAAGAGAAAAACTCACTTAATCTCCTAAAGTAATTAGTGGCTTCTGTTTACGTCACATTTCTCTTACTTTTAAACCCTTCTATTTTATTCTTGATATATATCATTAAAAAAAATCGCAAGCTGACTTTCACTTTCATTGACATATTGTAGATGCTTTCAAGAAGTGTAAAATAAGGGTTAATCCCTCTACATGAAGAGGTAATCCTAACCTAACAGTTTTGACCTGGAAGATTGACCCCCAATTACCCTAGTCTGATCATGTCAGGTCCAAGAAGAATCAACAGTCAGTCCACGTTTTATTTGCTCTCAATTACAGAATAAGAAAACATCCAGACTGCCATTTGCTTTACATTGTTTGATAGTGGTTGTGGTAGTTTCTCTGTGAAGTAATTTCTTCTCCGAAACATGTGACTTGTTCCATGGGTTTTGGAAATATGAGATCTCTGGCTGTGGTCTGAAATAGCATTGTTATTTCCAGATCTAATGGAAGCACGTTATCAACATGAGAGTGTGTTCTCTGAGATTTGGACTGAAATGATTATTGAGTACCTAAGAGAAATAGGCTGTGGTACTGTGCCGTCTTGCAACGCCACAGAATCTAACCAACATGATTTAGCGTACTTGTTTCTTAGTGCATTAGAACCTCTTCAGCCTACATTAACAGAAAAAGTGTGGGAAAATAATAATAATTGGTAACACAATTGAAACAATACACTGGACTAACAAGCAAGTTGATCATTAGTTTTGTGGATTCACTATTAGCATCTATTTATTATTGAATTCTGCCTGCAGCCTTTATATGACTCGGAAATGCAATGATTATTGACTTGTTTACTTGGGTGGAATTCAGACAGTAATTTCAGCAACAGCTCCATTCCGAAAGCCTAAATTATTGCTAGAAACATCCTGCCAAAAGCAAAACAAAATGAGATTTGTCATAACCAGTAAAGGTTTGGATGTTGCAAGCAAGCCAATGTGTGCAAGGGTGCAATCAAGCATCACTTTCTGATAGCAATCAAAAATCGACACAATTCTTTCTCATATTGTGTTTCATTTCACAAGCTGCTAGGTATACATGCGTGCAAATGTCTTTAGTAGCATTTGTTTCAGATGTTTGCATTGATTGTACAGCGGCCAGAAAATGAACAGCCTTCTCCGAAATCATTTCTGAGAACACTGTTGTTAATATTGCATTATTCACTCCACATGAAAAGCGGATTATTATCGTATAATGAAGTCTGTGTCAACAATGACGTGACGGAGTGGCTTCCTTCGCAAAAATGTTTTCTTTAGGAATTAAGAAGGAAAAAAAAAACTTTTAATGGGATCCAGACAATAACAATTATCTGCAGGCAAATTCGCTTTCTTCTGAATATGGCCCCATTAATTGCATTTACGTACTTTCAAATGAAGTATGTCGAATGCTTTTAGTCAATGATTCCCAAACCAATTTGCATGGTAATGAATATATTTCATTGGGATCTGAAATGGTCCCTGGATGTGTTTCTACTCTGGCAAGGAAATTATGAGCAGGACATTCATGGGTTTGCAGTGATTACAACCTCCTTCATGTATACGTGGAGATGTGTAAAACTTTAATTGTATTGCCCTACAAGCAGACTCAAAGTATAACCCCAGCTGCAAGAGATTTAACAATCTCATTGTTATACTTAGGCATTTGTATAACACTATAAATGTACATATTTGTGTATTTGGATGGATTCAGAAATGTAAAGTTTGAATTTATTGATAGCTGTAGAAACCTATGTTTACTCATTACTATATAATTTACTCATTTTACTCATTCTTATAAAAATATACCTTTATATTGTCTTACATACTAAGTTTTGTTAGTTCTTAGTTTCTTTTTTCATGGACTTTCAGTTTGTTTTCATCAGTCACATGTTTCTTTGCCTTAGTTTCCCGCTAGTCATCAGCTGTCATGGACACTCATCAAATCATCACACCTGTTCGTTATCATCTCATTATCACTGTGTATTTAAGTTGCTATGTTTCACGGTTCAGTGTTGGTCGATGTTTGCGTGTTGTGTGTGTTTACCCCAGTTTCACACATGCATGGTTAAACCTTCTGCCTGTTCCTGTTTATACTATTATTAAAATCACTTTGTATTGGATCTTGTTTACCTTCGTCTTCATCTTCTTCATCTTGTGACAGATCGACCGACCAAATGGATTATACAGCATGATTTTCCGTTACTACTCATAAGAGCCTGGATTTTTTTTCCTTTACTGAAGAATTCTGCTTTCTTCCTGGTGAAGCCCCTTTGACGATAAAACCCTGAAGTCACTGTTCTGGATCGGGATGAATTAAAGGAATTAAAGAACCTGAGCCCCTGCAGACGGAGAGCTACCACCCACCGAGACGCATCAGCCATTGCCCGAAGATAAGAGGTCAGTGCAGACCCTCGCCTCGGAAGAGGAGCCACCCAGTGAGTCTGACCACGACATCAGTGTCTGAGGGTGTGTTGGAAATTGAGACTGAGGACGGGCTGATGGACTTCAGTGCGGAGGTATTGTCTCCCACTCTATTTCGGATTTTTCATCACTGTTCCTAGATAGCATCATAGACTGTTTGAACTTTTTATCTGTTCCTTTTGAACCTTCATCGCTGTTTTAGACAGCACAAACACCTGCATGGACAATCTGTCTAGCCTTCATCTGCGTCTGTCACTGCCCCCTTCAGCCAGTCCTCCAACCCCGCCTCTTCTGGAGGTTGTCAGCCCTTCGCCATGTCCTACAATGCCAATCAGTCACATTGAGCCTCAGGTCCTACAACCATAGATCCAGTGGCTCCACCTCCAGCCTCAGATCATCTTGCTCTGTCTCGGCCCGTCGACCTGTCGGCTCTACCTTGGCTCCTCCCATCTTTGGCTCCACTAGACACCCTCAGCCTAAAGGCTCCACCGGGTTCCTTCTTCCCTCGGCTCCCCCTTGGTCAGTCATCACTCTACCTTCGCCACGGAATTGTGAACCTTCCGCTACGCTCCGTTCCTCCACCCCTACGGCTGCAGTGGGGTCCTCTTTCCCTTCGGGTTCACCTCGATCCTCCATCACACCAGTCTCCTCAGTCCTCGGGCAGTCTGGCTCCACCTCAGACGATCGTCGCCGCGGCATCGCCCAGGCCTCCTGTGCCAGTGATGTTGCTTTTTATCCATCGGCTATGCCTCCGTCGCTCATCCTCCAGTTGATGTCAGTCTCCATGCCACCTTGGCTCCTCCCTCCCTCGACTCCACCGTGGGCTGGCTCTGGGTCTGTGCCATCGGACGTCCACTGTTATCGCCCCCGGCTCTCGTCGTCTGGATGCCATCATTCCTCTGTCACCGCCCATCACCATCCCTTCGCCATCTCATCCCTTCGTATTGGATCCTGTGTACCTTTGTCTTCATTTTCTTTGTCTTGTGACATATATAAGTATTTTTCACCAAATTATGGCATGTCGGGGCAGTCGTGGCCTAATGGATAGAGAGTCGGACTTGTAACCCAAAGGTCATGGGTTCGAGTCTCAGGTCCGGCAGGGATTGTCGGTGAGGGGAGTGAATGTCCAGCGCTCTCCCCACCCTCAATACCACGACTGAGGTGAGACCCTTGAGCAAGTCACCGTACCCCGAACTGCTCCCCCGGCGCCGCAGCAATGGCTGCCCGTTGCTCCGGGTGTGTGTGTTCACTGCTGTGTGTGTGCACTTGGATGGGTTAAATGCAGAGCACAAATTCCGAGTATGGGTCACCATACTTGGCCACATGTCACTTCACTTTATATATGGTTAAACATGATTCTTCATCATCAGTATTTCCCTCCACACTTCCAGGTTGATAAAAGATTTCTGCAAAATTTAAACCCGAAGTTGTAGTTCAGTTGCTTTTTTGCCCAATCCAGTGCTCAATCCAAGTCTGAGTATTTGTTTTTGATTTTAGTTGTTTAAATTGGGAATAAACAAAACAAAACAAACACTTCCCGTTTTTGTGGGCCCCTCAAAAGTATTGATTCTACTGTATACCACCAACCACCACTGCTGAGTTGACGTTGACGAAGAGAATGTGATACATTACTTCAGCCGCCTGCCACCTTTTGTTCAGAAATTAGCTGGTCAGAAGGGCCATGTTCTTGGACCACCACAAAAGTCTAATGTCATGACTCCTGCCTTAGACCCCAGTCCATCAAAGCAAAAATCTTCTAGATGACCTTAATTTGACCAGTGATCTATGACTATGAAATGGTTGTCTAATGACATCTGGGCAAAGGACTTCCTCCCAACTGTTATTAGAATGCTCATGGCCTCCTCTTGAATTGATTTTGGGAAGCTGGTGCATAAATTACCAAAATATCATTGCAAACCTTGGATGACTAAGGTCTTTTTATCCATGACACCTTCAGGTATGGTGAGTGATTTGCTGAAGCTGTATTGTAGTACAACTTTTTCAGGTTCAGTACACATTACACTTGGACATTATCTGTGGCATGTGGTTTATTACTAAAAAATAATTCTGTCTTGTCCCCCAAATTGTAAAAACAAGCATGAAAATTGTATAGAGTGGTAAACATAGAACTTAAGTCTTGGGCCAAGACACTGCAGTGGAATAAACTTTAAAATACACAATAGCTATGTTTACATGCACCAAATAATCAGTTTATAATCGGAATCGATGGTTCAATCGAACTGAAAAAAACACCTCAATCTATCCGACAGCACATACTGAATTAAATTTGATTGAAAGGGGTGATTGAATTTAAAAGGGGTGATGTAGAAATAAAACAATCTGACCAACAGTGAAAAAAAAAAAACGTGTAAATGCTAATCTATTTTCTCAATTAGATACAACAAAAAAAATGTGTTGCGTATGTTTATGTTTTGCGTCATATGAATGTGCATATGTTTATTAAGGTTGCATACTTGTACAATGTACTTGTATAATGTACTTGTACTTGTATAATGATGTTATTACAATATAACTACATACTTATACACAAGACTAATGTGATAATGATGCCTACTAACCTGGGCCCGTATGTATAAAACTTCTCAGAAATGCTCTTAAGAATACGTTTTGACTTAAGTGTAAAAAAAATTATTTGTAAAGAGTAGGATTTTTCTAAGAGTAGGAGACTTTTAGTAAAGGCTAAGGGTGTCTAGTGGAGCCAAAGATGGGAGGAGCCAAGGTAGAGCCGACAGGTCGACGGGCCGAGACAGAGCAAGATGATCTGAGGCTGGAGGTGGAGCCACTGGATCTATCCGCTAAGATTCTTAAGTGCTGACTTAAGTGTTGTGAACTAAGGACTACAATGATGTCAACTCAAAATGGCCGTCCTCAACCTCTGAATCAGCCAATAGCGAGTCTGCAAGGGTGAAGTCACAGCAGCACAAGACCAATAATTTAATGATATTATATATAAAAAAAATAATTGAAAAAGACACTGAAACGTTTTAATATTTAAACTTATTTTTAAAAATAGCTTTGCATTGTGCATTGTGTGGAATCTTTTTTCAATTGATTTATGTCTCCTCATTTACAATTGGAGCGATGATGTGAACATGAGTTCCATCAACGGCTCCAACAACTCCAGGGAAGCCAACTATCAACATAAAAGTGGCTTGCTTTTGCCGCATGGTTTAATGGTCAGATGGAAAGTCAATGAACTGCCATAGAGTAGTGGCCAAATGTGATGTCCAGCCTAGGAAAATTGACATCTTCAACCTTAATTCAAATATTTTAAAAAATGTGTTAAAAGATGTAATCATGTCACGTAGCTGTGCTTGGAGTCAATTGTTTCATGTGGGATAATGAAATTTCAAATTATTTTAAATTATTTCAAATTATTTTTGGGCAGGCTGTCATACAAAGAAATTATGAACACATGCAAAAACAAGAGGACCAATGAAATATTAAAAGCTGATTATGTTGTAGTCAGTGCGTGCTTTTTCCTGTGAGCTTTATTGTTTTTCTGAAACCTGT